>JAOTON010001835.1:0-93783 GCA_034440635.1 Lepas anatifera | reverse complement strand
TCTCTCTCTCACACTCTCTCACCCATCCACCCCCTCTCTCTCTCTCTCTCTCTCTCTCTCTTCTGTTTTTCTTTCTTTCTCACACTGAGCTGTAGCTTTGCATTGTTCCACTCTTCAACCATTCATTAGCTGATATCAGAAATTCAACGCACTCAATCACTACATATCCACACTGCTTTCCTGTAAACGGCCACATTTGTGTCCATCACCACTCATCGGCCGTGCTTTCTCCGGTAAAAACAGCCGACGACAAGCTGACGCTGCTGGTGCGCAAGCGGTGCCGCCGGCGACAATTATGCCTTTTAGGCGGTCCCTCGTCATTTGCAAAAGAAACTGGACACCCCTGGGCGTCGGCTGGCGCACAGTGAGGTGCTAGAGCACGACTCGCCCCGCTGCACGGCTAGAAAGTGGGCATTACTGGAGAGGGGGTGCTCGGTACGTCACAGTCTGGCGTCCAGCGCCACCTGTGGACGGGCTCTCGCTCTGCTGTCAGACTTTTCCAACTGTGTCAGCGCATCCGCCATTAATTGTGGGAGCTGGCTGCGGCATGGAAATAAGGCCCGCTGGCCGCGGCTCCGGCGCTGATGGTGGCTCCACCGCTCCACTGTTCGATAGCCACAGTCGCCGCCGAAGCCGCTGTAGAAGTTGTTAGAAGCCTGTCTCCGCTCACCGCTTCATTGTCACTGTAGAAGCCCGTGTCGGTGTGTATAAGTGTGCTACATATCTAAGTCACGGGTTTGTCGATGTCAGAAGTGGATCGCTGAACGGGGAAATTGTATGTGAGGCATCACTCGTCCACAAAAAATTGGTATTACAATGCACCAACTCTATCCTGATGGTTAAGACTTTTGGGAACAGATTAAATTTGTTCAGGTAACCCACCATGGCTTGAATCTCGAACCTGTGACTAAGGAGACATTTTTTCAACCACCTAGCTTTGAGAATCCAATAGGTTTCTGTCATAACCACAAATGTGCAGCAATGTGTCGCTGCGCACGTTAATGTGCACGCTCTGTCGCACCTACATGTGATCCAGTCTAACAGTCCGTATGTGTTGAAAGTAATCCATAACACGCCGATCCTGCTCGATCTAGACTGGCTCCACGAAGCCATCACACAACCTAACAAACCACACTGTCGGATCCTTCCCTCAAACCTCCGATCGGGTCGCAGCCCTCCGTTTCTTGCAGTTCATCGCACTCGTTAACAGCGCCGCCCCAGCAGTCTGCGGCGCGCCGCGCGAACTCGGCTGCGCCGCCGCGCGGCGCGCCACCAGCGAGCGCCGTGGGCTACATTTGGCTGCAGCGCCACGGCAGGGTACTTTCAGTTTGCAGACATACTATGGGATTGGCCGCGAGAAAGTGGGTTTATCGTTACTTTCTTTTGTCGGGGATAGGTCCGATAACAAATGGACGCTTTATCGGGCATGTAACAGGAATGTGTCGGAGTGTAAAATGTCTCGCCTTGTCATGGGGCTCTGCCTTGAGCTGTGGTAAAACTTTGCTTGTCTCTCCGAAAACAAATAGAACACGATGAAATTCAAATGGTGATTAAACGTATATATATATATAAGCAGTAATTAGGAGATGCAGCATCTACCAGGTATGAATTTAAACACCTCATTAAACAGAACCCCCCAGTTTCTTAGACACAATACCGAAAATCCCAACACATCATATAATAATTCCCACTTCGCTTCCTTCTCACTGCCTGGCGCATTGCCCCTAATGAGGCCCTGCGACTGGGCTCAGTACGGGAGTGGTGGCCTGAATCACCGCCCGAGTGTACCGGCGGGTGGCTTTCTCGCGCCGGCGAGACCCATCATCTTCCCCGGTAACTACCGAGCTCCGTCACAGCACGGTGCCGAGGAGACAGTGGCCGTGGACCGTCTTGGCGCGTGACGCGACCACCGGCGTCCACCGCTGCCGCCGCTGCTGACCACAACGCCACGGCTGACGACGCATCCAGGAAATCTCACCGGCGCCGGCGTCTGTCCAGACCTCATGCCGACCGGGCGGGGTGCAGGGTGGCTGGAGATGACCAGCTGCTGGTGATGGCTGGGCTGCTGGATATGACCAGCTGCTGGTGGTGGCTGGGCTGCTGGATATGACCAGCTGATGGTGGTGGCTGGGCTGCTGGATATGACCAGCTGCTGGTGATGGCTGGGCTGCTGGAGATGACCAGCTGATGGTGGTGGCTGGGCTGCTGGTGATCGCTGGGCTGCTGGATATGACCAGCTGCTGGGAGATGACCAGGCTGCCAAGGTAGCAGCAGCTGAAGAATGACATTGACATCTGGGGATGACATTGACCAGCTGCCGGAAAAATATGCCCGCAGCCACTGTTCAAGATTCCCGACTGGATTGTCCTTAGAAGGGCAGTTAGGAGCTGAGTAATACGGGGTGGAGCAGCAGTAGTTTTCGGTTCAGGCTTTTGATATCACCTGCTTCCACCAGGAAGAAATATTGTGGAAATGTCATTGGAAGAAACTAACAGGTCGAGCAGTTTGGCATGCGCCGCCTATGAACAGCTGCTTTCTTTTAGTTCCTGTTATTGCATTTCTTATCGGGACTGAGCTGCTCTGCTTCTGGTCAGTTTTGCTGAGGTGGGGGGTGGGGGCTGGGGGACAACTGTTTGTCTCACTTGCTATTTATCCTAGTTTTTGTGTTGAATGAATTTACCTTGATGTTTCTGGCATGGTAATATTATAGTTTGTTACAAAAGATTTAACGGTAAATAAACCAAGGTTGGTGAGAACTTGTAGTGGACCTTTAACCCTCGCCCCACCGGGGCCATCGATGGCCTCCCTAAGGTTTTTCCGGGATAGCAGAAAAACGACGAGGCGCAGCACCGCGGTTGAGGGTTCTATCTCTCACTGCATCATTTTCCCATCATCCCTGAAATTTTTACCCCGGGTCACCCAAGGTCAGGTCACCAGACGAGGTCAACCAAGGTCACCTCACTTCAACTTTAGAGCTCTGTAAGAGCTACATTTCAAAGTCGATCGATTTGAAACTTCCTACACTTCATGACCCTTCCAGGGTCTACAAGGTGTATATCCGGGATTTTCGATTTCGTGCCCTGAGGTCAGGTCACGAGGCGACCTCTCCCATTGGAAAAGCATGGGGAAAACCTGTTTCATGATATAAAAGCCACAAAAATGATTACAAATACTCAGACTGCTCAGAACAGCGTTTTTGGACACCCTTTCACGGATCCCAGGGGTCATATTTACCCTTTGATTTTTCCAATGTCATCCAAGGTCACCAGAGGTCAAAAACAGTATTTTGACAATAACTTTTGACCTAATTAAGCTAGAGCGGTGAAACAAACACCATCGTGTTTGTCTTGTCACTGGCTTTCATTTAATATACGGCAAGGTCACTTTGTGACCTTTCGTGACCTCAGGTCATATTAGGTCACGAGGTGACCTCTGGAGGTCAAACCACTGGCGGGAGGTCTTTACGTTTGACATAGTGGAAAAAGTACTGGCAATTCATTATCAAATGAACTTTACCAGGCTTCAATAGCTCTAATGAAATACGAGTTATGACCAGTTTGCTTAATCATTGCATATTTGAGTGAAAATAGCCGATCTTGACCTAATTTGACCTCTGGAGGTCAAACCATTGACCTGAGCACTAAAACATGCGAAGTAATTTCTTACTGAATTCACGCGAGCTTTCTATTGCACGTTGCAGATTTGCGCTAACGCATATATTTTCGGAGTTAGAGGGGGCCATCGATGGCCCCCGGTGGGGCGAAGGTGGCGCCGGACCCCCGGTGGGGCGCGGGTTAAGTTGTCACTAACTGAAACTTTTCCTTTTGGAGCCAAAACATATCCGAAATGGGGCCCACAAGTTTATTGCACTGATCAAGTCACTTACATTTTTGGGACTGGATGTAATCAATGGCTTGAATTTTAAGTCCACATACACAAAACTCCGATCTAAGACAATCAGCACCGCAGCCGTATTCATCTATATTATTGTACTTTCCTGCGCAAGATAACTGCCTGAGGAGCTTATGTTCCTCTCTGCCTGGTCCGTCCAAACCAGTCGAATTCCTGACAAGGTCGGCCCGGTACGTGGTTACGTCCTGCTGGAGACAATTACACCTTGGGAGGCCAGTTTTTGCAGTGCGCAGTCTGTGAACGCAGTGAAGCCGGTTCATCCACTTTCGGCGGTGGCACTGCAACGAAAAACTGGAGAGGCTCACGTAACAGCTTGTCCATCAGCTGTTGACGGGGCCAGAACGCAAAGCGGTCCTTCAAGGCTGCTGCAAACAGGAATACAGACACTGGAGTTACCAGACTAGCCTGCCCTGGAACCAAGCATGGCCTTGGAATTGTAAGTTTCTGACGTGTTTTACAGGCCCACGCTTACGTATAGAGCGTTTCAAATGATTACCTCGTTCTAGTTCATTGTATCATACTTTCTTGAATAAGTGCTTCGTTTCAGAAAATCTGTTGCATTTTTAGTCACCGCTCAATTACGCTCCTTCGCTTCTGCATTGAATTTCTACACTGGCACCTAGTTCTATGTTAGTGGGGCTGTGTACTAATAGTTAGCTCTTTTCCCCTCAGGCTCCTGCCTACTCCTATTCCTGTCAGAGGGAGAAGGCAGGCCAGATTCCCCCTCTAAGATCTCAAAAACTACCCGTTCGATTAATTTTATTGGGATAGATTTGTCTCACGCTGGACTACATTAAAAAACATAATTCTAAAATCTAGAAAATTTTGGGAAGGGTCTTGAAAAATATCAGATTTAAGACTTTGATGTATATACTTATAACTCTTGCCCGTATTGTTTGATTTCCACGAAATACAACGCATTGAAAACAATCTATGCAAAATTATAACGCCTTTCAGTCTTGTAAATATTGAACACCCAATGGTCGTTTCAGGGTCAGAACTTCAGGGTGAGGTATATATATATATATTTGAAACAGGCACTGCGTGGCACATTTCACACAGAAATAAATGGTATAAAGCAAACAAATAACCAGGGGTAGATGCAGGAAACATAATAATGTGGCTAGACGCATACTACATATTTCTCAAAATTATTTACATGCATATGTTCCTATCCTTGTTTTCGATTTTTTCCATTATTTTATTTTTATTTCTTTTCATATTGCCTAATCTTTATTCACCGATGAGCCGCACGACCTGAGATGTCGACGCGCCCTAAAACGCCAAATATGATGATGTTTCACCGATGACAAACCGGAGGTGTATTCTGAATGATATTACTGTCTTTATTGCCGATGGATGAATTTCTTTCTGTTCCGTCTTGGATGCTTGTCCTATTCATTGCACTTAGCATACTAAAATACGCTTCCAAATGGGTAACATCCCCTTAATAACAATCCCTTAGCACGCCTATAACATATAATTATAATACGATGTAACACTAGGAATATAGTGCTGTTACTTTTGTTGCTCCCGGCTGTCCCTGTAAGTAATTTTTTCACTCTGCACGATTATAGTCCAGTTACACTAGACCCCCTCAATTTCAATTTCTGGACCGACTCTGTAAGAAAGTATACACAAATTTAAATGAGAGAGCTATCACTTGACATTCTACTCATAATATTCAAATATTCTAACCGCTCTCAGTATTGGCACAGACGGCTTTGTTGTAAGGAAAACGCACCGTATACAGTTGTACTAGGTTTGCGAAATGAACCTTCCTAAATGTCGAGCCATAGCTCCATCTCGGATAAAAATATTGCTCAAAACCTTCAGAGAGTCTAACTAATTAAGTTTTAGGAAAAGTAAGCAAATTCTAAAATAATTCAGTCTAGACAGTTTAGGTAAGACTGGGAAAGATTGTGTTGATTGGCATGAGCCGGGTGAGATTAGATTTCATGATTGCTGTCATGGCCTACGATGCCCGAACCAGCCCGGACTAGGTAGGGTAAGGAAGGTTTGACCAGCTACAGGGTCTGGTCTGCCCTGTACTTGGTTAAGAATTGACGGTTCGGATATGTCGCATGTTGTCATTTGAGGCCAATCAGACCAGGTCAACTTATATAAAAACTCTGATTGCAGCGGCTCGGTTCAGGCTATTTCAAGTTAGATCAGAGAACTTGGTGTGGGTCAAGTCAGATGAGTCAGGTCAACAACATCTCGAACGCCAGGGGTGAGTATCAGTTAAATTATATCCATCAGCTTACCTCCTGTTCTATATATTGTTAGATATACCGCCTTAAATCTGTGATAAGGTGATCTATAGTGCAGAATCTAAACACGGAAAATTCAATAGAATAATGTTTTACAGACCGAATCTAGAAAAGTAGTATGTGTAATGTTACAAACTACGTTAAATGCGTGTTAAAGTGTATGTGGCACGTTCGTTGAATTCTGGAATTTGGTGTAATTAGGAATATTTTAAGCCGAAAATAGTGAAACCACTCATAATTTCCTCTAAAAATGTACAACAAGCTCAATATTTGGATTTTTAAAATGCTCCTCTAGGAAAAGAAATTGATATCTGCCTGTGGATAGTGTCATGATCTGGCAGCCACTACCATATGCAATGCGCTTCAAGGGCTTCGATTGGCGGGTACTCACCGTTACGTCGGCATATGTCGTCACACCAACAGCCATGACAACTGTGGCCTGCTGCTAAGGGTACATGAGGGGTACATTTCAGGTAAGATTTAGTTTTTTCTACGGAAATCTCGAGTTCCAAGACAAATGATAGATTGAGTACCGGGTTTTCCGACTTGCTTTACAACTTGGCTATCTCAGTTAAAATCACATTATGAACGTGCCACATTCCCTTTAACAACAGCAAAATGTTAGCATGTTCATTCTAAAAATTGTGGCTAAAGTTTGTTGGATACATTCAGATATGTTACAGAATACAACAGAATCATGCGCCACAGTTCTCATACAAATAGAATCTCATGGAGGTGCTGTCGGTACACTTGGGTTGACTGGCGGTGCCCTGCTGCAGGTATACTGCGGCTTGGCAGTGGCTGGCTGGGTGTGAGAGAATGACCAGTCAATGGGTCCGGCTGGGTTACACCGTTAGTCTTCGCTGGACGGTGGTGGGTGACCGAGCAGGGCTTCCATCCCATGACCCCTCCATTTTCTGTGACCCCGTATAAAAACGGACCATATCGAGCCAATCTTCTCTGTCAACAGAAATGACGCGCATTGTACATGCCACAATGGTCGGTTCTGTCTCAGCGGTTGGCGCAATGACTCACCCACGTGTAATATAGCTTTGTTAAAATGTACGTACTCCGATTTCACATAGAACATCAGATAATCTGTAGACTTTCTGTGGTAGATGTCGCTAGGAAATAGCTGATTCGTAAGGATTTGGGCAGCATCAGAACTCCGCTGATTTTCTGTTTGAATGAATCAACTTAAAATTATTCAGGTAGGTATTGGTGTGCAAATGTAAAGGGTGATACAATCCAAGAACCCTTCTCAATTTTATGTAGGAATTTAACGTCATTTCTTATATTCATATTTTACAGGCTGGCCTAAAATAAATGACTTAGCCACTCCTCAGATATATAAGCTTCACTTACCTACTCCTCAGATATTTAACTTTACTGGGATTATGAAGATCAGTCGATTTGCTTAAGAATCATAATATGTTGCTCAAGTATGTTTATATCTGCCACCAGAAAAAAAAATATATCCACGTGCAGAGTTGCTAGATGCTACGTAAAGCTATAAACTCTAAATGCCTGGGCAGTGTTGAGATTATTAGAGTTATATATATATATTTTTTTGAACGCCTTCTGACTCGCATAATTTTTTAAGCCAATGTACCTATCACATTACCTACATAACCTGTGATATAAGCGTTAAAAGGTCTGGTCACCCCTTCAGCACTGGTGAACAAAAATCACTAAAATGCCCCACTCGCTTTTCGCTGTTATTGCGCTTCATGGAATTCACAGTAGTGTGGGGTTTTATAGAACGAATGTTTGACTGTCGTAAAGGTGTAAGGCCTAGGTGTGCTACACAATGAATCACGGGCTACTTTCTAGCAAAACGTCACCTCGCACCAATCGCGGCGACCAAAGATAGGCCAGTGCCTGATTGAGCAAGAGTGCGTCCGCCCATCGGATCCGGAGTCGGGCCCCCTGACCCCACTGCTGGATCTGAGTCGGTTACCCACGCTGGACCGGCCCCACGCTGCCGTGACGTAATCAGAGGTCAAGAAACAGCCCGCTTGTGACCGGGCTCCAGCTGTGCTGCCGTCCCTGGAGCGCTGCAGCAGCCTCATTAACCCTCGCCCCACCGGAAGGGGCCATCGATGGCCCCCTAAGGTTTTTCCGGGATAGCAGAAAAACGACGAGGCGCAGCACCGCGGTTGAGGGCTCTACCTCTCACTGCATCATTTTCCCATCATCCCTGAAATTTTTTACCCCGGGTCACCCAAGGTCAGGGTCACCAGACGTGGTCAACCAAGGTCACCTCACTTCACTTTAGAGCTCTGTAAGAGCTACATTTCAAAGTCGATCGATTTGAAACTTCCTACACTTCATGGCCCCTCCAGGGTCTACAAGGTGTATATCCGGGATTTTTCGATTTCGTGCCCTGAGGTCAGGTCACGAGGCGACCTCTCCCATTGGAAAAGCATGGGGAAAAGCTATTTCATGATATAAAAGCCACAAAAATGATTGCAAATACTCAGACTGCTCAGAACAACGTTTTTGGACACCCTTTCACGGATCCCAGGGGTCATATTTGCCCTTTGACTTTTCCAAGGTCATCCAAGGTCACCGGAGGTCAAAAACAGTATTTTGACAATAACTTTTGACCTAATTGAGCTAGAGCGGTGAAACAAACACCATCGTGTTTGTCTTGTCACTGGCTTTCATTTGATATACGGCAAGGTCACTTTGTGACCTTTCGTGACCTCAGATCATATTAGGTCACGAGGTGACCTCTGGCGGTCAAACCACTGGCGGGAGGTCTTTACGTTCCACATAGCGGAAAAGTACAGGCAATTTGCTATCAAATGTAATTTACCAGGCCTCAATAGCTCTAATGACATAAGAGTTATGCCCAGTTTGCTTAATCATTGCATATTTGAGTGAAAATAGCCGATCTTGACCTAATTTGACCTCTGGAGGTCAAACCATTGACCTGAGCACTAAAACATGCGAAGTAATTTCTTACTGAATTCACGCGAGCTTTCTATTGCACTTTGCAGATTTGCGCTAACGCCCATATTTTCCGGAGTTAGAGGGGGCCATCGATGGCCCCCCGGTGGGGCGAAGGTGGCGCCGGACCCCCGGTGGGGCGCGGGTTAACACACACAGACACAGCCAGGACAGCGGCTGCCAGTGCGCCGTGTTGGACCGCTGGTGGTCAGTGCGCCTTTTTCGTCTCAGCTGGCAGCCTGGTGGCAGGCAGGCGCGGCCGCCGGTGGCCGCATTCCCGGACCGGGCTCCGGGCCAGGTTTGTTGGCCTTCACGACTGAGTAGGTCATCGGCACGGCGCCGAGCGTCGACGGCGGCGGCGGCGCAGGAAACGCGGCACATCCGCCTTCCGGCGACAACCCGCACCACAGCCCCCTGATCCTGGTCGTCAATGAGATGTAGCGGTCAGCTTTGTGCGGAGCTCCGCTTGAAAGTGGCATATTGACTTGTCTTCTTTGTATGAATGAAGTGGAGATGACGAACCAAGACAGGGAGGAACCGATTGTTTTGTAGTTGCGTCGACTGCTACCGATGTTGAGCAGCTTAATACATTTCTAAGGCCTCTATATGTCTTTCCAAAACACCTATTCTTGTGTGGATAGTGTACCTTTGCCAAACGTGCAACGCGGTTTGCAGAACATACGTGCCTCAAGAATGGGGACTCTCTGGCATCTAGCCCAGAGCCTTGGGCCACGGTGTAGTTTCATATCCAATCATTCCAATATGCAGCCTGGTACCCCTTCACAGAGAGAGAGTTTCACTGATCTGAACACCGGGCTGCCGTGACCTATTTTTTACAGCCGCTCCGGGCTGAGTGCCAGAGAAGAGGTGACAACTTAGAGACACTGCTCCGCACCTGCAGACACTGCAAAGCCTCTGAACTGCTCACAGTGCAAGTTTTCGCATTTGCATTAAAGTTGCGCCATTCCCAAATGACCGTGATTTAACGACCAAATGAGATAATTCAGCACTCTTCGGCACCGCGAGGACCACGGCAGCGGGATGAATATGTGATGAGTCGGGTCTCTGTCGGGACAGGTGCCCGAGTGCCCTCCTAACCTGCGCTGCGCAGTCCAGCGCAGAAGCATGTCCTCAGGACAGTGCAGTCCAGCGCTGAAGCATGAATTATGCCCTAAAGACAGCTCAGTCCAGTGCTGAAGCATGATCTCCTCAGGACAGCAGAGTCCAATGCTGAAGCATGGTGTCCTCAGGACAGCAGAGTCCAATGCTGAAGCATGATGGCCTCAGGACAGCAGAGTCCAATGCTGAAGCATGATTTCCTCCGTCCAGCGCAGTCCAGCACTGAAGCATGATGCCCTAAAGACAGCGCAGCCAAGTGCTGAAGCATGATGCTCTCAGGACAGCGCAGTCCAGCGCTGAATCATGTCCTCAGGACAGCTCAGTCCAGCGCTGAAACATGATGTCCTCCAGGGCAAACACGAGCTAAGTGCCAACATCAGGTGTGTAAAATAGATTGCGCAAGTATTGCTTTTGGAACAGTTTTATGTTTGGAATGATTGAAATTTTTCCAGGGTAGTGTAAAAAAACGGTTCAGCGCTCACAGAATGTTTCTGTGAGAAAAAACCTTGTAAAAAATCAGAACCAGGGAACTGAAGCTGCTTAATCTGTTTTCTCATCTTTCTATTATTTCGGGGTGGGAGCCCTCTCGAGGGAGTGGCTCGTGAGATTCTGCATGAGAGATCATATAGCTTTTCTGGAATTCCCGCTTGCAGTGTTCTGTCTCCTCCCTCAGAATCTATATCTAAAAATGCAGCTACCAGTCAGCGACAGGTTAGCCAAGCTGTTCAAAGGCTCTTCGACATTCGTTTTGGCAGAACTCAGAATTTTTTCTACTTTGGATGGGCCAATTCCTACCCTGAGACAAGGAATTTTCTCCAAATTAAAGGGGTCATTGGAGTCTTACGGGACCAGAAATTATCATTGCTAAGGTGCAGAATGAGTAGAATAGTTACCAAGTTGTGATTTCATATCATATTGGAAGGATTGTGTGCACCTTAACCCGCGCCCCACCGTGGGCCCGGCGCCACTTTCGCCCCACCGGGAGGCCATCGATGGGCCCCCTCTAACTCCGAAAATATGGGGGTTAGCGCAAATCTGCAAAGTGCATTAGAAAGCTCGCGTGAATTCAGTAAGAAATTACTTCTCATGTATAAGCGCTCAGGTCAATGGTTTGACCTCCAGAGGTCAAGTTAGGTCACGATAGGCTATTTTCACTCAAATATGCAATGCTTAAGAAAACTGGGCATTACTCTTATGCCATTAGAGCTATTGAGATCTGGTAAACTGCATTGGATAGGAAAATGGCAAACCTTTTTCCGCTATGTGGAACGTAAGGACCTTCCACCAGTCGTTTGACCCCCAGAGGTCACCTCGTGACCTCATATGACCTGAAGTTATCAAAGGGCAGAAAGTAATACACGATGGTGTTTGATTCAACGCTCTAGCTTAATTAGGCCAAAAATTATTGTCAGAAAACTGCTTTTGACCCCTGGTGACATTGGATGATCTTGGAGAGGTTAAAAAGAAAATATGATCCCTGGGATCCGTAAAAGGGTGTCCATGAACGCTTTTCTGAGTAAGCTGAGCATTTGCAATCGTTTTTGTGACTTTTAGATCATAAGACAGCTTTTTCCCATGCTTTTTTCAATGGGAGAGCTCACCTCGTAACCTGACCTTGGGTCACCAACTAAAAAATCCCGGATATACAACTTGTAGACCCTGACGGGGCCATAAACTGTAGGAAGTTTCAAATCGATCGACTGAGAAACGTAGCTCCTATATAGCTCAAAATTTGAAGTGAGGTGATCTTGGTTGACCTCGCCTAGTGACCTGACCTTGGGTGACCCGGGGTTAAACATTTCAGGGACGATGTGAAAATGATGGGGTGAGAGATAGAGCCCTCAACCGCGGTCCTGCGTTTCGTCGTTTTTCTGCTATGCCGAAAAAAACCTTACGGGGGCCATCGATGGCCCCCGGTGGAGCGAGGGTTAAGAGGAGAAAGTCCCAGTTTGGAAAGTGTTCTAGGCTTCCTAAAATGTTCCCCAACTGTGTTGGCAAGATCGGATTTTTCTGACCTCTGCATACATGCCTGCATTGTCTTGAAATCAGACCACCAGGATTTCTGTGCCTGAAAAAACCGGTGTGGGCCGAATTTCACCAGCCTCCTCGGTCAGCGCGCTGGGATTCATGTCCACAAGCTGCTGATTGACCGGTTTACGGCGTGTCTTCACACCATATACCGAGCTGGCTCCCACAGCGCTAGCCGCAGTTTTGCCAGCGCCGTTCTGGGGCGGCGGGCGACGATCTAGCACAGACACCGCCCAACTGGAGCGATCCCGTTTCGGACCAATACTGAGTGGCCAGCGGCCGGCACTGGAGGCGGCCCGAATCAGCCTGACTACGGTGTCATCTGGAAAAAAACAATGGCTGTCCTCCTCTGGCCCACATCGGTCGAATAAAAGCCGGGGGTTGAATGTGCCTAGAGATAAGCAAAGATCGTATGAAAATTGTCTTACATCAAAACAACCACAAACATGTAACATATAAAATGGGACAGTTTTCTACATTGTCGGACTCTGTTTTGTCATTTTCCTTTGAAGGCCTTGCTAAGCAATGCAATCACATGCCAATACACAACACCGCCGTTTGTCTAGCTCCAACACCTGCCTCAAATGCCATGAAAACATGTATGAATGCTAAGTACAGATCATTTTGTAAAACTATATTATCATTCTCTTTTTTAAATAAAGCAGTATGGAGACGATCTATCAGTAGCCCTCCAAGGTGGGATCAGTAACTCTCTCGGTGAGCACCTCCAGTTGTTCGAGGTCAGTGAGCCGACCTCTGGAGGAGAAAAACAGCCACGCCCACTCCACCATCCCACACAAGGCCTCCATCGCCTGCGAATTTTCAGAAAACGACGCACCTACCGAGATAAGAACCTACTCTTTTGAGCAGAAAGCTGCTGGTAGGCTTGCTTTTGAAAATAAAATATCTCTCAAAAAATTGATATTTTTTACCTCCAGTGATTGGATTCGGCATGGGTAGCCGGTAATCTGACAAGCTAGAATTCCAGTCCATCCGTCGGTCCGTTGTGGGTCACTGCTGGACTCCAGGGCGAGCGCGTGAGCGACAGTCCGAAGGAACCCATCGGTACCCAATTGGCGCCCAGCCCCGCCCACCAGTCCCAGCTCAGCAAAGCTCAGGAGACCAACGTAAATGGGTGGAAGAGAACCGGACCGTTCTCCTACGTTGTTCACGCAGGGAAACTTAGAACAGGGGATGTTGTAGACTCGGCTATCAAGAGCCCTGATCTGAAAATTACCGGTGCAAATTTTTCTAGTGACTAGCTTGAGCGGCAAGGCAAGCTCACAATTTGTCCGACAGTATTGGGCTTCTGAGGTGAAGCGGAATCAAGAGAGCTGTTCTGGGTCTTAGTACGGACTACAGCGCTGCATTATTACGGGAATACAATTTGTGTTATGCCTTAGAATTTATTGCCTGGCAACAGTCATATCTTTCAAAAGTGAGACGAAAATACACTTGTAGCGTTAGTGCACAATATCAAGGCACTACAATTGTGATAATTTTGCACAAAACTCTCGCGCACGGCTCAGCATGCCCTCTCGCCGGGCGCGCGGTTACGCGCGCTCTTGCAACTGTAGACAGTGTTTTTTTAGACGCCATCATGTAGGTGAGTCCTATCAGTGTCAGTACTCCCTTTGAGTATTTGGCAGGGTTGGGTGTACTTTTGCAGCGTCTTCTTATTTTCTCCGTGTTACTATGTTTCTGGTTTGCGTGATGAGTTGGGCCATGCACTTTTCTGTAAGTAGGCACTTATTACTGATTTTTGCTGGTATGGATAATATATATGCTATTATTGAATTGGACTTAACTTCAATGCTGATCAGACCGGACGGAGTTTTACACAAATATAACCTCGCTCTCATCTTGCCTGCCACACCAGGCAAACCGCACCCGCCCGTTCCCACCCCCCGCCCTGCGAACACCCAAAAAACGAGCATAGAACGCAAAACCAGAAAGTAAAGCTAAATGGTGAGAACGCGTGAAGTGACAACGGCATATCGGGCCAATAGATAAATATCCTACATATCCTAAACAAAATAAAGTCTCATACAATATTCACATTCTGCATGTGCCATAATTCTTTACAGCCCTTCCAGGTTAGCACACATTTAACACGGGTCGACATCCGTCGGTCTCTTCTTTTCCTTTCATGCGAGAAATGCTTCGACAAAGGCGGAGCACTGACACTGTTTGGGCAGGCAGCGCTCTAGCCGGCGGTTACTAACACTTTCCCCGCCGGTTGGCACGGTTTCTTTTCCTGCGAAGAAGACACCGCGGCTGCCTTGCCCGCTGGGCGTAATTGTACAGTGGAGGCAGCCGAGCATGCCGCTGCGCAGGTGTAGGCAGCAGTGCACACAACGATTTATATTCAAATATTTTTCCTTGCCAGCGACAATTTCATGGAATTGAGCCGTGTTTTCTCAGCTCCTTCAGCTCTGCGTTACACAGGTCGTGCACGATTCATCTGATCAGTTACATCATGTGCTGACCGGTAAGCAGCAATTAGTAGGTCCCTCGAGACCATTCAAAATCCAATGGCTGATACTCGAGAAAGAAGATAACAACCGACCACGCCTCCTCTCTTCTTATTCAGCCTCATGAATATCTCGTGAAGTTTAAGCCTTCTGGCTTTGTTTTGGTCTTCATAAAAATAAAACTTACATCTGCTGGTGGATGCATACATAAATGCAGTTATAACACACAGACTTTACTTCGAGAAAGCCTGAAGCTCTAAGCTCATATTCTGGGTCATTTTTGCCTCACTACGTGATTTTGATTTTTGGCTCGGAATGAATTGTAGGCGTTTATCCACCAACCTAAAATTTGCACTGAGGGTACTTAGGGGTGGAGGGGATGCAGGCATTATTTTGGCAGCACGCTTGCCCCTCTATTACATAGTACTGAAAGTACGACGTTTTTCATGGCCGAGTTCAGGAGCACCCTCTTCCACTCCACAGTGATCCTAGGGGCTACTTCACTGTGTGCTGCAGGCCTATTCCTGTCAGAAAGTGGATTCTGCCCCCCCCTCTCAACCATGTCTTTACGGAAATCTTCTAAACGGCTAGCGATGGAGTACTGAAACTTCCTGAACTTTCCGAACATTCGATTGGACAGATTGTTTGAAAGTCTTTAGATGGCACGTCGCCCATGGGCGGGTTTACGGTACTGTTTTTAAGACGCGCATTTGCAGACGGTGTTTTACCGTGCAAAGAACAATCTTGTCAGGACAAAAGCTGCCTGCTACATTGTTGAGAACAGTTAGTATGTTTTACAAAATACAAATAAGTGTATTTGATTAACCTTCCTGGGGGTATCTTTCCGGGAGGGGGCGCCTTCCGGCCCAGGTGGTGCCAATTTTAGCCAGAAAAACCTATCAGGTGGGCGCCACATTCCATCGGTGGGCACCGATGTTCGCATCCTGGGGGAGGCAAGCGGGACTTTTCAAGGGACGCCGTGACTATTTCAGGGGCACTGAGAATCAATGGGGGCACCTGCCCCCCTTGCCCCCTGGATCTGCGTACGGTACCGAATTGTGAGGTTTACAGGGAGCGACAAAGCCTTTGGCAAGACAGAATTGAAAAGACCATCATCAAAGAACTTATCCATCCACACGCCATTTGAAACAAAGTATTTAAATCACACTACAGGGCAAGTTGGTAATTTCATTTATCCCAACTGTTCACGCTGAGCAGGCATACAGCGCCAGATTGACCACGTGGCGATAAGGCGAACTATTAGTGAGAGCGTTTGGAGCCCAGGTGACGCACTGAGTGAGATTAGGCCACCTGGCGCTGATACCTTCAACGTTTCAATATAGGTGGCGGCTACAGGCCTTGTGGATGGTGGCTCCATGCAGCCCGATTTCTCACCGATGCACAGTGAGCATTTTTCCCATTTACCTGAATAAAGCTATAGCCGAAAAATGGGCTGAAGGAAAACACTTCGCCGGAATTTAACACCAGACCAAAACACATTTATTGATAGGCTAAAGAACTTCTTACCACATAAGGGTCAGGTGTCACAGCAGGTCAAAAAGCGAAGGCTAGATGTTTGTGGGCTCACAAAAACACAGTGACTGGAGTGTATTCCTCCGTACCTGGGGTTTAACACGGATTACAGTGTTAAACTTAGAACCGAGGAGTCCGCTATTCAAGTCCGCTCCTCCGCTACTTGCAGACTCTCCAAATGGTAACAAAGAAGCGTTAGCGGTTTTTATAAAACAAAAAATAGAAGATTAGCAGGTAGCTGACTCAAAGAACTTCAAAACCACTACCGCTACTGCTTGTCTGTCAATGGTTCCACCCGAGGTCAGAAAATCCAGATCCTGCCTACACAGTTGGGGAAAATCTCAGGGGGGGGTGAGGATCGAACATCTTAAAAGTTGAGACTGCTATCCATCGAGACATAGGCGGATCCAGGGCAGGCACGTGCCCCCCCGATCGACCCTCGGCGCCCCCGAAATTTCGCTTCCCACCCCCCCAGGATACGAAAGTCGGCGCCCACCGATAGGATTTGGCGCCCACCTGATAGGTTTTGCCGGTCATAAGTGGCGCCCCCTGGTCCGGGTGGCGCCCCGGAAGGTGCCCCCTCCGATCGGCAATCCTGATCCGCCTATGCATCGAGAAGCTTATAAGCCCATTAGTTTAACATGTTATCACAATCTGACACCTAACATATTCATTCGGTGACTTCAGGATAGGCATTTCGTCTCGTAAGATTCTACAAGAAACTTCCTTCTGGAACTTTCTTATCTCTAAGTAAAAAGTGGTCTCCCTTGGGAAAATAAAATGCTTTATGGAACTCTGGGGGCGAACACGCTGAGGCTCCTGCCCTCTCCAGTGTGCGTCTAAACACTGAGAAACCTTAAATATGACGTGATAATATAATAATAGCCTGAACATATGACCTCTGACTTTGGCCTTCACTTTCACGCGAGGTGCTCTTAGTATATCATCCTGGGCATTTGGCGTTGTGACATCACCACTGGGTCTACAATTTAGATGACCGGCAGCGCCCGTGCGATTGTTACCGATAATCTTAAAATACTGATCTCAGCAGTAACGTATCCAGGACTTCATTCAGGAGGGGGAGGTTTAAAGGTACTAGCCTCCCTCGCCCCCCAGGGCAGCGCTGGCTCGGATCATCTTCCGGCTACTCATTTACTATAGGCATTCGGATATTTCGGGTGGGGATGGCGGGAGGGTACTTGAGCCCACTATCCTCACCTTGTACCTGCCACTACATCTGAGTTTAAAAGCCCTTAAACATGAAATATTGACCGATTTTGCGAATGGTTTCATATATAAACGCGCCTATCAATTTTTCCAAACGTAGCCAAGTGACGTGTCCCGGCTTTGAACGGCTCTCCGACCACTTAAGAAAAAAATAGATGGGGCCCACTTAGGACCCCTTCATTATTCTGGCATGTTCAATGGCATGTACTTTTAGCTTCATAGATGCTCAGACCTGGCATGCACCCGTGGGGATGTTACACGGCTCCGCTTATTTCGCCCGTGCGGTTTAGTTTTAACATGTCTGCGGCGCTTACCCATCACAACTGCAGTCCTTTGTTCAATAATTCGGCCTCAAAGTGAACCACTGATCTGCAGCTTATATGAATAGTGGAGGGCCTTGTGTCAAGCTTTACGCAATAAAACACGACACGCAACGGAGATAGTGCTGAAGAATAGTGCTGCTTACATGGACAGGCCTCACGTGGGGCTACTTTACAGGAAATATGCCAACTTAATTTGTCAAATTGCAGCAATTAACGTTCGTTTAAGCTTTCATCTGTTCTTGGGAAGCTTCAGTTGCGGCTTTCACTAATAAACAGAGACTATGAAAGACATACGCATGCGTTACCATCCATTTTATTGGAAGCAGTAGCCTAATTCGATAAGAAGATTTCACCATACGCGGCCTCCGCGGGAAAATGGGAACACGTGCGCCCCATCTAGAGTACATTTGCGACTGCACTGGCATCAGTGCTCTCTGAAACGTTACCTCCCACCCACGTCCTCCTGAAGTTAGGATCCATATTCATTACACCAACGCTGAACACTCCCTTCCACCCTTCGGCAGCTCCCCATCGGCAATAATGCCCCATTCAAAATTCTAGATGCGCCTATCCTTCACCGTCTAATGAAACAAGAAACGGTCAACAATCGTCTATAACAGAAAACATCATCGCCAGTGTATTATTTAATCTAAATCACCAAAAAAGAAAAAATGGGAGCTTGACTCAAGTCATCACAAATCATCTCAGCGTCAAAACCCCCCAAACGACATCCAGATTCATCAAAAAAAAAAATATGCAACAACAACACACACCAAAACGTCAAGTTACACTTTCTCTGCTTCGTTTTAGGCTAGGGGCTTTACCTTGACGGCGTTGTGCACGGTGTCGGCCTGCTTCAACAGGGCTGGCCAGCGAGTCCATGATGAGTGCAGCCATGTCCAGCTGTTCCTCTCGGTCCCGCAGCATCTGCTCTTCGTCCTCGTGGCCACAGCCGTCAAAGGACGAGGTGGAGACCAGGCAGCAGGTCAGCTCGGCCACCAGCAGCTCCAGCAGCCGCGCGTCCTGCGTCAGAGGCACGCAGTCAGCTGCTGCACGTGCCAAACACTCCCATCGTCTCATATCTCAGTGCTCAATAAGGATAGCGATGTGAAATATCAAAATTTCAGTTGAATGTATTCAAGATATCATTGTTTCACTGTTCATGAAGGAGTATTATTGGTCTTCGATTAACGCATATTTACTTTGGAATGCTTTGATTTTATTCACGTTTACCAGTAACTAAGGTAATTTTTCCCACAAATATCACACCCGTGAATTCTGTTTAGGAATTAAATAGGAATTTTTTCGAGCTATTTTTCGAGAATAGATTAGTTCTTGCAAACGAAAATAACTTAAAAGGTGGTCTCTTTATGGAAGCAGAAAGTTGTCTTCATGGAATTGCGGGACTAGGGCTGAATCAGATACCTGGCTCACAAGAAAAAAAGGCAGAAAATAACATGTATTGCCTTATCGTACATTTCGATGCATGATGATTGAGTAGTTTACCTTGAAAAAAAACACGCACACATACATAATTTATTTATCTCTTGGCCCCGAAATTGTATTTTTTCAGTTGAATTGTAATTTTCAATTCACTGAATTCTCACATCACATGGCACGGATTTAAGGAGTTTTCTGACATGCTTATTTGAAGCTAAAAGAGTCACCTGGGGCAAAAAACGTTATACAAGTTATTGCCTGTATGTTACTATCATAAATTATTTACATAGCAGGCTGCCCGGCAGTGTCCTTGTCCAGCATCAGGTTAAAAATGAGACAGGCCTCACTCGGCACCATGTCTATAATGGTAGCAGGGCATAGGGTGCAGCTCATACGACCGACTTATGTATATACATACAACGGCACAGTCTACTTTCATTTGGGACCAAGCGGTGCAGTGCGACTTTCAGTAAGTCTGAAGAAACTCATAACCATTGGCGGACGCAGGGGGGGCATTCCGGCCATGGCTTCCCCAAAACGCTGAAGGGGAGGGCCAAACTATCTTTTGCCCCCCCCAAACACCGGAGAAATTTTTGAAAACGTTGCTAGGCTTGTAGAGCAACAAAATATACGCACCCCCCCCGGAGAGCGATCATGTACTTGGAGAGGTAGCTTATATTAGGTCTGTGGAGCACTGAAAAAAGGTGTTTACACTAGGTCTGTAGAGCAAAAAAATTCACTCCCACCCCCCCCAGGAGAAGAGGCAGACATGGGTTTGGCCCCCCAAAACTCGGGCCTGCGTCCGCCCCTGCTCATAACCATGTTTAGCGGAATCAGGCCAAGGATTGCATTGCATGAGGCGAATTTGAAGATGGCATAATAGCCCCAAGAAATTCCTAAACTTATTTAGCAGAATCAGACTATGCATTACATGAGGCGAATTTGGAGAGGGCATAACTATAAAAACAAAAGGTAAAAACAAAACGAATATAAAAATATATGTATGCTAAAACCTAAAACCTACGAAATTCACCCTCTTTTGGTACCGATTTCCTAAAATTTTATGTCTGGCTCAATGACGAAGTAACAAAGAGAAATCATGAAAATGGTTCCCACCTTAGTAAAGTGGTGACCTGCTTATTTTCACTTCCTGGAAAGATAACATACAATTTATCAGTATATTTAAACTTAACGAAGTGCAGTTTCCGAAATGTGTATGTGTGGTGCGGAAACGCACTGATTTCTAGCCTGGAACTGGGGTTGAATTGAACCCTCCTCAGTTTTGATGAGGTTTCGATCTTATTATGCTTGCATTTAGCAATCAACAGTCATCAGGTCAATTTCATCAAAGGGTTTTGCTTGGCATCCTCTGCCCTCTCTGGGTACTGAGTAATGAATGACGCCGTAGTCGCGCCATCGATGTCTGACCTGACGCGCCCACTATTTACTCAGCTTGTTTGCATGCACAGAGCCATTACCATTGGGGCTAGAGGCATCCAGGTTACTGCAATTTTAAAATTCGCGTCGTCCATAAACAAACGGTGTGGCGAGTGTGCATGTGATAGTTGTTTTGGGAGAATTCCAGCACAGATCGGCCTGGCCCCTACGTAGCATAGTCTCGGATTTCGTTCCAATTTCGTCCATTGGGTTGTCAGGAACATGGCATCCTGATGTGAGACTACTTCTCTCCTCAGACGTACGGTTTCGGGGTTATAGCTTAAAGACAAGCGTGAAAATCGTGGATTCGTCAAAACATGGCGATATACAACTATTATTTTCGGCTTTAGATTTAATTTCTTAGCTTCAAATGATGCGGGGTTAGATTGACCATGTAAAAACCAAAGTTGGAGCATCTCATTTTTATTCGAGACTTTTAAGATTTTTAGAGATGTTTTGGCCATTTTTTCCTACGATTTTGTAAAGTGTGGCTAGTAATTCACTTTAAAGGTATCGATAGTAAACAATGTGCACTTATATCTTTTCTCTTTAGTAAAGTAAATATTTTTTCGTTCTAGACTTTATCAATGTGTAATTAGCCATAGAATGACACCATGCGCGCAAAAGTCGGCCACCCGGCGCGCCCGACCGTCGTCGGCGCGGCCGCCGGTGCGTGGGTACGGACAGTAGATTGACTCGGGAGCGTATGAACTCTTGCAATGATGATTAAAGATGGAAGGCAAAAGTAGAAAACACGTGTTCAAAAAAGGTAAAACAAGTGCAATTTTAATTCGGCTAAGAGTGTACGACTCACCATATCTTAACCCGCGCCCCGGTTGGCCTCAGAGCTACCTTCGCCCTGGTGGGAGAGTTTGAATACCCCCTTCAAACTCGGCCATTATGCGGAACAGCGAAAAACGCGAACGCTGGTGGATAGCCCATAAAAATTCATGAAGAAACCATATTAGTCACTTTTTGGCTTAGAACAATATTCAGGTCATGACAGGCTAAAGAAAGTGACAGTTCGAGTAGAGTTTTTGGGCTCTAGCATTGAGTTGAGTTAGAATCATTTTAGGCACCATTTGCTTCCTCTCGTCACGGAAAATTGAATGATGTATGATATGACCTCAACCAGGTCAAAACACAAAAGTTACCTAATCTCAGGTCAGGTCAAGGTGACTTTAAACTAGCATAGTCAATATGCATATCAATCGAATCAATTGACACGCAATAGCAATCTAAACAAAACGATGCAAAAATAAAAGCTGTATCATCATTTCATGCTAGGTTATTGACCAAAGTCTGAAAACTGCTTAAGTAGCCCAGATGACCTCTCAAAGGTCACAGAAAAAAAAATGAACATGAACCTGGAAAGGAGCCCAGGATACTACGATTTGAAGAATATGAAGGTATTCTTAGCTATATCTACACAAATGCAGCCCAATGTCTGTTTTTACATCTATTTCTAATGGAGAGGTCATCGTCCGTACTTGACCTTAGGTCATTGATATGGAAAAATCCTGGAATATATGTTGAAGCACTCTGTGGGCCTGTTATGTGGCATAAGTTACAATTCAATAGATTCACCCATTTCTTACTTATGCCACCTTACACATTTTTGGAGGTGAGGTCACTTGACCTGCACTGGTAACCTGTCCTGAGATGAATTAACCTTACAATTTTGGGGAAAGTTGCGGAACTAGTCAAGAATAAGGTGTACCAAGTACGGCGGCCCTTGGCACCGCCGTTTTTTCGTGCCACTGGAAAAACCCGAGGGGGTGTTCAAACACCCCCCACCGGGGCGAGGGTTGATTTCACCTACTTTCCTTCGTAGCCGCCAAGGCTTCTTGTATAAAATCTGTTGAACTACTTGTGAGTGCGAGTGTTAAAACCTATTTACCATTCTATACCCACCTGCCATTTCATGTACCTTTTTGGTCATGTAAATGACGACATAGTTGCGGCTTGACGGGATTTCCGTTCTTTTACTATTATCTTCTCCTTTTATATTTTCATGAGCGCAAAATAACCTCACTAGCCGTTGCGCCCTAAAACACCAAAGGTACTAAAGATGATGACAATAGAGTAAAGAGGTCATTGTGGACCTGTCCCTCACTGTTCGTGAAAAGTCTCCCATTTCAGTCATATTGGGGAAAAGCTTGAAGGTATCAAGCGGCCAGAATTCGACGGGTGTTTTATTCTAGAAGTGAGGTTTTCTTGTTAGCAGGAGGTGCTAAATTACTTGGCCCTTGGACTTGAATTTTTCTGGTGGCGATGCTCATGTATGTAACAACATAAAACCTTTCGGTTTTTGGTTTATTTCAGCTCTATATTCTGGTCACCAAGTTTATATTTCTCGACCGTGACCTGCCCAAACGACTCTTAGCTGGCGATATAATATAATCAGGAAGCAGCAGTTCCAGCCGCAAGACACTGAATTTAGCAGGACATTCCTCTTAATATTCTACTATTTTCTAAAACCCAGTCCTATGGAAGACGAATCAAAGCAAGGAACATAAGCCACGGTAGCGTTGTAGGAAGAATACTAACGAAACATTGGCATTGCTTCGTTTTCCGCCCTTTAACATCACTATCTATCAGCTATAGATCGAAATGGCAGGTGCATTATGGTCGTTTAAATCGTTTGCTCTCGGCACTGAGAGCGATGGCGCTAGGTGACTGTGAGGTGGTGGTGGTGAATGAGAAGCGTAGCCCTAGACCTCCCAGAAATTATGTTTGAACTTAAGAAGTAGCCCAGAAGTTCCCTGGTTAGTTGAGAAATCGTGGTCAGGTTCAGTTCATCTTCACCGGGACTCCCTTCTCGTGATACTGGAGTCGATAGAAAAATGCAAGCCACCTCCGGGAAAACATCAGATTTTTAAAGGACATTGGAAAACTGTGAACACTTTTGTATGGCACTGTTTTCCACTGGTTTGGAGAATAAATGCAAACCCTGGAGGTCCTCGATTCTATACAGTTATTCTATGAAACGCTGATTCTGAAGAGGCATAAAGCGACGATCGTGTAAATAAACCTGATTCCAATAATCAGTTTGAGGCAAAAAGTCGTGAATGCGTTGACATTTTCATTTTCGAGCTCCCAGTGCGTCGACTTGGGTCTGATGCGTGACTGCCTTGCCACAGCCATTTTACGCGCGTAAACCTTCGGGATCGAAACACTTCTAATATCTATCAAAATTGGAGCACTTGCACATGGAAAGAGAAGATCAGTGAGACTACCTTAGGCATATCTAGGTTATAAGCAAGACAGTGTGTGCAGGTAATTTAAAGTGTTTCAGGGATTTATGTTTAGAGGCTGAATTTTGAGAATTTCGATATGTCATCAGTTTCATTAATTTTTCATCATGTTTGTAACGTGTTTAATTAGTTAACAGGCTAGTGCCTAGATATCCGTGTCCAGTTGTCACTCTGGGAGCACCAAAATACAGGGATGAATGCCTTTGTGGACTGCTCCTTATTCGCCGAAGCGAAATTTGTCCAATGTTTTTTTTCTGTGGACATGCGAATTGAAACAAAATTCCAGTTGAACATGAGATGTCTTTTGCCCCTCTAAGATGACTTAAGACGAAACAAGCCAAAAAGTTGGAAATATACTTTCTGCTCAATACATTTTATTAGACATTGCATGTCACTAACAATCGGCGAGTAAGCATTTATCCCTTAGCCGTAAAAGTGTACCAATTTTTTTCAAAGTCGAAGTAGGTGAAATTGGAAAAAAATTGTGTATTCGACTGCACGATACAGAAGTGATGGCTTCTGTAAAATCTACCGTTAAAAATAATCTAGGACATTTCCCACTGATGAGATGGACCCCATTGAAGGTGCACCCACACCTTGGACGAAAACGTTCCGCTGCCATTGAGTAGCCCATAATTATATACCCAAAAGGATACGGAATCTCTGGTCAAAGCTAAAATGTATACATGCGGAAATTGTGAAAACAATCCCTCAATGAACATATGAAAAGCGTATATTTTCTGGAATCAGTCAGTTATCAGCCTTTGAACGATGTATATTTCGTCCTTTGAGGTAAAAAAGTAGTTCCGGTGAACCGTGCGGGACAGCTGATTCAAGATCAGGGACGACTCACGGTGACAGCCAGCCAGCTTTGCCAGCTTGCCAGCTAGCCAGCTTGCCAGCTTTGGCCAGCATCAAGTGACACTTTCTTTGTGCTTTAGCCTAGAGTTCTTTGCGTTGCGTCGGTCCGCTGTTCGGGCTCAAAACATCGTCCATTGCGGGCGCTTTCGGCACCCGAAATCGGCAGCATGAAGCACGTACCGTAAACGATAACCAAGTTTTGTGAATAAATCCTCCCTAAATATCAAGCCATAGATTTGCGCGCGTGGGTGATGTAATTCCAATACTTTCAAGGAACTGTATGTAAAGTTAAAAGTTTCAGTAGCCTGTTATGAACAATTTTATCATCAGGGATATCCAGGGAAAATTTATGGATGGGCATAACCTACCCCCATGCCAGACGGAAAAAGTATCAATCTTATTTCTGTGCACCATTCAAAAGGGCGCCCCTAGATGTCCCCTGGCAACAATCACACTAATATCAGATAAATCTAGTTGTTTGCGTCCGATCTTCTCAGTGCATTTTCAACGATTTGAATGTTTTCCTGACACATGTCTTCCAACAAGTCTAGCCCGGATCAATCAATCACCTGGATAACCTCCGGGCATCAGTTCGCTGAGCATCACCATAGCCGCCACGATACACCACCGTGTCATGAACACGTGGCGCCTCTTCAACGGCCCGCGCGCCACACAGAAATGTGTCTGGCCACAAGCAATCCAATTACAGCGAACGGCGAAGGCGATTTACAGAAGGGCAGCGGTCGTTAATTATCATTGAGGGGGCTGGCTCTCGTTTAAAAGACGTAACATTGATCTGTGGCCGGAGTGAGGCGCCACTGCTGCTGGCGAGCGGACTGCAATGACAAGATCTCAGTGAGTGTAGCACATTCGTTCCGTACCTCAAGTAAAAGATTTTCAATGACATTTGCAGCTTCCAAAGATTTGCAAATTCCGTTTCGTTTAATACTCTTGTCCTAAAATCAGAAAATTGATAACTTCTGGTAAAATTACGACCTTAAAAAAAGATTTTTATTTGGGCCAAAACCAGATTGGTTGCAGATATTATTTGACATTATCTTGCATCCTAGTCGGTATGCGGTCATGGCTGGTGGCCAGCACCACCTCTTGTATAGTGCTCTCCTTCTTTTTCGTCCGAACACCCCCCAGCATAGATGCCCTCAAAATATATAAAATGTCACCCAAATAAGCCAGTATACTTTCGCGCAATCTGCGGATTGCCAGATGTTATATTCGGAGACATCATTAAAGGTATTCTAGGGCACAAATAACGTCGATTTAGATGACGCAAGGTAAATAAGGTAGGGCTTGCTGGTAAAGTGAAATGACCATTTGACACACTATACAAACGTTGAAGGGGATTTAAACCCACTTCTGCTGCTGATTTAGGTTTTTTGCATCATGATTGGTGTAGCATTGGTCTATTGAGAGGAAGCAGGCACCCACACTGATTGATTACTTTCTATACTTCGATGCAGATCTTTTATTACTTTCATTTGTGCTTTCGTTTAAACTTGTTGTCTAGAATGGGGATGTTTCCTCACAAAAAAGTAACTGATGCATTGTTTAACAACTTTGCTTACCGAGAGGACCTGTAGCGCCCGCCAGGTCCCTTCTCATATATGGATCAAAATTAACATTTGGGTGTCTCTCCCGGTCTCTCCCCGGCCCAGTTCGATCACCATGCTGAGGGAAAGCTTATATCTCCGCCAATAGGCATCGGAATATAACGGAATGCAGTTGTGATAAAACGATAATTGGTTGAACCTGGAGAGGATCAGAGTTCTATCAGGCGGGGCAGATGTATTTTGAAGCAGGTGCGGGGCCTTTCCATCATATACCTACTACAAACTCTTTGACTCTCACGCTTTGAAAGCAAGTCGAAAATAAGTTAAACCGATTTATTGCTATTCTGATCACGGTCCTGGCTACCCCTATTTTTGTCAGGGAGAGGTGCAAACTTGTTCCCCGCAAATATCTAGAAGTCTCTGGGACATATTGAACACGCCCATTGATGGGGTTTGGGTACCCCCCCGGGTTTTTGCAGACGTAATAAAAACAGTGCGGCGTAGCCACTTTACTTGGTATACCTTTTTGCTAATCATTTTTACAACTTAATACAGCATTTTAAGGCTGTGTCCTTTCATTTCAGGTCACCCGTGCAGGTCAAGTTGACCCCACTTCAAAAAAGTTTAAGATACCATAAGTCAGAACAGGGTGAATCTATCCGGTTGAAACCCTTGATACATATTGGGCCCATAAAGTTCTACTAAATATATTCCAGTACTTTTATATCGATGACCTAAGGTCAGGTACGAGCCATGACCTCTCCATTGGAAATACATGGGAAAATTGTTTAAGTTGAATAACTTAGCAATTGATGGCGTTAGAGTATTTATTTTGACGACATTAGGTTTGCCGCATCCTTGCAGTGCTAATGATATGAATTTTGATCTTATTGGATCTTGACTGACCTCAGGTCAAGTCGAATCCTAAAATTGACCTGATTTCACCAAGCAACGTCATATCATATATCATTAGATTCGGCTGGCTGCGATGATTTCAATATTCTAGATTGTTTTGTTCTGTCTTTACTAGTTCAGATGTAATTACTGAAAACTTTCACCTATATGTTATCCCTATGGTGGCATGCCATGACCTCTAGTGACCTTAACACGCGCACTGGCGGGGGTCTGAGACACCTTTGCTTTGACGCGGGGTGGGTACCCGCCCTCCTAAGATCTCAGAAACCACGGTAGATAGCGAAAAAACTTTAAAAGACGGTAGATAGCCCTTCCCAATATCTTTAGAAAAAAATTTGAGCCATTTTTAAGTCAGGTCGCATTTAAGGTCACTAGAGGTCAAGGCATGTCACCATAGGGATAGCATATAAATGAAGGTTTTCAGTCATTACATCTGAACAAGTAAAGACAGAGCAAAACAATATAGACCATTGGAATCCTAGTAGCCAGCCGAATCTAATGATAAGCGATATAAAATTGATAGGTAAAATCCGGTCAATTATAGATTTGACTTGACCTGAGGCCAGGTCAAAGTCAAATTAGATCAAAATGCATATCATTAGCAGTGCAAGGATGATGCAAACATAATACCGTTAAAATTAATTACCTATCACCATCTATTACTAAGTTATTCCGCTTAACACGCACATTGACGGGGGTCTGAGCCACCTTCGCTTTGACGAGGGGGCGGGTACCCGCCCCCTCCCCTAAGATCTCGAGAACCACGATAGGTAGCGAAAAACGGTAAGCGGCGTTGGGTAGCCCATCCGGTTCTCCATCAAAATTTTTGAGGCATTTTTTGTCAGGTCACATTTAAGGTCACGAGAGGTCAAAACATGCCGTCATAGGGATAACATGTAAATAAAGGTTTTCGGTCATTACATTTAAACAAGTAAAGATAGAGAAAAACGGCTTATACTATATGAAACCTCGCAGCAAGCCGAATCGAATGATATATGATTTTACCTTGCTAGGTCAAATTAAGGATTTTACCTGACCTGAGGTCAGGCCAAGGTCAAATTATATAAAATGCATATCATTAGAACCGTAAAGCCAAGACGAGTCTAATGCAGCCAACAGAAACGCTCTATCACTATCCGTTGCTGAGTTATTCAGTAAAAATCAATTTTCCCATGTATTTCCCATGGAGAGGTACCTGTATTACATACCTCGTACCTGACCTTAGGTCATCGATATCAAAAATACCGGAACATATTTTAGAGAACTCGGTGGGGCCATTATGTGATATGAGTTTCAATGGGATAAGTTCACCCTGCTCCGACTTATGCTATCTTAAACTTTTTTTGAGGTAAGGTCACTTGACGTGTACTGGTGACCTGGCCGTAAATGACCTAACCATAAAATTGTCACAGAAGTTGTAAAAATGATGAGAAAAAAGGTATGCTAAATATGGCGGCCGTTTTTACCGCCGCCGTTTTTTTGCTGTCTCCGGGAAGCCCAAGGGGGGCGGGTACCCGCCCCCCGTCAATGCGCGTGGTAAGCCATTTTCCCCAAGCATTTCCAAAGCAGAAGTCATGGCTCGTACCTGACCTGAGGTCATTGATACAAAAAAAGACCGGAATACGTTTTGGAGAGCTCGGTAGGCTCATTATGTGATAAAAGTTTCAAGCAGATAATTTCATCCTGTTTTGACTTATGCTATCATAAACTTGTTTTGAGGCGAGGTTACTTGAGCTGCACTGGTGACCTGACCTGAGGTGAATTAACCCTAAAACTTTGACAAAAACTGTACAAATAATCATAAATAAGGTATACCAACTACGGTGGCGCTACCCGCCACTGTTTTTATTGTATATCCAAAAGCCCGAGGGCGCGTGTCAAATGTGCGCGTCGATGGGCGTTTTAAATGTGAGCTGAAAAACGGTTCACATTTTTCTATAGAGAATTGAATGGACTATCCTTCCAATCCCGATTACCGTTTTTCGCTACCTAGCGTGGTTTATGAGATCTTAGGGGGTACCCTTGCTCTGTTCTAGCGAAGGTGGGTTAGACCCCAACAATGCGCGTGTTAAATTGTTTAAACAATGTTAATAGGCCTGGAAAATATACAAGTTTTCGAACTTTAACAGGGGGGCACTGAGGGGGCGGCCGCCCAAGAGAGAAAGGAGGCAAAAGAAACGGCGTGGGCGCCATCACCTCCACAAAATATTCATTCTTTGTCAGGTCACATTTAAGGCAGAGGTCAAAACATCCGTCATAGGGATAACAAATCAGTTTTTCGGCCATTACATCTGAATAGTAAAGATAGACAAAACGAAACTGAAATCCTCCACAAGCCGAATCGAAAATAATTGACCTCAGGTCAAATCAAATACACCAGGCAGGCCACAAATAAAAAACACACATAAACCCAAAACCAGCAAACAACACTAAAATAAATCTCATCACCATCCGTTACGAGTTATTCTAAAACCAATTTCCATGTATTTCCAATGGAAGGTCAGCCCGACCGACCTATCATCGATATCAAAAAACCGAACATATTTTAGAAACTCGGTGGGCCCATTATGTGATAAGAGTTCAACGGAAAGTTCACCCTGCTCCGACTTATGCTATCTTAAACTTTTTTGAGGTCGGGTCACTTGACCTGTACTGGTGACCTGACCTGAGATGACCTAACCTTAAAATTTTCACAGAAGTTGTACAAAGAGAAAAAGTTATACAAGTACGGCGGCGCTACGCGCCGCGTTTTCGCTATCTCCGAAAAACTCGAGGGGGGGTACCGCCCCCGTCAATGCGCGTGTTAAAGTTTTCCTATCAATCTTCACCCTCTTGCTTAATTTTCCCAAAATTAATACGTTTTGGCAGAATATAGATGCAAAAGATAAAGAATGTCTTCCAACTATGTGAAAATGTAATATCCAATGACTGTTTTAACCTGCGCCCCACCGGGGGTCCAGGGCCACCTTTGCCCCACCGGGAGCCATCGATGGCCCCCCTCTAACTCCGAAAATATGGGAGTTAGCACAAATCCGTAAAATGCATTAGAACGCTCGTGTAAATTCAGTAAGAAATTACTTCGCATGTTTAAGCACTCAGGTTAATGGTTTGACCTCCAGAGGTCAAGTTAGGTCACGATAGGCTATTGTCACTCAAATATGCAATGCTTAAGAAAACTGGGCATAACTCTTATGCCATTAAAGCTATTGAGGTCTGGTAAAATACATTGGATAGAAAAATGCCAGACCTTTCTCCGTTATGTGGAACATATTGACCTCCCGCTAGTGGTTTGACCTCCAGAGGTCACCTCGTGACCTCATTTGACCTGAGGTCATCAAAGGTCAGAAAGTGACCTTGCTGTATATCAAATGGAAGGTAGTGATGGTACATACACGATGGTGTTTGTTTCAACGCTTTATATTGTTTAGGTCAAAAGTTATTGCCAAAATACTCTTTTTTGACCCCTGGTGAATTTGGATGACCTTGGAGAGATCAAAGGGAAAATGTGACCCCTGGGATCCGTAAAAGGATGTCCAAAAACGTTTTTTCTGAGCAAGCCGAGCATTTGCAACCGTTTTTGTGGCTTATGGATCATAAGACAGCTTTTCCCAATGTTTTTTCAATGGGAGAGGTCACCGCATGACCTGACCTTAGATCACGAAATCGAAAAATCCCAGATGTACACCTTATAGACCCTGGCGGGGCCATGAACTGTTGGAAGTTTCAAATCGATCGAAAAAGTAACGTAGCTCTTATAGAGCTCAAATTTTGAAGTGGGGTGACCCTGGTTGACTTCACCTGGTGACCTGACCTTGGGTAACCCGGGGTAAAAAATTTCAGGGATGGTGTAAAAATGATGGGGTGAGAGATAGAGCCCTTAACCGCAGTCCTGCATTTCGTCGTTTTTCTGCTATCTTGAAAAAAACCTTAGGGGGGCCATCCAAGGCCCCGGTGGGGCGAGGGTTAAGGCGAGAGCTATGTTGTGAAATGATAAATGTGTATTAGTTTTTGTTAGATCGATTAGTTAACTTAAGCTAGTGTATGACATGGTATCTGACATCGAAATAACTTATATAATGTCTTAAAATGTCATTAGAATGGATATGGTATAAGGAAATGGTGGTGAGGCCTGCTGCAATTTTTAACAGATTTTGGCATTCCACGGCCAATAAAGCTTATTCGACATATAATTTCCTTGTATCATCAAAGCGTTTAGATACGGAGTTCTTTCAGCAGTTTCATATTTGTTATGCAAAAGATTTAACACGCGCATTGACGGGGGGGCGGGTACCCGTCCCCACTAGGGTTTTTCGGAGACAGCAGAAAAACGTCGGCGCGTAGCGCCGCCGTACTTGGCATACCTTTTCCCTTATTTCTTACAACTTCTGTGAAAATTTTAAGGTTAGGTTCTCTCAGGTCAGGTCACCAGTACAGGTCAAGTAACCTGACCTCAAAAATAGTTTAAGATAGCATAAGTTAGAGCAGGGTGAACTTATCCGATTGAAACTCATAGCACATAATGGGCCCACCGAGTACTCTAAAATATGCTCCGGTATTTTTTAATATCGATAACCTAAGGTCAGGTACGAGTCATGACCCCTCTATTGGAAATACATGGGAAAAATGGTTTTTACTGAATAACTCAGTAACGGATGGTGATAGAGCGTTTATTTTAGCTGCATTAGACTTGCCTTGTCTTTGCGGTTCTAATGATATGCATTTTATATAATTTTATCTTGACCTGACCTCAGGTCAGGTCAAATCCTTGATTTGACCTAGTAAGTTCAAATTATATATCATTCGATTTGGCATGCTGAGAGGATTCATATAGTTCAAGTTGTTTTGCTCTATCTTTATTTGTTCAGATGTAATGACCGAAAACCTTAATTTACATGTTATCCCTATGACGGCATGTTTTGACCTCTCGTGACCTCAAATATGACCTGACAAAAAAATGATACAAATGTTTTCGGTGGAGAAGTGGATGGGCTACCCAACGCCGTTTACCGTTTTTCGCTACCTGCCGTGGTTCTCAAGATCTTAGGGGGGGCGGGTATCCGCCCCCCTCGTCAAAGCGAAGGTGGCTCAGACTCCCGTCAACGCGCGTGTTAAACATACAGGTGACACAAGACAAGATACAGAAATACTCTCATATCGCAACGTTGCGCCATTCAAATCACTTTGGTTAATCATAAACGAGTCGATCATTGATTATTCATGATACATAGCATTGGCGTGAAGGTTTCCAAGTTTTCCTTACTTGCTTGGGCTTCTGTAGCACGAGTCAATCCCAGCACTCGCTAGGAACAGAAATATATTTCGATAAAAATTGATACGGTCGAAATATTTTGCTACAAATTATTAATGTCATGGTTCCAGTTTCCACGGCATAAGCCTTATCACGCAGATAATTTCCCCGTGGCAGGGCGCCTCTTTTTTCTTTTTTGTCCATATCAAAATCTGCAAAGTTCGGCCGATGATAACACTGAGGCCATTTTCTGGAATGATTCTATAATTCACTATTGGGACAGAGCAAAGACAAGGGCGGATCCAGAGGGACGTGTAGGGGAAGGGGCGCTTGCCTCTCCACCCTAATCGGCCCTCGGTACCCCCTAAAATGGTAATTGTGCCTCCATGAAGGGTCGATGGCACCCCCTGAAATTATTTCGCCTCTTACTCCCACCCCCACGGGGGCCAGTATCGACACCCCCGCGATAGGATTTGACGCCCACATGGCTTGTCTTTCCAACCGAAGGTGTTGGCCCCTGGTTAGATGGCTTTCTCCGACCATGTAACCCCCCTCCCCCACATCCAATCGGAAATCCTGGATCCACCTAAGTGCAAAGGAAGTATTTGGCTCCTTTTCCTTCTTTGCTGTGACCATAAAATACAAAAGGGCGGTGAATAGCCTTTAGGGTTGATATGCATGGTCATTCAATCAGGACGCACCGACTTTTAAGCGCATAAGTATGGAATTAGGAATTCTTAGCTATACCCATGATAGTTGGTTTCATAAAACAAAAATATCCTCCTATGTTTTGGATGCAATCAAATTATTCTGGCATGCTCTGGCAGTCTATTGAGCAGTTTAGCTGGGCTAGGAAAGCGAGGGTTCTGAAAATTAGTCATCCAGTGGCATGACCGACGGTCAGTCTCTAATAGGAACGGTAACTTTGAAGAACTATCGCAGTAAAAGGATCGTTTGGCCAGACTTTGGATCAAATGATATCCCGATTAAAATTATACTGTCGAAAGGTTCCTGGGTCAGAGAATCATATTACCCTGGAATGCTTGTTTTGCCCCAGTCATGTCCTTATTTGCTGTATATTACTTAACTATCAAATTATATAACTGTCATTTTCAGCAGAAGAACACAATGAAGTCACGCAGCATCACCAGCCTTCTGCTCATGCTGGGAACGCTACTCGCTTCGCATCAATCAACAGCCGAAACAGAATCTCAGACGGAAGAAATATGGACCCTTCAGCCTTCGCAGCCTTCTGGAAGCATTCATCAATCTCTTAACCGCCAACTTCTTCAAAACTCCACCTTGAGCCGACACCAATCACCGACACCGCCTGCCACAAGTTTCGACTCCGGAGAAACTGATACCCCTAGTCCAGCCCTCGAGACGGATGGTGCAGTGTTGAGACGTTTCGTGGCCAGAGTTCTTGACCAGCAGGAGGAGTGTGCAGCGCACCTGGTGTTTGGTGATGACTTTCAAGAAGCTGCAGAGGACATCACCCGACATCTTTTCACACACGGCTCAAACTTTCAGGTTTGTGAGACCTTTTGTGTGGCGATCCTGTTTTTTTTTAAGAGGCAGATCGTAACAGATCGTAACAGGGTGTAAGTCGATTCAATGAAGGGCTAGATAGAGTTTCTACACATTTTTCGAGAAAGCCCTTGGAAATACAAATCACTAACATGCCAACTGGTTTGAGGTCAATTCGACAGCGAGGTCAACAAAGGTCACCAAAAATCACGCTTTGTTGTTTGTCTGTGTCTATAACTTTTGAAAGGGATAGGACATGGCAATGAATGTGATATTATAGTGACTAGCGTGGTATATAAACTCAAATAGTATAACACGTGACATTGAAAAATCCGTATTTGAAATTGACCTAAGGTCAAGGTCGCTTCGTGACCTACTAGGGTCACGTTGAGCATCATTATAATTTCTCGGTAAAGACGATCTCATTAGCGTCCCTGACAGTCACAGCTCAAATGATATGATTCAAACTTAGTTTAACCCGCGCCCCACCGGGGGTCCAGCACCACTTTTGCCCCACCGGGGCCATCGATGGTCCCCCTCTCACTCCGAAAATATGAAGTTTGGCGAAAATCTGCAAAGTGCATCAGAAAACTCGTGTTAATTCAGCAAGAAATTATTCTAAATGTTTAAGCGCTCAGGTCAATGGCTTGACCTCCAGAGGTCAAGTTGGGTCACGATAGGCTATTTTCACTAAGATATGCAATGCCTAAGCAAACTGGGCATAACTCTTATGCCATTAGAGCTATTGAGATCTGGTAAAATACATTTGATAGGAAAAGTCCAGAACTTTTTCCGCTACGCGGCACGTAATGACAGCCTGCCAGTGGTTTGACCTCCAGAGCAGAGGTCAGAAAGTATACTGCTGTCACAAACTCAATGAGACGTATGCCTCCTCTGTCACATAAAGCTGGAAATAATAATTTTATACTTGAATACTATTTCCAATATGCTGAATGTCATCTACCTGTCTCTTACTTTTTGCAACGGAAAAGGTTCAAGCACCAAGCCATTACCGCATGCAAGTAGTAAACTGTGTTTTCATTTTAGATCATGTTTATGTTTTGGAAGGAAAATTTCCAATTATGGATCATTGTTTTCAGTATTGGGATCATAACTATTATTGGCAACTCTGACTGGAGTTTCCCCAATGACATGCATTTCCCTTTTGAAGAAGTTTCCATTTTTGGAAGGAGTGTTCCCAATTATGGTATATTTCCCCATGATTAAATGTGGCAATTTTGAAAATTATTATTGGGAACTAATCTATAAATGGGAGCGTACACCTACACACAATTGGGAACCCTGATCACAGCTTCCCCCACCCCCACTGAACTTCTATCTCACATATCAACAAAAGGGACAAAAATGTCAATGTCAACATAGGATTTGGATCTACCTAAAATGTGTTGGTAAAGTGGACCTTAGGTAGCATTTTTATAGCCAGATCAAATGCTTAAGATTTTACCCCAACACCTGATTATCACCTGCCTGGTCGTTCCTTCTTGCAGTAAAAACTCTGAGGCAACTACCCTGCATAGATGTAAAATTATGTCTATTGGCCTAATATGTACAGAGGTATTGGAAGTCTCATATCAAAGAAAGATCCAGTGTATAAGTCAAAATCCTGTTTTAACTCCAGGCAGTTCAGGTCCTGTGTGTTGCTTACTACCACTGGTAGTAAGCAACACACCCCCAACCAGCGTTTTTCAAAGTCTCTTTCTTTCTGAGATTTTCTGTGATTTTCTGAGATGAGAAGGGGGTCTACTAGGCCCCCCTCTAGTGCATGTTAGTGCCAGGCCCCTCTCCAGTGTGTGTTTTAACACTTTGTGGAGGACTGCATTGGCACACATTTGCTATCTGTACAATATTGACATGATAATTTGATCATGAAATCTCACCTGAATTACTGTTGTTGCCAGCCTGTTGCTGGCACCAACTCTCCCAACTTCCTCCAGCTCCAAATCTACCTAACCAATCTTGATCTAGGGCACAAATAAGGTAAGGCACAAGCAAGCTAAGGAATGAAAAACCAAGTTTGATGTGTGAAAGTGCATCAGTATCAAAGTAGCCTACATTCATCTTAGATTAGCCATGGGCAGCACTATTTATTCCAGCTAGTTTTAGCCTGCACTTATCTCAGACATACCTAATAAATATGCCCTCAACAGAAGTAGCTTCCCACTTGTTCAAATTTTTTGGCAGGCTCTACATCACACAAACATTGCGAACTTGTCTTGTCGCTGTTGCGTAGTTTAGGTAGAATTGCTGCCAAGCTATGTTTATTTCTTTCACTCATTTAGTACTTTTCCTAGTAGCTTTTAGGCGTACTTGATACTAAATTCAAAGAAATAGGGACCGCTAAATCGAAGATACTCAAACTTTAAATATTATTTGACCTGACAAAATGGACAGAGAATTACTTGATAACGTATCTGCGTTATCTTTAATACCTTAAATATGCCCACAATCATGTATTTCTTGAAAAAATTGACTGTCACATTTCGGGCATCTAGGCGACAACTTTCTGGCAACTACTAACAATCAGCACCATTGGGCTGCATGTTAAAATCTGGCAACTGTGACAGCGGTTTTCGGGTTTTCTGCAGCGGGGGTCTCTCGTTTTAGTAGAAACTGAACACAGTACCAATATTGTAGCACTGATGGTACGCTGTGCAATTGAAGGACAGAGTTGCTAAATTAAAATATTCGCTACACGCCTCATTCTGTATTTCGAAAATGTGTGGTTTGATTTTGAACCATACTGTCACGATCGCTATTTTGTCACACTTATGCACCTCGACTATCATAAATGTGTCACAAACTCCAGTAGCCGAGTTGGCAAGTTTCTGCACCTCTGCTCCAGAGGTCACCGCGTAACCCAATATTATCTGAGGTCACAAATATAACCTTGCTGTATATCAAATGAAAGCCAGTGACGACACATGCACGATGATGTTTGATTCAGCACTCTAGCTTAATTAGGTTAAAAGTTATTGTTACAATACTGTTGTTGATCCCTGGTGACCTTGGATGACGTCGGAGAGATCAAAGGGAAAATATGCCCCTGAGATCCGTGAAAGGGTACCCAGGAACGCTTTTCTGAGCAGGCTGAGTATTTTTAGTCGTTTTTGTGACTTTTGGATCACAAGACAGATTTTCCCCTTGCTTTTTCAATGGGAGAGGTCACCTCGTGACCTGACCTCTAGGTCTCTAAATCGAAAATCCTGGATATATACCTTGTAGACCCTGGAGGGGTCATGAAATGTAGGAATTTTCAAATCGATTGACTAAGAAATGTAGCTCTTATAGAGCTCAAAATTTGAAGTGAGGTGAACTTGGTTGAACTCATCTGGTGACCTGACCTTGGGTGACCTGGGATAAAAATTTCAGGGATGGTGGGAAAATGATGGGGTGAGAAATAGAATCCTCAACCGCGGTGCTACGTCTCGTCGTTTTCCTGCTATCCCGAAAAAAACCTTAGAGAGGCCATCGATAACCCGGTGGGGTGAAGGTTAAGAAAAGAGGATGGTGGGCTGCTTGCTTCAGTTTTTGAGCATCATCGCTGGTTCGCGAGATCTAAGGGATGAAGGTCCGGGAGGACCTCTCAAACGATCATATATGCCAAAAGAGCCCAAGCAGTGCTGGGGCAAGACAGAAATTTACTTCGCTAAAATAGCAAACAAACAAAACAGCCAAATTGATGCGAATCAAAATTGTTGTTGATATCTACCCACTTACTCCAGCGACGATTTTTCTTCATCACTTCATTAATTTGAGACGAGCTCTTTTCATGTCTGCTTCATTTTTCAGATCCACGCGGAAGAACAAGTTTTTGTCACTAAAATTTGTTTGTGGTTGAAAATATTCATGTAAATTAAATCTTATAAAACTATCACCGATATGTTTATGGGTGCTCTCCAAACATTTTGAGATATAATTTTACCTCATAATTATTATTTCAATCGGACCAAACAGCTGTTCAACAAATGATGTGCGGGCAAACGTGTCACCCTGAAAAATGTCAGGTGTGTGTGTGTGTGTTCTGACCTGCTGATAATCCCATGGGCAATATTTAACTACAAAAATTATATATCTTAAAATCGCTAAGCTTAATTACAGCAAAATAAGATATAACAAAATGTAAAATTGAGCATCTCGCATGTCCAATTGCGGTGGAATGCCCTATATAGAAAAACATTTTTCTAATAATAATCACACTAGCCCTTTAATAATTTTTGAAACAATCAATCATATAATGAAAAATATTGCTTGCCCATCCACAGTCATAAATTGGTAGAAATAAATCTATTTTTATATTACGCTGAGAACCCTCCCACAGATATGAATGTTCAGGAGCTTCGGTCATTGGTGAGGAGATTAACCTGGGGTAACCATCACGCAGAAAATTCGAATCGCACCAAACACAAACCCATACATCCATAGTTCCCAATCCGGCCATAGCCGCAGCTTCAATTCTGCCTGGAATAGCCCAAGTGGCTTTTCACGGCTATCGAGGGGCAGCGCGTTGTAGGCGAACACGGAACAATACTCAGATCGGTGTCTACCCTACTCTGATCTGATGCCGGACAGACACAAACCACTTATCTTTCTCTTGCTTCGCTGTTCCATCATACGCACCCATCCAATTCATGATTAGTATTGAAAACTTCAAAATAATGCATGTTTTATGGGAGATGAGCAATCATGGGTTATTTCAGTATTCTTAAGGTCTTAGAATATCATTATAGTGGGAAAATAAGCTTGAACAGTATTCTTTGTGATTCCCTAGAGTTTACTCCACAATATGATGAAAAGTCAGAACAACGGAAATAAATAGTGCTCGGGAGACTGAGTGCCGTTCAGAGTATGACAATTCCCAAATGACATGTCATTTGCTTTCAATTGCTATGAGCATTTTCGGCCCCTTTCACCGATTCGGAATTTTATATGCCATTTTGTTTACTCTGTCATTCAGTTTAAGCGTTATCAAACAATTTCTTCGAATTTAACCTACTTCCTTATAAAAACGTATCTTAAAAAATAGCGCGGGCTTCATCTAGACTAACCACCTTTCAACGTGTGTGCATCGCTACGATGATTATAGTCACATATGCTACCTTTTCTCTCCCAGGTGTCTTCCGTATCTGCTTACTTCAACGCAACCAGTCATCCGGCGTCAATCCAAGCAGGAGCATGTCGCGTGTTCATCTTGTTTCTCTCTTCTGAAGCGGAGCTGGATCGCCTGCATATGATCAAATATTTAGTTGGCAACGTTTGGGACCACCGTGGCCGCTTTTTCATAGTGTCATCTCTACCTGAAGAGTTGGTATCAGCCCGCGCAGTCGCTGGCTGTTTCGAGAATCTGCCGTACTTTCACGTGGCACGCACCCTGGGAGCCCCAGCCCGTCGCGTGGCGCTCTGGCTATACTCAGGGTTTGACCTTTCGCTGCACTATAGAGGGAGCTGGAAGCCAGGCCGCGGCTCGCTGGACCTCGCACCACCGCCAGCCGACTTTCTCGGGCGACCTCTTCGCTATGTGAGCTTTGAACATGAGCCAAGTAACATCTACATGGATGGCACGCTTGAAGGACGGCATGTCGGCATGGACTTCTGGATAGCAGAGGTTTTTGCCCAGGTATATAATTTTACTCTGGAGATGGTGGAGCCCAGCGATGGAGGTAAGTGGGGGGGAGGCCCTGCCGAACGGCACCTGGATTGGACTTGTGGGCGACATCAAGGAACGCCGCGCTCACTTTGGCATCGCTAACATCTTTCTCACACTCTCGCGCTGGAAAACGATCGACTACTCCTTACCGTACGATCACGAACAGGCGTGCTTCATCGTCTGGAACCCACCGCCGGCTCCCCACTGGCTTGCCGTGACAAGACCGTTCGCCTCCAACTCCTGGGTTCTCATATTTGTGTCGTTCTTGGTCAGCGTTCTGGCGGCGGTGTTTATAGCACGCCGAGCCGGTGGCGAGTGGAACGGACTAGCACATCCTCCTCGTGCAGCGCTCTACATGTTTGGGGTTCTGGTCGCTCGCTCTGAGAAGCTGCTGCCAGAGCGTGCCCCAAGTCGAACGTTCGACGCCAGCTGGAGAATCGCCACCATGGTCGTCGGGATCGCGTACTGCGCCAAGCTGATCTCGGTGCTGACTTTTCCGAGCACACCTTCAGCGATAGACACGCACCGGCAGCTGGCAGAGACTGGGGTCGAGGTGGGCTCCTGGGGCAGCACTATTGGAGACATGTTGGCCGAGTCCTCCAGTCGCTGGGACCGCCTGCTGGCCTCCCGGTACGTTCCCAATTATGACTTCTACGATGCCCTCCGGCGCGTCCACAGTCGACAATACGGGTACATCGAGAACCGTCACACACTGATCTACTACATCCAGAAGTACTACACCACCAAAACAGGCGCAAAGCAGCTGCACATCATGGAAGAGTGCTTCCAGAACTTCATGATCAGCGTCATGCTGCCCAAGTACTCGATGCTGACCGACCTGTTCAGCAAAACTATCTTGTATGTTCGGCAGGCAGGCCTTGTACCAATCTGGTTCAGCTGGTCCCTAGAGGCGGTCAAAAAAGAAATGGTGGATGTACTGAAAGCTGAGGAGAGCTCTTCCGCTAAACGAACTCTTACTCTCGAGCATATGCAGGGCGTGTTTCTTCTGTTGTCCCTTGGATTGGGACTAAGCCTGTTAGCATTTGTGGCCGAAATTCTAATCGGCGGAGCACCGCAACGTGATCCACGAGGCGTTTTTTGGTCTAGAAATGACCTTAAGTCTAATGTCGCTACTTCGAGTCAACAGTAATTTTTTCTCGAAATGCAGTAACAAAACAAGGAGGCATATTTTTCCTTGTTATCCCAATGAACCCAGTGCTGGCAGGCAAAGACTACGGCTGCGGGTATGATGTTACATTTAACGCCATCCAATGTCAAAATTTATCAGTAAGTATGCGTGTGTTTTCCGCAGGTGCCCTAAAATCAGATAGCGTTATTGTGTGCCAGAACAGACAAGCTTTGCACGACCATTGATAAATGCTCGCTAAAGCCAACTAACTATTTACTAACTATTTATATACCCAGTTTTGTCCTGCATCTTGAGCATTTGCATAAGGATCCTGATCTCTGAAGAGCAGGAGAAATGGCCAATCATTAGAGGAAATATCAATAACTGGTTTCATGTCATTAGTTCGGGTAACGGTATTCTGGCATTACTGTAAGGCCTTTGGCCATCATGGTAGCCCGTCGCGGGAGCTAAACTACCTGACGGCCTATAGAGGCGATTAGCTCTTCGTAGCGGTGAATAAATTATATCTCACAGTTAGCGGTGGAGGATGAGATCTTACTGTAGAACACAAGTGTCGAAAGAAATATAGACCCTTTGACGACTTTAAATGATGACTCCGCTCTGCTCCCATGGATCTTCAGGAGATGGCCGGGAAGGAGAGGATACCACGATTTGGGTTGTCTTATTTCTGCTCTCCCAGTTACAGGCACTTCTCCTGAATCTGGGAGTATTTTAGGACAGTTGGCTGGAAAGTCACGATGCTACCAGGTTAAGTGGTTTGGTGGTTAGCATGCCCGCGTTCCACGTGACCGATCCAGGTTTAAGGCCCGGCGGCTTCCCTGAACAAGGCAGTTTGGCTCCCGAGAAACCCTTCCAACGGGAAAAGAGTTGGCGACGCCAAATGACCCTAACAGTTGGTGCGTCGATAAGCCCAACAAATAATTATACCAGGCTAGGCTTGAAGAAGTGTGCCGCTGGCAGGTTCTAATTCGTAAGCCCTTCGTGTCGCACATGTATGTACAAGCATCACCGTGGCCTGCTGATCCGTTCGTCCAATACTCTGTCGTAGCTTGACGCTTTGGGGCGGTTATACCGTATGACCCTTTCCTGCGAAATGGCCATGCAGTTGAATGGAACCGAACACTGAAACTGTAATGCTCATGTTTCAGCTTCCAACGGAATATTGCGTTCTCGGTAGCTCAATTGCTAGAGAATTGGGCTCAGGTAATGCAGTGGTAGTGCATGTGCATGCTTGGGATCAATTTCCATGAGAAGCCCCGGCACTCAATATTTAGCCGACGTAGGTCGGTTGGCAACTAACCTGGTGAGAGAGTGACTTGAGCAGGGTGGCGGTCCCTGCGCTTTGTGGGATAAACTTTGACCTCTAGATTAATGTTTCATTGCGGGAGTTCCCCGTTCAGATTGTGGGTTCGGGGGCTCCGTGACAAGTCCCTTAAAGGGAATGTGACACCTTGGTCGAGTCGGTGAATCCTGGAATTTAGTGTAATTAGGTGTACTTTTAGCCGAAAATAATGAAACCACTCATGATTTGTCTGAAAAAATTTACTATAAGCTCAGTCTTTTTATTTTTAAAATACTCCTCTAGGAAAATAAATAAATATCTGCCTGTGGATGATGTCATGATCTGGCAACCACTACCATACTCGAAACGCTTCAAGGGCTTCGATTGGCTGATGCTCATCGTGACGTCAGCATGTGTCGTCACACCAACAGCCATAACAATTGTGGCCTGCTCCTTAGGGTACATGAGGGGTACATTGCAGGTAGATTTTAGCTTTTTCCAAGGAAATCTCGAGTTCCAAGACAAATGATATATTGAGTACCGGGTTTTCCGACTTGCTTTACAACTTGGCTATCTCAGTTAAAATCACGTTATGAAGGTGCCACATTCCCTTTAATGATTTTAGTGAGGCTCTGAGTTCAAAAACCTGCAACAACTTGAACATTTTTTTTAATCGGTACGTGAGTGAAACAGGCTGCATGAAAACTATATTCGACAATATATCATACCTATATTTAAGTGTGGACGTGGGGGAAGATCCCGTTGGGTTGGGAAGTCAGGACCCCCTGGATTTTGCATCTCCCACAGACTTTGTATAGAGCTGGTATTGCTGTGCCAACGTTAACCCGCGCCCCACCGGGGGTCCGGCGCCACCTTCGCCCCACCGGGGGGCCATCGATGGCCCCCCTCTAACTCCGAAAATATGGGCGTTAGCGCAAATCTGCAAAGTGCAATAGAAAGCTCGCGTGAATTCAGTAAGAAATTACTTCGCATGTTTTAGTGCTCAGGTCAATGGTTTGACCTCCAGAGGTCAAATTAGGTCAAGATCGGCTATTTTCACTCAAATATGCAATGATTAAGCAAACTGGGCATAACTCTTATGTCATTAGAGCTATTGAGGCCTGGTAAAGTACATTTGATAGCAAATTGCCAGTACTTTTTCCGCTATGTGGAACGTAAAGACCTCCCGCCAGTGGTTTGACCGCCAGAGGTCACCTCGTGACCTAATATGACCTGAGGTCACGAAAGGTCAAAAAGTGACCTTGCCGTATATCAAATGAAAGCCAGTGACAAGACAAACACGATGGTGTTTGTTTCACCGCTCTAGCTCAATTAGGTCAAAAGTTATTGTCAAAATACTGTTTTTGACCTCTGGTGACCTTGGATGACCTTGGAAAGGTCAAAGGGCAAATATGACCCCTGGGATCCGTGAAAGGGTGTCCAAAAACGTTGTTTTGAGCAGTCTGAGTATTTGCAATCATTTTTGTGGCTTTTATATCATGAAGTAGCTTTTCCCCATGCTTTTCCAATGGGAGAGGTCGCCTCGTGACCTGACCTCAGAGCACGAAATCGAAAAATCCCGGATATACACCTTGTAGACCCTGGAGGGGTCATGAAGTGTAGGAAGTTTCAAATCGATCGACTTTGAAATGTAGCTCTTACAGAGCTCTAAAGGTGAAGTGAGGTGACCTTGGTTGACCTCGTCTGGTGACCTGACCTTGGGTGACCCGGGGTAAAAAATTTCAGGGATGATGGGAAAATGATGCAGTGAGAGGTAGAGCCCTCAACCGCGGTGCTGCGCCTCGTCGTTTTTCTGCTATCCCGGAAAAACCTTAGGGGGGGCCATCGATGGCCCCCTCCGGTGGGGCGAGGGTTAACCCATCCAGGATCTCCTGGATCGAGAAAGGATCCCCAGCTTGGTGTATGGCACACCAGGGGCGTAGGAACGGTTTGAAAAGTGGGGGCCAGCCTTAGAGGGGCCCACCTCAAGGGGGGCCCCAGTCCACGGGCCCATAATTATAAAAAAATCAGTTAGCTCGTTTGGTGTCAATAAGGCACGCATGCACACTAGGATGTCAATATGTGGAAAATTGAGAAATTAAATTTTGCCCTATGATTTCGAGTTGTCCCTATTATGATCTAATAAATCATAGTCAAACGCCAAAAGAACATTTTTGGTTTTTTACCTAGACCCTTTTCAAATACGAAATACATTTTTAAGCTCTTTTGGAGGATTTCAATCATGTTTTACCGCGAGCGCGTTTTTCTTATATTTACAGGTTTTAAGGCCCTTTTCATCACATTTGCAAAATTAAAAACTTCTTACAAAACTACAGACAATGCTTTGATACCAAATAACCTAACTTCGCTATGCCTAATCAACTCGTATTTACTTATTTAATGAAAAATGTGAAAATTTATTTAGGTTATTACGGATCCCTTTTTTCCATCATTAATAAATACGCCTAGCTATATTTCGATGCCTAAAATGCAGAGTTCCAGCATGACTGCAAGTGCAATGTAGATTTGATGGCCAGCTTTGCGATGCCGAGGAGGAGTGGGCATGGTGTTATACTGGTTAGCAACCTTCCCTTCCACGCGACCAACCCGGGCTTAAGGCACGGCAGATTCCTTGTACAAGGAGTAATTCGACTCCCAAGAAACCCCTCCAACAGGGAAAGAGTTGGCGACGCCATATAACCCTGGCATCGAAAGACTTTCGATGGCTCAGGTACGACTGTTGCTCGGCATTTGGTGCGGGGTCCGTGTCCGATTCATAAGTTTTAAGAGTTTGAAGTGTTGTAATGAGCGTGAAAGTCATGATGATAATGTTATAAAAATAACCGGCAATCGCCAATATAAGAAATAAATGCCAAATAGTAATGATATGACGGCGTGTTTCTAGGAGCAAGTTTGAATTTACTTGCAAATAAATTCAAAACTTGCTCCTGAAGAAACACGCCGTCGAAATATCAATATACTATTTGGCATTTCCAATTTCATTATACTATGAGCGATTGCCGGTTAATTTTTTATAACATTATCATCGTGTCCGATTCATGCTTTGTGTTGGGACTGATATGGGATGGAGTTTGATTGGGCCCAGTTCTGGGGACTCATTTGGAAACACTCGGGTAGTAGGTGCCTTGGCTTTTTTACGAAGCGCTCCTCCTCCAGGGGCTTGCAGGCAGCGTACTACCGAACTTGAACGTACCCAGACAAGCTATCGGGCCCGTTTGTGGTTTCTTGTTCTATATTACAGTTGCTGATATTTGTATATTCGTTGCGGGGGCCCAACTCAAAAAGGGGGACAGTATCCCCTGACCCCCGGTCCCTATGCCTATGCCGCCCAGGGGACGCCAAATTATCTCGGAGGGCCCCAAGGTCCAGACCATGGCTCAGGAACCCAGATCAGTCAGCTCAAGGGCCCAGACCAGTGCATTAGCCTCGGGACCAGCTTATCAAGGGACCCTACATAAGCGCAGGACCCCTAGAAGCTCATCAAAGGGGAGCCCCAGATTCGCACAGGGTGCCAGATTGGCTTAGGGTCCCGGTTCAGCTCGGAGGTCCCCAGGTCGACTTATGTAGGGTCTCAAGACAGCTCAAGGGGCTTGTTCAAGCTCACGGATCCCAGCTTAGCTCAATGACTAGAACAGTTCAGGGGCCTCAGACCAGCTCAGGGCTCTTGTTCACCACAAGTCAGCTCAGCTCAGGGGCCCAGAACGGCTGATATAGGGTCCCCTCTCATACCAGCTCAGGGGGCTCCATTCAAGCTCACGGCCCCCAGCTTAGCCCAGGGATCCTAGAAGAGTTCAGGGCCCCCATACCAGATTAGAGGCCCCAGTTAAGCACAGCGGAACCCAGATTAGCTCAGGGCCCCAGCTAGGCTTAGGGGTCCTAGGGTGGCTGATAAAGTCTCAGAACACAGTGGCGTAGCCAGGATTCGGCCAAGGAGGGGCCCGACTACCGTCGGGGGGGCCCAGGCCGGGGTCCCCTTAGTAACCGGGGCCCATATCCTATATCTTTTTATAGTATTTTAGAATTATAACATTCACACGAAAGAAATTTTGTTGTGCCCTTTTAAGCATTTATTCTTATTCTGCTTATAGCTTGATTTTTTCGATCCGACCAATTGTTGGTAAGCTATGGTCACCAAATATTAAGGATGGTCCATATCTTATATGGTAGCGTGGCTATAATAACAGCTTTGTGCCATATTTCGGGAAGTTCAATGTTGATGCGCGCATAATCTGAGTCTACCTCAATTCACTCGGGTAATCAGACATGCAATTGGAGGTCAGTCGTTTTGAGTACGAAGAAATGATCCTCTACGGGAAATGATTAGCAAATATTTCCCGGTGTCGAATCCATGATCACTTCAATCAGGAAATTTCCAAAGAAACGGAACAAAACGAATAAAAATGCAACAGATATGGTAGTGTGACCCGAACGCTACATAGCCTCTATTCCGTCGACAGATCCTGTTGAGATCCAGTTACTTTCTTACCCTTGCTATCTAGTAAACGAACAAATTACCAAGACAAAAGGCGCCCAAGATATCTATCGCCTTGGCTTACTCTGTTATTGTTATTTTCAACCTTGCATACCTAGTTTTCTTTTTTGGGATTATGCTCATCAATTTCTGTCATTACCCTTGTTTGTCTGGTTTCCTATGAAAATATTTGAAAGTTGTTTATTTCAGAATATTTAGGAATGTAGCTATTGGTGTTAAGCTAATAGATTAAAAATTGACTGAAGTGCCAAAATTCCTGTTCGATTTGCTCTTATGGTAAAATTATATTAACTTTTGCCTTTCCTTCGATAATGGTGCCTGATCAACATGTTTCAATTTATTTTTTTAGTACGCAAGAGGGGTAGATACATTTTTCTGAGGCATATGATTTTGAAAATTTTTATTTGAGCTCAGGGGCCACCTAAGACCAACACTTGGCGGCACTCACAAAGCTAATTTTCGGTCGCTCCCCCGATTCACGGCGCCTCTTGATCAGGACTGGGGGCCCCTGAGAATTTCTCGGGGCTCCTGAGATTAGTTACCGGGGGCACCTCTGAGACTAATTATTGGGCCCCCAGATTTGCTCTGGAGGGAAGGGGCTGAGACTGACTATCGTGGCCATCCAAATTAGATCTTGGGGTCCCCTGAGGCTGTCTTTGGGGTGGGGGAGGGGGCTGGGAATGACTTTCGACAGCCCTCTGAGACTTACTCTAGGGTGCCCCTGAGACAAACACCCGGGGGGGGCGTGAAATTACCTCTGAGACTGAGCCTCTGGCGTTTCTGAGACTGACTCTCGGAGGCTCCAGACTAGCTCTCACGGGCCTCCAGACTAGCACTCGGGGCCCGTGAGACCAAAACTCGGGAGCACCTCTGGGAATTACTCTCAGAACCCCGAGATTAACTATCGGATGTCCCTGAGACTGACAACCGGGAGCCCTCTGAGGCTAACTTTTGGGTGTTCCCTGAGATTGACTCTCGGGGCCGCTTATACCAAACCTCGGGGGGGCACAGCCTGAGGCTGAATCTAGAGGGCTCCAAAAATTATCCCTCTGGGCTCCCCTAAAACCAGCACTCTGCGGATCAACTTAGACTAACTCTCAGACCCCAGGATTAACTCCGGGGCCACCGGAAAGTAAATATTGACTCCTGAGAGAGAAGCCCGTCAGACTATGAGGACCCCCTGAGACCGACTCTTGGGATGCTCTGAGACTGACTCTTGGGGTTCTCTGAAACAGACTCTCAGGGGGCCCCGAGACCGAATCTTGTGGTCCCCTAAGACAGACTCTTGGGGTCCCCTTGACTGACTCTTGGCGTTCTCTGAGACTGACCCTCAGGCCCCTCTCCCTGAAATAGACTTTTGCGGGGCCTTGAGAACCACTCTCTGGGGTCCATGAGACTAACTCAGCCCCCCTCCCCTGAGACAGACTCCCGGGGCCCCTGATACCGAATTTTGGGGCTCCTGAGACCAACGCTCTGGAACCCCCGAAATCTACCTTCGGGGTCCTTGAGACCGCCTCTCAGGGCGGGGGCCTTGAGGCCGACTCGGGACGCCCTAAGAACGAATCTTCAGGGGCCCCTGAGACTGACTCTGGGGGCACCGTGATGGGAGAATCCTTTGCAGTGGTTCAGATTGGCCCAAGGGGGGATCGGCGGACGCCTAGGGCCCCCTTGGCTACACCACTGCATCCACACTTTCGGGGGCCCTCCGAAATCACCATTTGGAGGCCCCTAAAATAATTGCTCCCCCAGACCAATACTCCGGAGCCGCTTGATACTGATGCCCGGGGGCTCCTAAGACCAAGCTTGGGGTCCCACTTAGATCAGGCTCAGGGGCACCCTTAGACCCATGTTCGCACTTTGCTCAGGAGTAACTCGACACCGATGTTCTGGGGCCCTCAAGATAAATATTTCGAGCCCCCCTCCCCCGAGACTAATGCTCGGTACTCTGGAGCCCCTCGATGCCGATGCCCGGGGGTCCTGAACCCAGGCCTGGGGGACCCTGAGACCAAACTCTGAGTCTTATGAGGCCAATGCTCGTGCCTCACTCATGAGTCCCTCGATATCAATAGTCGGGGCACCCCGAGGGGGCCCCTAAACACCTGAGACCAAGCTCGGGGGCCCCTGAGACCAAGCTTCGAGGGGACCCTGAGACTAAGCTCGGATGCTCCCTGAGAGCAAGCTCGAGGGCCCCCTGGCACCAAGCTCGGAGGTTCCCTAAGACCAAGTTCGAGACCCCGTGAGACCAAGATCGAAAGGCCCATGAGACCAAACATTGAAATGCCCATGAGACCAAGCTTGCCCCCCCTGAGACCAGGCTTCGTTGTCCCCTGAGACCAAGCTCGGGGGCCCCTGGGACCAAGCTCAGGGGCCCCCGAGATCAATGTTCGGTATTCCAGAGCCCTCGATACCGATGATCGGGGGCCCCTGAGACCAAGCTCGGAAGGCCCGTGAGACCAAGCTTGGGGCCCCTGAGTCCAAGTTCAGGGTTCCCCTGAGACCACGCTCGGGGGCCCTGAAACCAATCTCTGGGGCACCCTGAGACCAAAATCGAAAGGTCCGTGAGTCCGAGCTCAGGGGCCCCGAGATCAATGTTCGGTACTCTGGAGCTCTCGATACCGATGATCAGGGGCCCCTGAGACCAAACTCGGGGTCCCCTGAGACCAAGCTCGGGCGTTCCCTGAGACCAAGCTCGGAGGGCCCCTGACACCAAGCTCGGGGCCCCTGAGACAAAGCTCGGGGGCGCTGAGACCAAGCTCGGGGGCCCCCTGAGACCAAGATCAGGGGCCCCCGAGACCAATGCTCGTGTTTTCCAGTGCATACGGTCAGCCTTATGCATCAGATGCCCTCAGATACCCCCCTGAGACCAAGCTCGAGGCCCCCTGACACTAAGCTCTGGGAGAGGGGGCCTGAGACCAAGCTTGGGGTTACCCCTGAGACCAAGCTCGGGGGTTATCTGGGACCAAGCTCGGAGGGCTCCCTGACACCAAGGTCGGGGCCCTGAGACGAAACTCGAAGGAGCCCTCTGAGACCAAGCTCGGGGGCCCCAGACACCAAGCTCAGGGGCCCCTGAGACCAAGCTCGGGGGCCCTGAGACTAAGGCTCGGAGAGGGGCCCTGAGACTAAGCCCGGGGAAGGGCCCTGACACCAAGCGGGGGCCCCTGAGACCAAGCTCGGGGACCCTGAGACCAAACTCGAAGGGCCCCCTGAGACCAGGCTCGGGAGCTCCCTGAGACCAAGCTCGGAGGGCCCCCAGACACAAAGCTCGGGGCCCCTATGACCAAGCTCGGGGGCCCTGAGACCAAGCTCGGGGGCCCCTGAGACCAAAATTGAAAGGCCGTGAGACCAAGATCGAAAGGCCCGTGAGACCGAGCTCGGGGAGGGGCCCTGAGACCAAGCTCAGGGGCCCTGAGGCCAAGCTCGGGGCCCCCTGAGACTGAGCACAGGGGTCCCCCAAGATCAATACATCAATACATCAATGTATTCGATACTCTGGAGTCCTCGATACCGATTATCGGGGACCTCCTGAGACCAAGCTCGGAAGGCCCCCAGACCAAGCTCAGGGGCCCCCGAGATCAATGTTCGTGTTTTTAGTGCATAAGGTCAGCCCAAGGGGGTCCGCGGACCCCAGGGACGCCCCTCCCCTGGCTACGCCACTGTCAAAACATCTCAAGGGGCCCATTCAAGCTCACGGCCGCCAGGTCAATGGCTGTAAAGCCTTATAGGGGGTCCCAGACCATCGCAGAGGCCCTCAGTCAAACACAGAGGCCCATATTAGCTCTGATGACCAGATAAGCTTAAGGACCCGGATCATCCAGGGGCCCCTTGTTGGCATATATGGGGTTTCAGAACAGTTCAGGGTTTCAATTAAAGCTTATAACCCAATTTCAGGGCAGGGGCCCTATTACTGTGGAGGGGCCTCGGATAAGTTTAGGGTCTTCTGTGCATCACAGGGGATCCAGATTAGCTCAAGGGACAATATTAACTTCACGGTCCCAGCTCAGATCAGGCCCCCCTCCCTCCCCCAGGTCGGTGGATATAGGGTCTGGCCAACTCACGGGGCCCTGTTCAAGGTCACGGCTCCTAGCTCAGTTTAGGCATCCTAGAACAGTTCATGCTGCCCAAACCATCTCAGGGGCGCTCAGTTCAGCTCAAAGGGCCCAGATTAGCTCGTATGGCATCAGAGGCCAGTTCAGGGGCCCCGAGAAGCTCAGGGGACCTTAAAATCGACCCATATGACCTTAACTTAGTTTAGGGGCACAGGTAACTTTAACGGGGTTCCAGGGCAAGCTATCGGGCCAGTTTGAGCTTCTTGCTTGATATTACAGTTGTTGATATTCTTATCTCCGTTGCGGGGGCCCATCACAGAAAAGTGGGGGGGGCAGTGGCCCACCTGGCTCCCTCGGTTCCTACGCCTATGTGGCACACATTGTGGTAAACATCATTTGTATTTGGTTTAGGGCGCTGTTAGTCCAGAATATTTGGTAGATTCGATGAAACTGTTCACCTGATCAAAATTGTACCGAATGAAAACTGGTTAACCTTTGATCATCTCTTGTTGTATGGACAATGGATATTCCCGAAAAAAAATTTGCGATGTTAGCTTTCATTTGATTCGGGAAAATGAGTTCAACTCAGCGTTTCTGAGTCTGGTTTGATGGTTTGAAAAACAGGGCGCGGGATTAAATGGGAAAATGGATTCGCCTCGGTGTAAAACAAAAGACGCGGGCGCTTCGAATCTGGTCCCCGTCTAATTCTGTGCGTCTGCCACGAATCCTGTCTGAGATGAATGTCACGCCGACAGCAGTACTTCCGCACTCAGGCATGCACTCTTACCGAACGTTTCGACATGCTCCGTGATATATGAATCATCGCTGGCAACAGTTTTTTTCGAACAGTCTGCATTGGTGCGTAATTAGGAACATGCTGCCTTATTACGCACATCTCGTGGAATCCGCACGCCTAATTACGCACACCTGCATCTGACCTTATTTAAGACATCTGAGTATTGTATCTTATTATCTGAATTGTATCTGAATTGTATCTTATTGTATCTTCTTTGGTTATCATGTTTTAGCTGTAAGCGATTGTACTTATTACTCTTCATCAATGTTTTGTTTTCTTAAATTCTACAGCTTAGCGTGGCACGCCTAAAAATACAAGAAATAGAAAACATAGTTTTGTGTCTCACGAGAGCAAACACCAACATATTGGAAAGGTTCCAGATAAATTCCTACTCTTTATAATAGTATCACATGCACGGAATCTGTTCATTTTACACTGCTTTAACTGAACTCTTCGAAGAGGTCACCCTCACTTACATGGGGCACAGCTCAGGGGTACCAAAGGGGCCCATTTTTGGGAGTTGCTTAAACCACTCATCGGCATCAATAATACTAAAAAGCAGAGACCTAAGAAACAGCTTGGTGGCCCATAAAAGCTCCTAGGCCCTTAGTCCAGCTCAGGAGCCCTAGATCAGCTCAGAGAGCTAGAAAACATATTAACCCTCGCCCCACGGGGGGGGCATTGATGCCCCTAAGGTTTTTCGGGATAGCAGAAAACGACGAGGCGCAGCACCGCGGTTGAAGGCTCTACCTCTCACCCCATCATTTTCCCACCATCCCTGACAATTTTTACCCCAGGTCACCAGGCGAGGTCAACCAAGGTCACTTCACTTAAATTTTTGAGCTCTATAAGAGCTACATTTATTTGCCGATTGATTTGAAACTTCCTACACTTCATGAGTGTCTACATCATGCATAGCTGAGAACTTTCGATTTCAGTCAGGTCACGAGGTGACCTCTCCTATTGAAAAGCATGGGAAAAGCTGTCTTATGATCTAAAAGTCACAAAAACGATTTCAAATGCTCAGCTTGCTCAGAAAAGCGTTCTTGGACACCCCTTCATGGATCCCAGGGAAATATTTTCCATTTGACCTCTGCAAAGTCATCCAAGGTCACCAGGGGTCAAAAACAGTATTTTGACAATAACTTTTGATCTAATTAAGCTAGATTGCTGAATCAAACATCATCGTGTATGTCTCGTCACTGGCTTTTGTTCGATATACGGAAAGGTTACTTTCTGACCTTTGGTGACCTCAGGTCATATTAGGTCACGAGGTGAACTCTGGAGGTCAAACCACTGGCAGGAGGTCATTACGTTTCAAATAGCGGAAAAAGGCCTGGAATTTTCCTGTCAAACGTACTTTACCAGATCTCAATAGCTCTAATGGTATAAGAGTTATGCCAAGTTTGATTAAGCATTACATATTTGAGTGAAAATGGCCTATCGTGACCTAAATTGACCTGTGGAGGTCAAACCATTGACCTGAGCGCTTAAACATGCAAAGTAATTTCTTACTGAATTTACGTGAGCTCTCTAATGGTTTAGGCAGATTTACGCTAACCTTCATATTTTCGGAGTTAGAGGGGGCCATCGATGGCCCCCGTGGGCGCAGGTTCTACCGGACCCCCGGTGGGTGTGGGTTAAATAAGAACAGCGCAGGGGACCCAGACCAGCTTAGTGAGCACAGGCAACAAGCTTAAGGGTCCTGGCACATGCTCATGGTGCCCCGATTGGCCCAGAGAGTTTCAGGCCAGCTCAGGGGCCCAGATCAGCTTAGAGGCACCCACGCAAGCTCAAGGGGCCGCCATACCAGCCCAAGAGATTCCCCAGACAAGCTATTGGGTACGCTTATTTCTTGTTTCATATTACAGCTTGAGTTGTGCTTATCCAGGGTGCTTACTGCAGAAAAGTGCTGGGAGGGGGGTGGTTGGGGGAGATAGTGACTCTCTGTTCCTACGCCTATTTTTGGCCATCCCCCGTCTTGGTGGACATTATACCATGGTTATATTTACGGATCCCTGGAAGCTAATTTGGACACCATTATATTTTCATAGTCCCTAGTGACATTTATGGACACGTCTATGGTTGAAAATGTGGCAGAGGTGGATAGATAAAATAGTATGCTCAACAAGATTGAATTTTTTGTAAAGGAAATATTTCATCCGAATTGCCTGCAGAATTTGGCATTTGCGCAATAAGGAACACTCAATTTTCTTTGATTAGGGTCCATGCCCCAAAACGTACAATCTTGTTTTTTAACTATTTGTGATCAATCCTGCTTTGCATCATCGAAAAAATGATACAAAATCCAAATGATGTTCCTTTCCATATGTTTTGTCGCTGCAAATGAAAATACCTGAACAATATGAGTGCCTTGCAAACGATGAAATTCGAGACATTCTAATCAACAAGGCACCATTTTTCACGATTATCAGAAAACATCGGTTCTAAGATGTTCCCTGGTGTCTCCCCTCGAATCCGGAAATGTAAAAAAACACTGAAGATTATATATTCGGCACAGCCCTTCATCAGAATCGTGGAGTAAATATCAATAATTCTCAGTCCTAGTATAGCCAGACCTCGAATTGAGCTTCACACAAAAATTTTTGTGTGAAGCTCAATTCGAGGTCTGGCTATACTAGGACTGAGAATTATTGATATTTACTCCACGATTCTGATGAAGGGCTGTGCCCAAATATATAATCTTCAGTGTTTTTTACATTTCCGGATTCGAGGGGAGAGGCCAGGGAAACATCTTAGCAACTCATCATCATGCTCCTCGCCGCAGCACTTCAAAACTTAAAACATCGTTTCATCAAACTCGCGATTAAAACCACCACGACCTACTTACAAGTCCCTACATGCTGACGACGCAGCAAAAAAAAGATCGCCGAATGTGGTAAACATAGTCAGCCTATTGGATGTCGATCGTATTACCACCGAGGGGGATTTTCTTATGATCATGCGTAATTAGGCAATGTGTGTAGTATGAAAAATTTCCCTTGTGTCCAATATGATTCCGTTTATTGCAAATGGTCACGGGTCAGGAATCCGATAAACAACGCACAATATCGATATCGGTCGAATCAATCAGCCAAAGGTTACCCTTGATCACCCTCGGTGCTAGCAGGGTCCTTTTCTTGCAATTGCCTCACCATGATGAGCGGGTACTATCACTCGCCCCGGTGAGCCTCCAAGCCACCTTCACCATGGCGGGGGGTGTTCAAACACCCCCTCGAACTCGGCACTTATGCGGAATAATGAAAAACGTAAATTCTGGTGGATAGCACAGAGATATTCATGAAGAAACTATACAAGTAACTTTTGGCTCAGGTCAATATTAAGGTCATGACAGGTCAATGGAGGTGGCATGTTAGGGAAGAGTTTCTGGGCCCTTGTGTCTGTTTAAGTTGAGTTAGATGCAATTTTAGGCACCATTCGCTTGCTCTCGTTCCGGCAAAGCGAATGATGTGTGCTATAACTATGGGAGACCGGGGCAAAACGGACACCCTAAGTGTTTTTCTAACATAGCAGGCTCAATAGCGGGCCGAAAATTTTGAGCTATACACCCTGACGTAGGCTAATGAATTGTGTCTCTAATGTAAGAGTTTCAACTTGAAAAAAATCATTTGGAAAAGCATGGGAGCAAAATATATGGGGTAATGCTCTTTGTCCGTTTTGCCCAACCCTGGGGCATAATGGTTTTCAGGAAGGGGCAAAACGGACCGTATGACCTACTGTCATTGGATTTTGCCCGAGCACCCCCAAAGATAAATAAATCCACATCCCTGGCAGCCTGGGTAATATGGCGAAAAAAACATAATGTTTTCGTTAAAGCATCAACATCTTTTAACTCAGTTAAAATTTTAACCTACTTTCATTTTGGAACAAGACTGCCCCCACCCTGGACCCGCCCCTGCCTTCTTTTCTCGCTGTTTCTTTGACCTTACCACACTAACAAACCACATAGAAAATTATCCTAAGTGATTGGGGTAAACCGGACCATCAGACCATTTTACGCCATTGGTCCATTTTGCTCTTTCCGTTTTGCTCCTCAGCTACTCCGATTCAAGTTTTTACATGTCGGAAAAAATAGCGGGCTTTGAGATTTGAAATTACCCTTACCCTAAGCCTACACTGCCACTTATTCAGACATATCACCACCAGAACTGATCTCAGTTTGTCACTCGATAAAAACGAAGATTTAAAACTTGTAAATATCGTAATACTTACAGGAAAATCTTCTCCAACCAGCCCGCGTCGAAATGATGCCGCTAACTGATGATATACACGCTATTTTCTGACGTCCTTTGTCTAAAGCAGTAGTTAATCTTCTAAAATCTAGATGGATACACCAGCAACATACCGAAATAGCTGAAATCCGTTTTGCCCCAAAGTCCGTTTTGCCCTGGTCTCCCCTATACTAGGTCAAAACATGAATATGACCTGCTTTGGGATCAGGTCAAGGTCACCATCTGATCAGGCATAATCAGTAGGTATGCATATTATTCGACTCGCAATAACAATCCAAACATAATTGTATCAAAAGAAAAGTTTTATCGTCATTTCCAGCAAATTTGTTGACCTAAGTCTGAAAACTTGCTAAGTAGCCCCAGATGACCTCTCAGAGGTCACAGGTAAAACATTGCGACATGAACCCGGAAAAGGTGCCTAGAATACTACGAGTCGGAGAATACGGAAGTATTCTCAGCTGTATCTACACAAATACAGCCTAATTTATGTTTCCCTATGCATTCCCAATAGAGAGGTCATGATCTGTCTCTGACCCTAGGTCATCGACATAAAAATACCGGAAAATATTTTGTAGCGCTCGGTGGGCCCATTGTGTGATATGATTTCCAATTGGATAAGCTAAATCTGTTCTTATTAATGCTTTCTTTAACTTTTTTGGAGGTAAGGCCACTTGACTTTCACTGGTGACCTGACCTGAGATAACCTGACCTCTAAATTTTGTGAAAATGTTCAAAATTGATCAGGGATAAGGTGGACCAAGTACGGTGGCGCTTCACGCCGTCGTTTTTTGGTGCCGTCAGAAAAACCCAAGGGGGTGTTCAAACGCCCCACACCGGGCCGAGGATTCTAATAAATAATGATGATTACTATGCTACATTGTAAGTATGTAATGACAACACGACTGGCTGTGACCAGCGCCTCCTCGAAGCTTCTAGCGGCCAAACACCCACGTATACAAACACATTCCAATAACAAAACTGGCATCACTGCGAGCGTCGTAGCGTAAGCTGGGGACGCGAGGTCCCAACAAACACCCTACAGTATTAAAAATAGCGTCTCCGCGCCTTCAATTCTTTTTTCAGGCATCCATCCCCTCCCAGCACATCGTGGGTCACCCACGCCCACCTTGACGCTCCCCATTTTCCCGATCATTGTCGCCGCTCTCCTCAAGGTGAATGCGACGATGTTGATCGCCGGGTTATGTAGTGTCATATCCTTACGTGCTTCCCTGGGCGTATATGTTGAGCATCGGGTTAATGTACTCGTATGTAATTAGGGTGACGGTATTACTTGTTAAGACGCGCAGTGAAGGAGAGGGGACCTAAAGTGCCCCCTCCCCCACCCACCTATTTTTTCTAAGGAGACCAAAGAACTGTTGTCATCCGGAAAACTCTACCGGGCTAAATTTGGGAGAATTTACGAGCGCATCAAATGGTGAAATAATTTTGAGAATCTTTGAACAAGTTCTTTTTTACTTCAAGGCTTTCAAAACCAGATCTATATTTTGAGACTGTCGCAATCGTGGAGTCGCACCAGTTCGCCTACAGCCTGCAGACTATAGACCGAGTGGTGGCGTTATAACGTTACATAATCGGGACTATATATCAAGGTATCCGCACATGAAGGTCAAGGTCAAGTTCAAAGGTCAGGAAAACATTTTTAAGGTCATTGCCCGCATTGTTTCGGTCAGATGTCATTATTCAGGATGTTGTATATTATGCTATGACTTCGTAGTAAAGTACAGAAAATTTATGGTCAAACCTCCCAGGTACAATCCACAATAATACGGTATGCTTTAAGTCAAGGTCTGTGATCTTGAACAATCTTGACCGCAAACCTTCAGAAAACATTGTGTGGGGCCTTCATTCTATGATCTTAGTCCGCTTTTAGTGTATTCCCGGATTTTGTTTCCGCATGATTAAGGCATTTACAAATAGGTCTCCAGCACGGCTAGGATTTGAAATTTACGACCTCGTTTTACCTTGAAGATAGGTCAATGAAAATTGGCTATAATAAAGATCACCAGCACCCCATCCCACCCCTAATTGGGGATTGTTCTATTCCTTTATGTTTTTTTTAAGATCTGGGGGATTCGCTTTAGGATACGCCCGCTCCCCCTTCCACTGTGCATGGACGCCACACCCCTCTTCACTGCGATCAGTGGCGATCCAGGGCAAACCCCCCCAAACGGAAAACGGGGCAAAACATGTTTTGCCCCCCCGATCGACCCCTTTTCCCCCACCTTTTTACTTAAGCAAAATTTTGTGCTTCAACTCTCAACTCAAACAGAATTGAAAGTCAGAGTAAATATTGGGCTTGATAGAAAAAGTATGTTGAGCCCATATTTTCACCCCGTGATTTTTTTGCTTTCGTCTCCAGTTCCCAAAATCCTACCGAAAAGGCATATTGAGCGCAATTTTCATTGCGCGACGTTTTTTGCTTTCGACCTTGGTTTGCCCCTCCCAAACCAACCGGCTAGATCCGCCACTGCGATTGCTGATGGTTTCAAATAGATGGGAGTTAGTTGGTACCCCTGCCAGCTCTCAGCCACACTCTCATCTGACAGCAAATACCTTCCCCCATCGGCCGTGAGCTTCAGCATTGCAATCACTAGTGATAAACACGATACATTGGCTGGATTTTTCTATTCATGAAGTGTTAATCACAGTTATTTATCAGGAGTACAGCTCCCACAAACATGCCTTGAAACCACGTGACTTGCAGCTCTCCCGTCGGCATCTGATTGGCTCTTCAGCTCTCCCGTCGGCATCTGATTGGCTCTTCAGCCTCCCGTCGGCATCTGATTGGCTCTTCTGAAAGTTGATAGTCGCTCATCTATCACAACCGTCACTCTGTCGTCTTCGAATTCTTACGCTACATCTTCCGCAGCAGTCTAACTATTGGTCTTCTATTCCTACGTATTTATATAACTAAAGCTAATGCATTCCAATGAGTGCTTGGATGTTTACCTAGTTGCCCCACTAAGCTCTAACTAAGCCTGGTTAGGGTATTGGATTGACGTGAAACATTTTACGACTACCTTAGTTGATTTAGTGTTCCCTCGGTAATCACTTGATTATTGGCTAGCGTCTAAGTGTCCTGTACAATTGTTATCAATATTCAGCTTGAATTGTGACTTCCACGTAGATACATCGCATAAAGTCATCATGTTATCTTCATTTAATGACGATTTTGCCAGAACAAATTGATATAGTTTCTCACAACTGATGCATTGTAGAATGCAACACGCGGATCCAGGATTCACGATTGGGGTAGGGAGGTACATGGTCGGGGGGGGTGGAGTCTGCGGCATACGGACCGGGGGGCATCACTTTTGGATGGCAATGCAGGTACTCATAATGAAAAATGTCAGAGACATGTGGCAATTTGATTTCTATCGATCCAGCAGAAATGGTCCTTTCCAAAATGTGCAGATGAACACGTGTGTGTCGTATGTGAATGAAAGGACTCATTTTGTGTCAATCTTTCCGACAATTTTTCAACACCTAGTAGTTAAGGAAAGATCAGTGATTTTACAGATAGATATCTTAAACACCACTCGACGGTCAGCATTTGAGTGTCGTTCAAAATAGTTTATTATGAAGCATTTAGAAGCGCTCAAAGTCTGCTTTGGTGAGCTGTTTGACGAAGGCCTTGGTCTTCGGTTTCTTCTTTCCCCCTGGAACAATATAAGAAGTCGTCAAAGCTCGGTATATATCAGGCACAATCGTCTTCAAGACAGCAGACTAACAAAAATACAGGTCACATTTATACAAACAAAACTTTTCCAAAACGTTAAATCCGACACAAAAGTGATAAAAACTGCCCCAACAAATGATCCCTGGAAGATAAGGAAAGACAAAAAGGTAGTATGCAAACCGGTCAAGCCTTTTTCAATACAACTATTCATTGGAGCATACTTTAGGAGCTTTTATACGTGTTGCTGCACTGAATTTTTTTAAACGCATTGTATATTTCTGTACGGCCAGCTGATGTAAAATATATCTTGATCACATTTACAAACTAGGAAATAAAACAATCGCTGGCACTAACCAACAATTTGATTAAGCTTCCATCAGTCAACCGAGGCATAACTTGATAAATATCGATAGTTCTCTGTCATTTGTGCTCATCCCTAACCGACCGCAATACAAACCGCCATCGAAACTATGTCGACGCGTACGATAGCGCTTAGTACCGCCAAATCACTTGGGCACATGGACACTGGGATGAATATGGTTAATTAATTGTATTGATATCTGCATTAGTCACATCACAGCTAGCCGCAGGTGCTTGAACACGGATAGCCGCAGGTGCTTGAACACGGATAGCCGCAGGTGCTTGAACACGGATAGCCGCAGGTCTTGAACACGGATAGCCGCAGGTGCTTGAACACGGATAGCCGTAGGTGCTTGAACACGGATAGCCGTAGGAGCGGGTCCAGCCACGTGGTTGGGGGACGAGGCTAAGCCAAAGTCGGAAATAAAAAATAGAAACGTCGAGCAGGGGAAGCAGCGGCCGACACGACCAAACTGGTATAGTGATCCAACTTTTCATCTTCAAACAGGTAGGTACCTTGCGAATAGACAAAACGCTTAAAAGGTTTTTTTGTAACGGACACATCCTCCCCAATTGATCAATTATGAAACGCTAATTTGCTTCGGAAGGGGGAAGAGGTGGGGACAAAAGAGAGTCTGGCCTCCTCCATTTACCCAGATGGCCTCCTCCACCCACCCTTGGATAGCCGAAAGCCAACAGATGGCAGCATGTGGGCCGCCCAAGCACAGATGACGCTGTTCTTATAAACTCATTCGCACAGAAAACGGGCATCTCCAGGAACACTCTGTATAGGTCTCGGAACTAGGAAGTCATGAAAGCCTTTCCACCGGACTGTGGTCTGGTATGAAGATATGAAGCATGTATTTTGGTTCTGTGAATTCGAGCTGCACTGCAACGGTGTTATAAAATAAAATCCGGAACAAATCTCCCTCTCCACTTGCCTATCATTTATTGATAGTTTTCCAAAAGTCTGTGTTTGTCTTCCTCGCCCATTTAGAGGATACGGGTCCAAATGATTCGTTATATGATAATTTTATGAGCCCTGTCTGTCTATGATCCAAAAGGAAACCATACTTGAAGCCCGCATTATTCATATATTAACCCTCGCCCTACCGGGGGGCCATCGATGGCCCCCCTAAAGTTTTTCAAGATAGCAGAAAAACGACGAAACGCAGCACCGCGGTTGAGGGCTCTATCTCTCACCTCATCATTTTCCCACCATCCCTGAAAATGTTTACCCTGGGTCACCCAAGGTCAGGTCATCAGGCGAGGTCAACCAAGGTCACCTCACTTCAACTTTGAAGCTCCATAAGAGCTACATTTCTTAGTCGATCAATTTGGGAGCCCATATGATCAGCCAACAACAGGACTGTTGGCTGGAGACCGTGCTCCCGAAGCAACATTTAACCTTCTTTCCATATATTTTTCGATAATGTATTTTAGAGGCAGATGAGCCCGAAAGCTAGGCTCGAGTAGGGCACCACTTTCCTAGTCATGCAAGGGTGATACAAAGTGATGATACAAACTGAGTTTTCGACTCTTCGGGGCTTTCTGAGGCACAGCAGATATCTCCAGGAGTGAAGACAGGAGCAGCTGGAGCTGGAGGGAGTTTAGACAGGAACAGATGTAGCTGCAGGGAGTGTAGAGAGGAACAGCTACAGCTGCAGGGAGTATAGACAGGAACAGCTGCAGGGAGTGTAGAGAGGAACAGCTACAGCTGCAGGGAGTATAGATAGGAACAGCTGCAGGGAGTGTAGAAAGAAACAGCTGCAGCTGCAGGGAATGTAGACAGGGACAGCTGCAGCACCTCCCAGCTGGTTAAGAGCATCAATTCGAGTTCACCGGGGCGTTGATAGGGGTCTAATTCATGTCCCATCCGGCCCAGTGACTGTCACCGTTTTATTGATAGACATGACCATCCAGGTCGCCTCGACACTGTGGAAAGTGTTCGAGAACTTTACCCAGGGCAGAGATGTCATAGGAACGGGCCCAATGTCTCTGGGGTCTAATAGTGCTGCCCTCTATAAGTGGTGGCTCGCACCATGAACTCGTTCGGTAACCGTCGAGCTTTAGATTGTCCCGTCCCGTGTCGGCCAGTGAAGCCGTATACTACGCCGGCTGAGCCACTGTGGCTACCGTGGGTGATATGTCAAAAGGTCTGAGTTGGAAAGAATGTAACTAAAGAGTAAACACGGAGTACCCCTTCAGAAATTAACTGAGTAAGCAGTGAATACCTTCAGCGGGGCGATGATGATGGGAATGAAAAACAAGAAAACAACAATTTACGTAATGCATGTTATTTGACTAATGTTTTACCTCATAACACCTTCTTGGGTGAGTACCTTTTTGAATACATGCTAAGTGCTAATATTGGGATTCGCTAGACAGTTGGCATGTCCAACTTTTTACTAATTTACAGATAAATCTTATGTATATGTTCTCTGAGATGTCCTGATATCGCATAACGTCACCAAGGGGATGCGTGACTTAGTGGTAGAGGGCCTGACTCATCAGCTATAGATCCCAATTTCAGGGTCCGTTGCGTTATCTGAGTAAGTATAGCCTGATCTTCCAGAAAAAAATTATCAGCAAAACGGAGGTTGGCGACGCTGCATGGCACTAGCGGTTGGCAAGTCGTTAAATAAAACAAATACAAGACGGAAACGTAACTGTGACAAAGGTATCTTGTGACCAACAACGGTAATTTTTTCCGAAGTTCAAACTCAATAACGTTATAAAACTAACGTCACAGTGACTATGAACTATCGGTTTTAACCCTCGCCCCGATGGGGGTGTTTATGTTGCCGCTGGGGAGGGTGTTGCCGCTGTAAAACCCTTTGGGTTTTCCCAGCGGCACGAAGAAAACGCGGCGCGAAGCGCCACCGTATTTTGTGCACCTTATCATTGATCAATTTCGCAACTTCCCACAAAATTTTAAGGTTGGGTCATCTCAGGTCAGGTTACCAGTGCAGGTCAAGTGACTTTACCTCTAAATGTTTTTAAAGTGGCATAAGTAAGAAAGGGGTGAATCTATCAAATGGAAGCTGATACCACATCATGGGCCTACCGATCCCTATAAAATATATTCCGGGATTTTTCATATCGATGACCTAGGGTCAGGTGCGGATCATGACCTCTCCCCTGGAAATGCATGGGAAAAACGGAAATTGGCCGAAAAAGTCTCTATTTCTATAGATAACGCTCGGAATACCTTCGCCATTTTCTAAATCATAGTACCCAAGGCCCCAGGTTCATGTTGAAAGTTGGGACCTTGACTTTTGCGAGGTCATCTGTGGCTACTTAACATCCGCCCCGGTGGGCCTCCAAGCCACCTTCGCCATGGTGGGAGGTGGTGTTCGAACACTCCCCTCAAACTTTGACACCTATGCAGGATAGCGAAAAAAACGCGAAGGCTGGTGGATAGCTCATAAAAATTCTTGACAAAACTATATTAGGCACTTTTTGGCTCAGGTCAATATTGATGCCATGCCAGGTAAAAAAATGTGACATGTAAGAGAAAAAATTCTGGACTCTACCGTCTAATATATTTGAGTTATAATCAATTTTAAGCACAATTTGCTTCCTCTTTTTATAGAAAATCGAATGGCGTATAATATGACTATTCTAAGTAAAAAAATACAATGACCTGACCTTAGGTCAGTTCAAGGCGACTATCTGATCTAGCATAGTCAATATGCATATCACTCCACTAGCAATAGCAATCCAAACGAAATGGTATCAAAATAAAAGCTTCATCGTCATTTCCTGCAAAGTTATTGACCCAAGTCTGAAAATCTGCTTAAAGAGCCCTAGATGACCTATCAGAGGTCACAGGTCAAGAACTACAACATGAACATGGAAGGGGAGCTAGGATATTACAATTTAGAGAATACGAAGTAAGTTATTCTCAAATATACACACAAATACAGCCCAATTTCTGTTTTCCCAATGCATTTCCAATGGAGAGGTCATGATACGTACCTGACCCTAGGTCATCTACATGAAAAATCCAGGAACATATTTTGTAGCACTCGGTGGGCCCATTATGTGTTATAAGTTTCGATCCGATAGATTCACTCATTTTTTACTTATGCCACATTTAAAAAAATGTTGGAGGTGAGGCCACTTGACGCTCACTGGTGACCTGACCTGAGATGACCCAACGTTAAAATTTTGAGAAAAGTTGTGGGATTAATCAAGAATAATGTGTGGCAGTACGATGGCGCTTCGCGCCGCCGTTTTTTCGTGCTGCCGGAAAACCCAAGGGGGTGTTCAAATACCCCTCCACCGGGGCGACGGCTAAGAATGCTATCACATTTAATTGGTACTTCTCACATAATTGTCTGAGGAACTGCAGTCGAGTCACTGATTTTCTGGTATTTATAAAGTTTCGAAGCTGTAATCTGATAGCAAAAATGGATGTCAGATTCGAAACAAGAAGCAGGAGCATAGATAGGTGTGATATAAAGGTTTTCCAATGGGATTGTTTTGATAATGATTTCATAGATTTAAACTTGTTGGCGTTTCGGCTATTCCGCCTTGATCTCGCCTTAAAAAGTTACACCTGTGTAAGTTACATAATTCCGAAAAAGCTGCAAGCCCTGCGTCTTATATCACGTGTATATATATATCTATATCTATATCATATCTATATCTATATCGTGTATATCTATATCACGTGTAATGTTTGATGTCGTGATGAAGGTGGAATAGCCAAAACATCGACAGTATTTAACATCCGCGCTGGAGAGGGGTCTGGCACTAACGCCTACCGCAGAGGGGACTGGTAAGCCCGTGAGATCCAAAAAGGGGCTTAGAAATACACCCGTTTGAAGGTGTGTGGAGCTACAGTGAGCTGTATCACAGCCAACTTTCATTGCCCTAGGTCAATATCTTCAAGGTCAAACGAGGCCACACATTTGTAATCATGGCTGTGCTGGAGACCTAAGGGAAAATACCGTGATTGTACGGGAACAAGTCAGGGATAAAGTGAAAACAGACAAAGTTCATAGAGGTAGGTCCCAAAAACTTATATGCAATTTTAAAGGCAAGGTCATTCAAGGTTATTGACCTATGGCGTCACAATATGATGCATTCTCTATAATGTATATCATAACTGGCTCTCAGAAAATGAGGGCTGGACCTGTGACCTTTAAAGTTCACCTTAGACCTAGACCTTCACCTTAACTATGACGTCAAAGCATAACATACGCATGCTGGGTAACGTCATTCGACGGGGATCGCTGAGGTCAATGACCTTGAACATTTTGATATTATCTTGACTTGGGACCTTTGAACTTGACCTTGACCTTTATTAGAAGTAACCTTTACAAATCATCTTGCTTATAAAGTATTATGACGTCACAGTTTTGTCTCCGATGCAGGCGAACTGGCGCAACCGCGTGATTGTGGTGATCTCAGAATATAAGTCTAACCTTTAATGTCTATCAGCCAAATGATTATGGGTAAGTACTATAATTACACCTCAAAGATAGCTAGCTAGTGTTTTTTATTACTTCAAGTGCTTCTCAGGTGACTTTAGTGGGGGTTTCGAGACCCCCTCCAGTGCTCGTTTTAATCTCTGTAATAATTAATAAAGCAATGCCATGGTTAGACATTCATAATTGATCCGTCTCTTCTATTTTACCTAAAGAGATCGGCATCGGTATTCATATACAAGATTCAAATTCCTGTCAACTAGTGAGAAACACACGACTCTGCACTGCTTCAGCGTGCAGTCTTTACCACTTCAGTATCCCGTAATAAATAAACAGCAGCACATTAAGTCATGGCTGGCGAGCAATCCATCAAGCATCAACCGGCTACCGCGGATCGTCACAAGCCGATTGTTGTCTTTAAGGGGCCGCTTTGTTTTCCGAGATAGCGAGTGGGTCATTGTTTTCGCACAAAGGGGTCAGCAGCCGTGAGAATCAGATCAATTTGCCCTCACGTTTGTCACAGGGCTATACCGTGATGGGGTCGCAGCGGTCACTCGTCTCCATGATGCGTATGGCAATATGACGTCAGTGGATTCATGTGTTTAGGTACACATGCTATAGCAGGGGCGTTGCCAGAACCTCCTCATTGGTGCAAGGTGCCTCAGAGGCACACACTGAGAAAACTGTAACACGTAAAACGGTAGGCCAATAGTATTTTAGAATTTTGTTTGCTGGAGTTTGGTACGCATAAAAGACCTGAAAGTAAAGCTAAGGCTTTTTGATAACCAAGTGAGATCATGTTTAGAGAATTGAAGAGTGAAATAAACTTACTGTACATAATATATAATGTAAAAGCATAGGGTTCACTTTGTTGAATTTATTTCACGCCGATAGCGATTAAATTTTTGTGCTCCCATTATAGGGTTAAGAAGATGCTATAATAGTGTCAATCCATCCTAAGCTTTAATTAACTTATATATGGGCCCTTTGATGAGCATTATCATCTGGCGAATAATCACTTGTTTTTTTGGCGGGATTCATTACAAAAGGCTCCACTATATTTACTAGGCTTCCCAATGAACTTTATGCACCAGCTGAAGTAGTTTCAGGAATATATAAGAACACTGAGGCATAGAAAATACTGTTCAGCGTTGTAGCACTCGTTGATAATGCTTCCTTCAAGGCTTATCGAACCATCACTATGGCCACTGCCATCCATTTTCAAGAACAATGACTCGGGACCCCGGAGCTTTAAAGACAACCTGACCCAAGGTCAGGTCAATGTCACCATCAGACCTAAAACTGTTAATACGTATAGCAATCGACTCCTTCATAATCAGAACGTAGTGGTGTCAATATGAAAACGTTATCATAATTTTTTCCGAAGCTATTGGCTAAATTCTTAAACCTGATTAAGTAGCCCCAAGTGACCTCTCAGGGTTCACAGGTACAAGCTTGCAACATGACCCTGGAGAGTGACCTAAAATACGACTATTCGGAGAATATGAAGGCTTTCGAAAACCGTGTTTACAGAAATAGAACAATTTTCTGCAGATCCCGTTTTTCCCATCCTTTATCTGACCCTAGTTCATCCATGTAAAAATCCCGTTACCGCAACTTGCCGTACTTGGTCGACCCATTATGTGATATGCATAGCAGGTCAATGGATACAACCGCTTTCACCAGCACGCAAAGTGAAGGGGAGGTCCTAAAGTGCCTCCCATCTATTTTTCCAAGGTGGCCGGAAAATCACTTGACGCCGGAAAACGTTACTTGGCCATGTTTAAGAGAATTGATGAGCACATCAATTGGTCAAAATATTTTGAAAATAGGTCAATAATTTTTTAACTTATAGGCTTGCAAAGTCAGACCTATATTTTTAGACCGTCGCAATCGCACGGTTGCACCAGTTCGCCTGCACTGTAGACCGAGTGGTGACGTCATAAGTCCTATAATCAGGTTATATGTTAAGGTCAACCCTCATGAAGGTCAAGTTCAAGGTCAAAGGTCAGAGGTCAAGGTAATTGACCGCAGTATACGTTCAGATGGTATTATTCAGCATGACGTATGTTTTGCTATGACCTCAGTGATAAGACGACTCAAGGTCAAGGTCAAAGGTCACGCTAAAAGTCCTTTTTCAAGGTCACACTCTCATTTCTTGCCTAAAGGTTGTTATAGTGCCAGTTATATTGTACATTATTGGGAATCTGTCATACTGTTACGTCATACGTCATTGACCTTGAATGACCTTAACCTCAAAGCTTCATAGACAGTTTTGTGGGACTTCTATCTATGACCTTAGCCCGCTTTTGGTGTATCCCCGTCTTTTTTACATAATCATGGCATTTCCCAATAGGTCTCCAGCAAGGCCCAGATTCGACCTTTTCGACCTCGTTTGACCTTAAAGATATTAGCCTAGGTCAAGGAAACTTTGACATAAGGTAAATTACTTTCGCATCCCACATACCCCCAACGGGTGTTTTTTTCAACCCTCTTGAGAGGGAGATCATACTAGGTCTGTCGAGCACCCAAATTGCACGTCTCACCCCACCCCCCAGGAGGAGAGGCATACATGGGTTTGGCGCTCCAAAAACTCTGGTCTGCGTCCGCCTCTTGCGGGAACTTAAGGTCCCCCTCACTGCGGTTTGACGCCAGGCCCCTCTCCACTGCGTGTGTTAATGTCACTTGAAACATTTTTGGAGGTGGGGTCACATGACTTGGCCTGATGACCTGATCTGAGATGATCCAAGTTTAAAATTTGCGAAGAGGTAGCAGAATCGACCAAGAATAAGGTGTGCCAAGTACAGCAGCGCCTTGGGCTGTTGTTTTCTGGTGACGCCAGAAAAAAGCTGAGGGGGCGTTCAAACATCCCCCTTCCTCACTGATGCGAGGGTTATAACGTCCAGTATTACTTCATTTGGCACGGAGTATTACTTACTGGCACGTCCAGTATATACTGGCACGTCCAGTATATATTGAATACTGGCACGTCCAGTATTACTTCATTCATTTCATTTGGCACGGATGTGGCTGTTAACCCAATGCTTAAACATTATTTGAAACCATTAGGGAAAACCCTTCCCCAATTTTCTATGTAATGCAGGAAGACTCGGACCTTTAACATTAGATGCAGGAGATTTCAAAACTGTTAGTAAACTCTAAAATTATATATTTTATGTGACCAGCAAATTAAAAAATAATAAAAATCCTAAGTCGCAAGTTCCTGTTTTTTTGCTAAAATGGTGCACAAGTCTACTTATTTTAATGAGCTTAAGCCGGAACCACAGGTATGCAGAGATACCTCTCGGTATGATAGCTTAGTGAAAATACCCGGGACTTTAACTCAGTAGTAACGGTTGGTCCAATTCAACTGAAAACTGACAGCTGAATTTAGCACCGCAGATAATACTACATACAAATGTGTATCAAAGGCAGCGGCATGAGGGCTTTATATCTGAAACAAGACTGTGTTTATCTGTCGTGAATCTCCCGAGCACTACCTACCAGCAGTGATCAGATCGGAGGCCTTTCCGTCGTATTTGGACGGGTACTTGTCTCCCTTATGAACGTCCAAGCCGACGCCGACAGTGTACTCCAGGTCTTCTAGAGGAATCACCGTGGACGACACTGGAACGAGCTCTGCAGGACGCGAGAATCGGCGTAAACATGCATCCTGGCGCTCATATACCGCACGTGCACCAACACCGGAATTGTCATTGGGGGCTTTGGCGCTGGGTACAGCGAGAAATATGTCACTAAGGCATCGTCAACTTTTAAATTTGAGAAATGATGATGTTAAATGGACCATGCTGTGATAACTCAGGAAGACGTTGAAACGTTTGATTAAGCTGATATTCAATCAGATATTTATTAGGCTCCGTGGATCCAATAATGCTCGTTTGAAAAGTATTGTCAAATAAAAGACGATGTGATCTATAGGCAGCTATACAGATGGACGTTTTTCTTTGAAGGACCATTGGTACTGAGACACTACCAAGTCTGAAATCCGAAACAAAACAAAAACACAAATACGTTTATAATACCCTTAAAACAAAATGCAGTAAAAATGGCATTCAAATCACAATTCGTTCAGTTGACATGGATGTAGTTGACATGGTTTCGTTGTAGTTGACATGGATCAGTCTAATAACTGCAAAAAATGAATACACTTATTCACTTAATGTATACGTCTTCAAATGATATCCAACACGGGTGATATTCTGATGAAAACTAGCGAGGCATATTCAAGATAAATTCATGAAATATAAGCCTGGATAGTCTTTTTTGAAACGACTGCCGGTCTGCCGTTTGAAAAAAAACTAGTGCTGTGTCGCGTGCTCCTGATTCGTCGATACGGCGTTCGATTGGTTCGCTCTTGGCCATAATTTCCCTTAAACCGGTCAGATGGCCTGCAAAGCTGTACTTGAACCAAATATGGTCATGGATAACGGAATAAATCAGCCGCCTGTTTCCCGTTAATCGACAAGAAGGTGACTTCCTTCACGAAGCTTATTCTTTCAAGAAAAAATTGGCTGACTGTCCGTAAACTTAAAAAGGAAAAGAGTGCTATCAAAGCTAGCAGCTATATGTCATATTTTTAGCATTCTGTTTTTAATATATATATATATATATATATATATGTGTGTGTGTGTGTGTGTGTGTGTGTGTGTGTGTGTGTGTGTGTCTGTCTGTGTATAATTAATAGGGATCGTAGTTTACCCACGTACCAGCCTTTTGGTGTTTATTTGAGGCTTTCAGAATATATGGTGGGTACGAGAAGAGCGTGCGTACAACCGATGCAGCCAGTGCAAGCTTCAAAAGACATTAAAAATATTCGGAAACCAGCCATGACAAAAACGACTAAAGAATCGGGACATGCGGCCAAAAATCACTTTGAAAGGTGTACCATACATGGTTTTTAACAAATGAGTTAAACTAAATTTTTAGTTACCTCACATTACTATTCTATGAGCCAGAAACATAACAGAGCCCGGGCACATGCGCCACCGAGTCGGTTTTAACCGTCCGACGAAGCCCCAGTTCACACGCTCATTAAGTAACTGTCGTCTTGGCGCCATCTGGCGCTACAGTTGTCTGGCTGTGTCAACACTCTTCGCTGTGGGTGTGGCCTCAAAACCAGCACAGAAAATATTTTATACAAAGTACAAGGATATTCTCGGTGTCGAGGTCTTGTTTTCCAGATTAGATATTTGCTAAGCCCCATTACCTTCTGCCTTCTGTGCTCATTCATTAGCGGAAACGAATAGAGAAAGCTCGTTATAGACTGGTTAACTGTAATCACAGTTTCACTTGGGGGCAATATTGAAGTCGTTAGTGAGTTAAATAAAAACATCATCTGCCTCTAGCCAATACAGATGTTATAAAACTTATATGGTATATTTGATTGTGCTATGCACAAAATACCAATGCTGTGATGACAGCTTTACATGTGATGATTTCCAGCAGGCTTTTATAAACAACTTTGGACATAGTTGATCCTAAACGGCCCTGTATCCACAGATGAAACTTCAAATGACCATGTAAATACCCTGCATTCCTTCACGTGTTCCCTCACCACTCTGGTACAGCCTTTTACGAGGCCACTATTATGACTCCACTCTCCACGGAAGCGGCCGCTATCTCCTAGCCACCATATGGCTCACTTACCCAGCCGGTAGACACTGTCCTGCTTGGAGTACATGGAGGGCGCCGCTAGCGCCACACCCAGCACGCACAACATCACCAGACACCGCATCTTGGCGCACCTCCTCGGCTGCGATCCTCCTGCTGCAGTAGCGCGCGCGGTGTTGTCTGCCTGTGCGGCCGCTGCAGTCGCCAGCTCGCACCGCGACGGACGGCGACGGCGGCGCGCCAGAGAAAGTGACGTGTGCAGCGGTGACGTTAGTGTACGGGGGCGGCCGCCGAGGTCACCGCAGGCCCCCGACACTCATACTGGATATGGTGGCCGGCACTGCAGGCCAGGCGGCCGCGCCGCGACCACTGTTCAGTCGGCTGCAGCGTGCAGGGTGCAGGGAGGCACGGCCATCGCGGGAGGTTGCACCCGCCTCAGGCAGTGCGCCTGCACCGAGCGTCTTCTGGTAGCATACCGTTGAAAAACAAGGAAAATAAGCTGATTAAAGTTTTGAATACACTGATTTAAGGCTCAGTTTTTTTGTTTTTTGTTTTGGGAGAAACTGGAGCTGTACCATTATAGACAAGAGGAACAAGTTGGGTCTAAGCCTCGAGTCCTAATACCCGACTGGAAGCAGTGGTGGATCCGGACTTCATTTGAGGGGTGGAGGAAATGGGGCTCTAGCATCCCCCCCATTTTCTCTGAACAGCCCCCGGTTATGCAGTTAGTTAAGACACTCTGACATGTTGGGAGGGAGGTTTGAGCCCCCCCAAACCCCCCTTTGTGTCCACCATTGGTACGAGGCCTTGTGCTAAGATTGATATCTTCGCACATTTTCGAACGTATTTACGAGACGCTCAAGACAGATGGTCATACTTCATTGAAGGGATCCCTTAAATTTATATCATCATCTTGAAATCTGAACTAACTAACGTTAAACATGTTATAGGACCCTGAAAACAATTATCTTATTTTTCACGTTTTCCGGTGTGAAAGCCACACATTTGGTTGGGATGTTTGTTAACAGTTTCAGAGGGATAAAGCTGTTATTTGATACATGTACATTAATACATTTATTACTTTAGACAACAAGCCTAAATTTAGGGCTGGTCGTCTCTTTTGACGTCTTTCCTGACTTAACACGCGCCCCGCTGGGGGGGCGAAATTCGCCCCCTCCTAGTTTTCCCCAGATAACGCAAAAACAAGGAGACGCAGAACAACGAAACTTACAGTACCTTATTTCTGATCAATCTTACACATCCGGCAAAATTCTTGAGTTAAGGTCATGTCAGGTCAAGGAGCTATTTAAGGTCAAGGGACCCGACCTCAAAACCTAAAATCACGAGTTTGAAGTAGCGCCCAGGGAACATCAGCAAACCGATCAGTTTGAAACTTCCACAATATGATAAGGTCATTAGGGTCTACAAAACTGCTATCTCAGAATCTCGATATTGGTGACCTAAGGTGGGGTCAAATTTGTGGTCACCCATTATAAGTCTACGGTGAAAAATAGAATGGGCTCGACTTCAGTAAATACATGGATAGATAAAGCTGAAAATCCTCAAACCGTCTATTCTTACCATGATCTTGCCCATAAAGTTGAGTTTTGAGCATCTGACCTCTAAAAGGTCATGTCAGGTCACGGGAGTATAGAGTGATTGTTTTGTCAATAACTTCTCACTGAATTGAGATAAACCTCCCAGTCTGCGTTAATTGTGCTTATATTGTCACAGGGAGTCGATTGATATGCAACATGACCATACCAGGTCACTCTGTAACCCTGACCTAGCTCGAGGTCAGGTCATTTTCACTATTCGTCCTAGCAAGGTTATATTATACATCATTTGATTTGCCGCGATGAGAGGAATCCAGTGATGCATAAAGATTTGCTCTAGCTCCCCTGAGGGTAGATCTAGAGGGAGAAATGTACACTGCTCTGTTGTAAGCCTATGGAACCTTCTTTGACCTATGCCGACCTCAATATTGACCTGACATAAAAATCATTCGTATAAAATCTCTTCGGTTTCCAAATTCGGGTTTGGGTGGACGTTTCAGGAAACTTTTTTGGACATTGGTGGACACCGGGGATTAGGTGGACATTTCTTGTCCACCTAAACAAAAGGCAGCTATCCACGTTTCTGGGGATGCTTATTCATATACCAAGAGATGGCGTTAGGGTGGACAACAAAATACGTCCCCCGAAACAGCCGGAATTTCCATCAAAAATTTTTGACGGAATTTAGTACCGATCGGTGCCACCACGTGGCGATGCAATCGAAAAATCAGCTGACGGTGCGCGCGCGCCGCACGAGCGCAGCGTTCTTGAATGTGGGAAAATGTTGTTTCAGTTGTTGTATGGCATCTGAAGCAGCGGCGGATCCAGGATTTTGCTAGGGGGCATAGGCGGATCCAGGGTCACCGATCGGGGGAGGGGTGGCACATTGCTGTGGAGGACCAAGGATCCGTCCTATGGGGTGCCATTTTCGACCGGCAAACTCTATCAGGTGTCCGCCAAATTCTACCCCAGGGCGCCGATTTTAGCATCCTCGGGGGGGTGGTGGAAAACGACATTTCAGAGGCGCTATCGATCCTTCAAAGGAGCGCCGTGACTATTTTAAGGCGTGCCAAGGCTTGATCGGGAGGAGCATCTCCCCCTTTGCCCCTGTGGATCCGCCTATGGGGGGGGCAAAGACTCGGGGAGCGGCCAGTTGACCAGCTGAGGGGTGGCCCTTGGAGTTTTACAAAGGGTGCTTTTGTGACACTAATTTTCCTGTTGCCGATGTCATTTCAAACAACGTTGACAAAAAAGCCAGGGAAGGGCAGAGTTTCTGACGTTGTTTCTGTTAAAACAAATCCCTAATGATACAGGGCGTCCTTCTATGGACTACTTTTGGCAATTGAACTCGGGACGGCCACTGGTTATTTTCAGGACCACTTTCTCTCCCCAATTCGGCCGATCTGCGCCGATTGAATAGTGATACATCTACAATATTATATGTGAGGGAGAATTTGTTGGACTTTATGATCCATTTGTAGGGGACGCAAGCAAAATCATGTTGGGAAATTTCTTGCCGAGCTTTCAATATTTTTCTCACAGATAACGTAGGAATTTTCAATTTTATTCTGGACCCAACATTTCTTTAGTTGCAAAGCGAGAAAACATCCGCAAGACTAGTAAATGATGCAAGGCTTAATACATCATACAGAGCTATCAATAGATTCGGAATATTTCTTAAAAAATAAGGAATATTTGTAATCGTGCTCAAACTCTGCTCCATAGGAAACGTGATATTACCAGCTCGCTATACTACATCGTAGCATGTTGTCGTTCCAATAGATACCAAAGCCACATATTGGGCGGGCACACAACCATATATGTGGCGGGCATGGGTGTGGCATGGGAGATCCTGAGTGATATCTGAAGATCTGGGCAAATATAACACCGATCGATATACAAGGCATACACTAAATGAACTCGAGGAACTTTTACCGCTGAAAGCTGAGGGCGGTCTATGTTGCAGTGGAGCGATCTAAGGCTAAAAGGGTGAAATAGGGGCACCCAACCACAAAGTAGAGGACATCCGGAGGTGAATGCCTTAAGGAGCAGAAAATGGTGGAATGATAACAAGTGTTCGGTTTTAACGATGCAAAAACCACCAGGGATATACGCGTCACCAACTCTTATCCTGTTGCGAGCCATTTGGGGGACTATAAAAACTTATCAAGAGGTCCCACCGGGACTTGAACCCAGGATCCATGGCTCACAGTACAAGTACACTATCCACCGAGCCACGCATCCCCTAACAATGGTGGAAAGGGGGCGGGCAATCATGGAGGACCGTCCAGAGAGGATGAGAAGGATGCATTTTGTGGTGGGCCGCTCGAAGGCTGAAAATGATCGATTGATTATGAAATAATGGCGCCAACCACAAACCAGAGGGCGACCGGAGGGGGATGAGGACGGTTCACGTCGAAATGCCACACCGATAGCTCAGTTGGTAGAGTGTTGTTCTCCACCCCACTGCTCAGGAACATGCAGAGACAGTAAATGTGCAGGTTTGGGATCGGTTTCCCTCAGACGCTCCGGCGCTCTATGTTTACCCGACGCAGGTCGGCTGGCAGCTAACTGGTGATAAGATGACCTTAGCAGGGCAGCTGTCCCTGTGCTTTGGGGAACGTCAAAATTTGGCTTCTAATTAATCATTCATTGTGGGAGTTGCTCGTTATGATGTTAGGGTCGAGGTCTCCGTGACAAGTCCATTGATGATTTAAGGAGATTCCGGGTCCAAGAACCGAGCTTGAAACGACTTGAAAAAATTGTATTAACCCTCGCCCCACCGGGGCCATCGATGCCCCCTAAGGTTTTTCAGGATAGCAGGAAAACGACGAGACGCAGGATCGTGGTTGAGGTCTCAATCTCTTACCCTATCATTTTCCCACCATCCCTGATATTTTTTACTCCGGGTCACCCACGGTCAGGTCACCAGGAGCTACGTTTCTCAGTCGATCGATTTGAAACTTCCTACACTTCATGGCCACGCCAGGGTCTACAAAGTGTATATCTGGGATTTTCGATTTCGTGACCTGAGATCAGGTCACGAGGTGACTTCTCCCATTGAAAAAACATGGGAAAAAGCTGTCTTATGATCTAAAAGCCACAAAAGCGATTGCAAATGCTTGGCCTGCTCAGAAAAGCTTGGACACCCTTCCACGGATCCCGGGGGTCATATTTGCCCTTTGATAGGAATTTCAAACCAAACTTGTTTAACCAGGAATATTGGGACTTGGCACCAACGGGCAATTATTTTCCAGAAGCACTGAGTCCTTTTGAATCTTAAATAGCATATCGGCAGACTACGCGTTAACTTTTGACGCTGATGTGTGCACAAGCTTGCCTATATTTTGTTCACCGACGTGATCGACTAGTGTCACCAACATTGTTGGCAAGTTGGAAGATTTTTTCGAACTCTGACTGTAAGATTGAAGAGTGTACACTGAAAAAAACAACACCTGGAGCGTAGAATTTCAATCTGTCTAGTCCTAAACGTATCCCATTTTCGAGCATTTGTTTAGAATTCTTAGTAAATTCATTCTGACAACTAGCTTAATTTTAGAATTAAAAGTGTAAATTACAAGCGTGTGGTAATTTAATATCTGTGCTATTTTAGCACAGGGCAGTTCCATTCGTGCTGAAAATGCAAACGGGTAAATTTATCCGTACATGTACTCTGTATAGTATTTCTATGGAACTCGCAAACTGCCTCAAGAATAGTCTTACTCTCCTGTGGTGAAACAATTCTGCCAATAGATTAAAACGAGATATTTGCTGATTTAACTACGCTTAATGAATGTTTTAATTCTTCTTATCTTCATTTGAGTGTGTTTCTATGATATAAGAAGGTATTTTTACTACAGTTGACACGTGGGTGGAATGCTGTCCTTTTGTTTTCGCTTCAGTTCTGAGCTTGAATCACCGCATTGCAGTTCTGCATCCCATAAAGTGTTGATCTTGACGCGTGGAGGTTAGTCTAGCCGTGGAGAAGAAACGAAGACTAAATCATTCTAGCTAAGTGCAGCAAATAGCAAAGAGCTGTTGAATTTGCCTCAATGGGCCTGAATGAATCGTTTATATACATATCTTTGTCTGGCATCCAGGACGTCGTCAAGGATTTTCTACAAGAGGCCCGGATCCACAGTGGTGAGCTAGTGATAACCCATATTTTCACTTGAATTAAGCATATTCAATAATATTCCAGCAAAGATATTGAATGTATCCGTTTCCGAACAGTATAGTGGTTTCAACCCCCCCCCCAATAGTGATGCTTTTGTTAGCCACTCTCGGGACATAGATGAGTCATTCTAGGAAAAATCGTCCAGGTAGGCACGAAAAAGTCCAACATGACCCGCTTCTCGGATTTCCACTAAGCTTTTACCCAAGGCTCTCCATACAAAATAACAAGTTGGGCCCATTTTCAGGACCAAAGGTGAAAGAGGTTACCAGATAGAGGTCATGAAATTTCCAAGGCTAACACGAACATTGAATCAGAAATAATTTTGTATCTTAAAAGTGGCTGATCTGAATTAATTTCTATGAATATTGCTGGATAGAAGATACAAGGGTTCAGATAAGAAAACTAAAAAACTTTGACTTTAGGTCAGGTTTTGACCTCGTGACCTTGTGAACTCCTCTTTAGATATAAAATTAAAAAAGAATCATATTCCGATTTTTCACTGGGTGCTCCTCAGGGTATAAGCTAACCAATGGTGGGTGACCTATGTTTAAATCAGATTTAGTAACAGGTCACAGAGGCCATTACCTAGGTAAAGTTATCGTTTTTGGCCATGAACGGCTCTCCGGCCATCTCGGAAAAAGGTGGGGCTGGCCTCCGAGACCCCCTTCAGTGCGCGTGTTAAGAACGCTGTGCAGCGCCTCAGAGGTGATTTGCGGTGATGAGCGAAAATGATGTAGTGATAAGCGGATATAAAAGAGGAAAATTTGGGCAGTGTAAAAAGCAGAAGCCTAAGACAAAAACCATATACCTAGTAATGTTTGTGCAAAGAGGAACTAAATAATTTTAGTGATTGAAGGTTGATTTAAATACTGTTCCAGATTATAGTGAAAATAAGAGGTATTTATATAGATTATTAGAAGTGGGTATGAAAACAAATTATTTAAACTCTCCGTTACGTTGCGTATGTTTATCAGAGTGTATATTAATCAGCCTAATCAGACTAAACTGACCTCAAACGCTCCATGAGAATAAACTGGGTCGTTTTTTTTAATCGGTGTTTCTTTTCCGCAGCAACGTAATATTGAACGCGGGCTCATCTTGCACCTTGCAAATATTTTTCTACACCAGGAATTTCACATTTTAATCTATTTTTACCCCCTCAGTTCCAGTTTACACACTTCCGGTTTAGCTAACAATCTTTTTACTCCAGTGGTATAATAATATTCCCCAAAACACATGCATTTTTGCATTACACCGGGGTAAAATGGGTTGCGGAATAATGCTGGAAAGAGGAGTTGATTTTGGCACCGTAGAATTAATACTAAAAGTGGCGTACTTTTTTGGTAGTTGATATTTTCACACCCCACGGGTTGGGGTTGTATTATTCTTGTTTCATGGCATTTTACGCTTCTCAATCTAAAAATATCGGGTGTAACATATTCACGGAAAGAAGAGTGGATTTTGGCACCGTAGAAAAAATCCAATTTCTGGCGTACTTTTTTCAGTGTATAACAGTGGTTGACAGCTATTAATACTTAAACCAACACAGCAGGCAGATGAACGTGTTTCGACAAAAAATGTATTCTTCACCATCTATGGTAGGAGGGATAAGGAACTCGCCATCAAGACATGCAGCAGTTTCATAGTTTAGATTTTTGTGCAAAATTATCGTGCGACAGAACTATAAAGGCACCGTTTTTTGAGGATATTCTAATAACGCTTCTTGAATTATTCTATAATGTATACAAGGAAGCTTCGAGACATTCTAGACTTATCATTGTTCTAAATAATGTTCTATCTTTATTTTATCATCATTATTGTTTTTGTTATTATTATATAAACTATTATTTCTCTCTCTTTGTCTTACTATACCGCAGCACTAGATGTGCCATAGCACACCTAGTTCAAGTTGTAAAAATGATCAGCGAGAAGGTGTACAAATTACGCTGGAGCTACGCGCGGCCGTTTTATTATACCTCCGAAAAAACCGAGGAAAGGCGGATACCTGCCCTTCCCCGTCAATGCACGTGTAAATTTACCATGAGATCGGTGATTTGTGCATTCGAAATTACTTGATAAATGTCTGCCAGGTACAAAATGACCAATCATATGAAACGCGGCATTTGGTTCACATGCTCACATCATTGATAAGAGCCACATTTGTCCTTATCTACCTTACCTTCAGGTAAGTAAGCCTTTATAACAGTGTGGTGCTCCTACCATCCGATTACAGTAAAAATTCATGCCACCCTGGCAATGATAAGAATATTAACTTGGTCCACCATAACTTAATATTAAGCACGTTTAAATGTCCCTGGAAACGTACTTGGTAAGAAAATTAAAGTCCACCATAAATAGGTTTTTCCAGCGTAGAAATGTCCCCGGAAACGTTTACAATCAGAAAAAATTAAGTCCACCATAACCTAATTTCAACGACATAAAATGTCCCCTAAAGCGTTTTTGATGACAAACTTTCACCTCACCGTACGGTCCACCCATAGTTTCAATGTGGTACAACAGCAGATATGTTATAGATGGCGCCCACATCTATCAAGCCTTGCTGGTTTTGACGTCGTGGGATGCATGGTTTCCAAGTCCATGCAAACCTGTAAAGATGAAATGTCCCCCGATACCCGATTTGGGAAAATGGGTGTCTCATCAAGAGCTTTCGAATGCCGCCCGTAATTGTTCTTTCGTGTTTTCGTGGGAAATGAGATACGGAGAGGGGAGACGAAAAGCACCCCCACAGTGGGGCGCGTCATGTAAAGGGGCCCCAGCGGGACGCGTGTTAACCCTCGTCCCACCGGGGGCCATCGATGGCCTCTCTTAAGGTTTATTCGGGATAGCAGAAAAACGATGAGACGCAGCACCGCGGTTGAGGGCTCTATCTCTCACCCACATCATTTTCTCATAATCCCTGAATTTTTTACCCCTGGTCACCCAATGTCAGGGCACCAGGCCAGGTCAACCAAGGTCACCTCTCTTCAACTTTCGAGCTCTATAAGAGCTACATTTCTTAGTCGATCTGTTTGAAACATCTTACACTTCATGAACCCTCCAGGGTGTACAAGATGTATGTCCGGGATTTTTTTATTTCGTGACCTGAGGTCAGGTCACGAGGTGACCTCTCCCATTGAAAAGCATGGGGAAAAGCTGTCTTATGATCTAAAAGTCACAAAAACTATTACAAAGGCTCAGCCTGCTCAGAAGAGCGTTCTTGGACAGCCTTTCATGGATCCCAGGGGCCATATTTTCCTTTTGACCTGTCCGAGGTCATCCAAGGTCACAAGAGGTCAAAAATAGTACTTTGACAATAACTCCTGACCTAATTATGCTAGAGCGATGAAATAAAGGTAATCGTGTAGGTCTTGTCAATGGCTTTCATTTGATATACGGCAACGTCACTTTCTTACCTTCGTGACGTCAGATCATATTAGGTCACGAGGTGACCTCTGGAGGTCAAACCACTGGCGGGAGGTCATTATGGTCCAAAGTGGAACAAATTCTGGCATTTCCTATCAAATGTTTTTACCAGATCTCAATAGCTCTAATGGCGTAAGATATATGCCCAGTTTTCTTAAGCATTGTATATTTAAGTGAAAATTGCCTATCGTGACCTAACGTAACCTCTGGAGGTCCAATCATTGGCCTGAGCGCTTAAACATGCAATGCCTCACTGAATTCGTGCAAGCTTTCTAATGCAATTTGCAGATTTGCGCTAACCCCCGTATTTTCAGAGTTAGAGGGAGCATCGATGGCCCCGGTGGGGTGGAGGTGGCACCGGATCCCGTTGGGGCGCGGGTTAAACTGGCACAGCCTGAGCTCTTTTCGTGCAGACCACCGCCTGGGGGTGCGATCAGACCCCCTTCGTCTTTAGGAACCGGAAACTATACGGAAAAAATTGAAACAGTTCTGGAAGTGCCGTACTGTCTTCTACTCTGGAGCCGAGTTTGATCCATATCCGTTAACCCGTGTCGTCACAGTGAGCCAAAACGGCCAAAAGTTGATTGCTGATTCCGATTGTTCTGATTGTGTTACGCTATCTGGTGAATAAGTATGTTAATATGTAGGATTTATATGGAAAATATCCTCTTTGAAGCAAAACAAGAAAGGGAGAGGAATTTCATATCAAATATTGCTGGTGATAGGATAAGAAATAGAGAATGGGTGGAATTTTCTAATGAATTCAAGACAATGTGCGTATGTAAACAAAGTAAGAAACTGTCACTCGCTGTTCATGTTCGCAAAAAAATGAAGACAAAGTTGGAAAATGTAATTATATTCCAAGAACCTCAAACTCATGGCGTCCGAATATGACGTAATTGGGTGTACCATTTCTATCTGGCTGCCTTTAACACCCGCACGGGAGAGGGATCTAACACTAATGCGCACTGGATGGGATGTGATAGCCCCATCCTCTGAGATCTAAAAACATCCAGGGTCTTACAAAAAATAACATTTATTAGTGTGTACAAGCTCCGGTGATCTTCATCATACCCAAACTTTTTTACCTAGGTCGATATTTTTAAGGTAAATCGAGATCATAAAAGCCGGGACTTGGCCGCGCTGGGGACCATATTGGGAAACGCTGTATTTATGCAAAACAATGTACTTAAAACGGGTAAAGCTCAGAGAGGGAAGGTCCAAAAAATCTGAGTCTTTTTAATTCGGGTAGTTCAAGGTCATTGCCCTATAATGTCATAATGTTACATATTCCACATAATTTACATACACTATAGATATAACCATAAAAATAATTGAGCAGGAAATAAGGGCATTGACTTTGAACTTTGACTCTGACCCGTTACCTTGACCTTAAAATTGGGAACCTATAATTATGACGTCATAGTATAATATGCATCATAATAAGTGTTGTCGTCCTACCAAAAGCAGTGGAATTTTGGAAAGACCTCGAAAATGATAGTGTGACCTTGACCAGTGAATTTCAAACTTGACCATGTGACCTTTGACCCTGTCTCTGTGTAGAGCTGCCTTGGCATATAAGTCCAATAATATGGCGTTATAATGTCAAAGCGGTCTGCGATGTGGGTAAGCCAGGGCGACTAGGCAATTGCCGCAATGTTAAAACATAGATCCTACTTTTAACCGTCACCCCACCGGGGGCCGTCGATGGCGTCCCCCCCTAAGGTTTTTTTTCGGATAGCAGAAAAACGGTGAGATGCAAGACCGCGGTTGAGGGCTCTATCTCTCACCCCCATCATTTTCCCACCATCACTGAAATTTTTACCCCGGGTCACCCAAGTTCAGGTCACCAGGTGAGGTTAACCAAGGTCATCTCACTTCAACTTTTGAGCTCTATAAGAGCTACGTTTCTCTGTCGATGGTGAAGAAAAAATCCCAAGTTTACGTAAACTGGTGCCCACAAGTACTATTATTAGGCTTTGAGGCCCCCGAGGCCCCTTATTTATCAATGCCCCATATGGTTTCTTCAGCCAGATTTCTCCAATGGACGTAAGCATCACGCATGCCGATTTTCAAGAAAATCGAAGGGTTCCGCCCTATTCGCCAAAATTTTCAAAAGTGCCCTGAGGGGCCCCTATGGGCCCCAGCCTAAAAAATTTTTGCACTGTTTTTGGAAAATGCAGCCCTTTCTGATGGTGAAGAAAAAATCCCAAGTTTTCGTAAACTGGTGCCCACAAGTACTATTATTAGGCTTTGAGGCCCCCCGAGGCCCCTTATTTATCAATGCCCCATATGGTTTCTTCAGCCAGATTTCTCCAATGGACGTAAGCATCACGCATGCCGATTTTCAAGAAAATCGAAGGGTTCCGCCCTATTCGCCAAAATTTTCAAAAGTGCCCTGAGGGGCCCCTATGGGCCCCACCCTAAAAAAAATTTTGCACTGTTTTTGGAAAATGCAGCCCTTTCTGATGGTGAAGAAAAAAATCCCAAGTTTTCGTAAACTGGTGCCCACAAGTACTATTATTAGGCTTTGAGGCCCCCGAGGCCCCTTATTTATCAATGCCCCATATGGTTTCTTCAGCCAGATTTCTCCAATGGACGTAAGCATCACGCATGCCGATTTTCAAGAAAATCGAAGGGTTCCGCCCTATTCGCCAAAATTTTCAAAAGTGCCCTGAGGGGCCCCTATGGGCCCCAGCCATAAAATTTTTTGCACTGTTTTTGGAAAATGCAGCCCTTTCTGATGGTGAAGAAAAAAATCCCAAGTTTTCGTAAACTGGTGCCCACAAGTACTATTATTAGGCTTTGAGGCCCCCCCGGAGGCCCCTTATTTATCAATGCCCCATATGGTTTCTTCAGCCAGATTTCTCCAATGGACGTAAGCATCACGCATGCCGATTTTCAAGAAAATCGAAGGGTTCCCGCCCTATTCGCCAAAATTTTCAAAAGTGCCCTGAGGGGCCCCTATGGGCCCCAGCCTAAAAAATTTTTGCACTGTTTTTGGAAAATGCAGCCCTTTCTGATGGTGAAGAAAAAATCCCAAGTTTTCGTAAACTGGTGCCCACAAGTACTATTATTAGGCTTTGAGGCCCCCGAGGCCCCTTATTTATCAATGCCCCATATGGTTTCTTCAGCCAGATTTCTCCAATGGACGTAAGCATCACGCATGCCGATTTTCAAGAAAATCGAAGGGTTCCGCCCTATTCGCCAAAATTTTCAAAAGTGCCCTGAGGGGCCCCTATGGGCCCCAGCCTAAAAAAAATTTTGCACTGTTTTTGGAAAATGCAGCCCTTTCTGATGGTGAAGAAAAAAATCCCAAGTTTTCGTAAACTGGTGCCCACAAGTACTATTATTAGGCTTTGAGGCCCCCCGAGGCCCCTTATTTATCAATGCCTGATATTTTTTTAAGCCAGATTTCTCCAATGGACGTAAGCATCACGCATGCCGATTTTCAAGAAAATCGAAGGGTTCCGCCCTATTCGCCAAAATTTTCAAAAGTGCCCTGAGGGGCCCCTATGGGCCCCAGCCTAAAAAATTTTTTGCACTGTTTTTGGAAAATGCAGCCCTTTCTGATGGTGAAGAAAAAAATCCCAAGTTTTCGTAAACTGGTGCCCACAAGTACTATTATTAGGCTTTGAGGCCCCCGAGGCCCCTTATTTATCAATGCCCCATATGGTTTCTTCAGCCAGATTTCTCCAATGGACGTAAGCATCACGCATGCCGATTTTCAAGAAAATCGAAGGGTTCCGCCCTATTCGCCAAAATTTTCAAAAGTGCCCTGAGGGGCCCCTATGGGCCCCAGCCTAAAAAAATTTTTGCACTGTTTTTGGAAAATGCAGCCCTTTCTGATGGTGAAGAAAAAAATCCCAAGTTTTCGTAAACTGGTGCCCACAAGTACTATTATTAGGCTTTGAGGCCCCCCGAGGCCCCTTATTTATCAATGCCCCATATGGTTTCTTCAGCCAGATTTCTCCAATGGACGTAAGCATCACGCATGCCGATTTTCAAGAAAATCGAAGGGTTCCGCCCTATTCGCCAAAATTTTCAAAAGTGCCCTGAGGGGCCCCTATGGGCCCCAGCCTAAAAAAATTTTTGCACTGTTTTTGGAAAATGCAGCCCTTTCTGATGGTGAAGAAAAAATCCCAAGTTTTCGTAAACTGGTGCCCACAAGTACTATTATTAGGCTTTGAGGCCCCCGAGGCCCCTTATTTATCAATGCCCCATATGGTTTCTTCAGCCAGATTTCTCCAATGGACGTAAGCATCACGCATGCCGATTTTCAAGAAAATCGAAGGGTTCCGCCCTATTCGCCAAAATTTTCAAAAGTGCCCTGAGGGGCCCCTATGGGCCCCACCCTAAGAAAAATTTTGCACTGTTTTTGGAAAATGCAGCCCTTTCTGATGGTGAAGAAAAAATCCCAAGTTTTCGTAAACTGGTGCCCACAAGTACTATTATTAGGCTTTGAGGCCCCCGAGGCCCCTTATTTATCAATGCCCGATATGGTTTCTTCAGCCAGATTTCTCCAATGGACGTAAGCATCACGCATGCCGATTTTCAAGAAAATCGAAGGGTTCCGCCCTATTCGCCAAAATTTTCAAAAGTGCCCTGAGGGGCCCCTATGGGCCCCAGCCTAAAAAAATTTTTGCACTGTTTTTGGAAAATGCAGCCCTTTCTGATGGTGAAGAAAAAAATCCCAAGTTTTCGTAAACTGGTGCCCACAAGTACTATTATTAGGCTTTGAGGCCCCCCGAGGCCCCTTATTTATCAATGCCCCATATGGTTTCTTCAGCCAGATTTCTCCAATGGACGTAAGCATCACGCATGCCGATTTTCAAGAAAATCGAAGGGGTCCGCCCTATTCGCCAAAATTTTCAAAAGTGCCCTGAGGGGCCCCTATGGGCCCCACCCTAAAAAAATGTTTTGCACTGTTTTTGGAAAATGCAGCCCTTTCTGATGGTGAAGAAAAAATCCCAAGTTTTCGTAAACTGGTGCCCACAAGTACTATTATTAGGCTTTGAGGCCCCCGAGGCCCCTTATTTATCAATGCCCCATATGGTTTCTTCAGCCAGATTTCTCCAATGGACGTAAGCATCACGCATGCCGATTTTCAAGAAAATCGAAGGGTTCCGCCCTATTCGCCAAAATTTTCAAAAGTGCCCTGAGGGGCCCCTATGGGCCCCAGCATAAAATTTTTTGCACTGTTTTTGGAAAATGCAGCCCTTTCTGATGGTGAAGAAAAAATCCCAAGTTTTCGTAAACTGGTGCCCACAAGTACTATTATTAGGCTTTGAGGCCCCCGAGGCCCCTTATTTATCAATGCCCCATATGGTTTCTTCAGCCAGATTTCTCCAATGGACGTAAGCATCACGCATGCCGATCTTCAAGAAAATCGAAGGGTTCCGCCCTATTCGCCAAAATTTTCAAAAGTGCCCTGAGGGGCCCCTATGGGCCCCAGCCTAAAAAATTTTTGCACTGTTTTTGGAAAATGCAGCCCTTTCTGATGGTGAAGAAAAAAATCCCAAGTTTTCGTAAACTGGTGCCCACAAGTACTATTATTAGGCTTTGAGGCCCCCGAGGCCCCTTATTTATCAATGCCCCATATGGTTTCTTCAGCCAGATTTCTCCAATGGACGTAAGCATCACGCATGCCGATTTTCAAGAAAATCGAAGGGGTTCCGCCCTATTCGCCAAAATTTTCAAAAGTGCCCTGAGGGGCCCCTATGGGCCCCAGCCTAAAAATGTTTTGCACTGTTTTTGGAAAATGCAGCCCTTTCTGATGGTGAAGAAAAAAATCCCAAGTTTTCGTAAACTGGTGCCCACAAGTACTATTATTAGGCTTTGAGGCCCCCGAGGCCCCTTATTTATCAATGCCCCATATGGTTTCTTCAGCCAGATTTCTCCAATGGACGTAAGCATCACGCATGCCGATTTTCAAGAAAATCGAAGGGTTCCGCCCTATTCGCCAACATTTTCAAAAGTGCCCTGAGGGGCCCCTATGGGCCCCAGCCTAAAAAAAATTTGCACTGTTTTTGGAAAATGCAGCCCTTTCTGATGGTGAAGAAAAAAATCCCAAGTTTTCGTAAACTGGTGCCCACAAGTACTATTATTAGGCTTTGAGGCCCCCGAGGCCCCTTATTTATCAATGCCCGATATGGTTTTTAAGCCAGATTTCTCCAATGGACGTAAGCATCACGCATGCCGATTTTCAAGAAAATCGAAGGGGTCCGCCCTATTCGCCAAAATTTTCAAAAGTGCCCTGAGGGGCCCCTATGGGCCCCACCCTAAAAAAATTTTGCACTGTTTTTGGAAAATGCAGCCCTTTCTGATGGTGAAGAAAAAAATCCCAAGTTTTCGTAAACTGGTGCCCACAAGTACTATTATTAGGCTTTGAGGCCCCCCGAGGCCCCTTATTTATCAATGCCCCATATGGTTTCTTCAGCCAGATTTCTCCAATGGACGTAAGCATCACGCATGCCGATTTTCAAGAAAATCGAAGGGTTCCGCCCTATTCGCCAAAATTTTCAAAAGTGCCCTGAGGGGCCCCTATGGGCCCCAGCCTAAGAAAATTTTGCACTGTTTTTGGAAAATGCAGCCCTTTCTGATGGTGAAGAAAAAAATCCCAAGTTTTCGTAAACTGGTGCCCACAAGTACTATTATTAGGCTTTGAGGCCCCCGAGGCCCCTTATTTATCAATGCCCCATATGGTTTCTTAAGCCAGATTTCTCCAATGGACGTAAGCATCACGCATGCCGATTTTCAAGAAAATCGAAGGGGTCCGCCCTATTCGCCAAAATTTTCAAAAGTGCCCTGAGGGGCCCCTATGGGCCCCAGCCTAAAAAAAATTTTGCACTGTTTTTGGAAAATGCAGCCCTTTCTGATGGTGAAGAAAAAAATCCCAAGTTTTCGTAAACTGGTGCCCACAAGTACTATTATTAGGCTTTGAGGCCCCCGAGGCCCCTTATTTATCAATGCCCCATATGGTTTCTTCAGCCAGATTTCTCCAATGGACGTAAGCATCACGCATGCCGATTTTCAAGAAAATCGAAGGGTTCCCGCCCTATTCGCCAAAATTTTCAAAAGTGCCCTGAGGGGCCCCTATGGGCCCCAGCCTAAAAATTTTTTGCACTGTTTTTGGAAAATGCAGCCCTTTCTGATGGTGAAGAAAAAATCCCAAGTTTTCGTAAACTGGTGCCCACAAGTACTATTATTAGGCTTTGAGGCCCCCCGAGGCCCCTTATTTATCAATGCCCCATATGGTTTCTTCAGCCAGATTTCTCCAATGGACGTAAGCATCACGCATGCCGATTTTCAAGAAAATCGAAGGGTTCCGCCCTATTCGCCAAAATTTTCAAAAGTGCCCTGAGGGGCCCCTATGGGCCCCAGCCTAAAAAAATTTTTTGCACTGTTTTTGGAAAATGCAGCCCTTTCTGATGGTGAAGAAAAAAATCCCAAGTTTTCGTAAACTGGTGCCCACAAGTACTATTATTAGGCTTTGAGGCCCCCCGAGGCCCCTTATTTATCAATGCCCCATATGGTTTCTTCAGCCAGATTTCTCCAATGGACGTAAGCATCACGCATGCCGATTTTCAAGAAAATCGAAGGGTTCCGCCCTATTCGCCAAAATTTTCAAAAGTGCCCTGAGGGGCCCCTATGGGCCCCAGCCTAAGAAAAAATTTGCACTGTTTTTGGAAAATGCAGCCCTTTCTGATGGTGAAGAAAAAAATCCCAAGTTTTCGTAAACTGGTGCCCACAAGTACTATTATTAGGCTTTGAGGCCCCCGAGGCCCCTTATTTATCAATGCCTGATATTTTCTTAAGCCAGATTTCTCCAATGGACGTAAGCATCACGCATGCCGATTTTCAAGAAAATCGAAGGGTTCCGCCCTATTCGCCAAAATTTTCAAAAGTGCCCTGAGGGGCCCCTATGGGCCCCAGCCTAAAAAAATTTTTGCACTGTTTTTGGAAAATGCAGCCCTTTCTGATGGTGAAGAAAAAAATCCCAAGTTTTCGTAAACTGGTGCCCACAAGTACTATTATTAGGCTTTGAGGCCCCCGAGGCCCCTTATTTATCAATGCCCCATATGGTTTCTTCAGCCAGATTTCTCCAATGGACGTAAGCATCACGCATGCCGATTTTCAAGAAAATCGAAGGGTTCCGCCCTATTCGCCAAAATTTTCAAAAGTGCCCTGAGGGGCCCCTATGGGCCCCAGCCTAAAAATTTTTGCACTGTTTTTGGAAAATGCAGCCCTTTCTGATGGTGAAGAAAAAAATCCCAAGTTTTCGTAAACTGGTGCCCACAAGTACTATTATTAGGCTTTGAGGCCCCCCGAGGCCCCTTATTTATCAATGCCCCATATGGTTTCTTCAGCCAGATTTCTCCAATGGACGTAAGCATCACGCATGCCGATTTTCAAGAAAATCGAAGGGTTCCCGCCCTATTCGCCAAAATTTTCAAAAGTGCCCTGAGGGGCCCCTATGGGCCCCAGCCTAAAAATTTTTTGCACTGTTTTTGGAAAATGCAGCCCTTTCTGATGGTGAAGAAAAAAATCCCAAGTTTTCGTAAACTGGTGCCCACAAGTACTATTATTAGGCTTTGAGGCCCCCCGAGGCCCCTTATTTATCAATGCCCCATATGGTTTCTTCAGCCAGATTTCTCCAATGGACGTAAGCATCACGCATGCCGATTTTCAAGAAAATCGAAGGGTTCCGCCCTATTCGCCAAAATTTTCAAAAGTGCCCTGAGGGGCCCCTATGGGCCCCAGCCTAAAAAAAATTTTTGCACTGTTTTTGGAAAATGCAGCCCTTTCTGATGGTGAAGAAAAAAATCCCAAGTTTTCGTAAACTGGTGCCCACAAGTACTATTATTAGGCTTTGAGGCCCCCCGAGGCCCCTTATTTATCAATGCCCCATGATGGTTTCTTCAGCCAGATTTCTCCAATGGACGTAAGCATCACGCATGCCGATTTTCAAGAAAATCGAAGGGTTCCGCCCTATTCGCCAAAATTTTCAAAAGTGCCCTGAGGGGCCCCTATGGGCCCCAGCCTAAGAAAAATTTGCACTGTTTTTGGAAAATGCAGCCCTTTCTGATGGTGAAGAAAAAAATCCCAAGTTTACGTAAACTGGTGCCCACAAGTACTATTATTAGGCTTTGAGGCCCCCGAGGCCCCTTATTTATCAATGCCCGATATGGTTTTTTAAGCCAGATTTCTCCAATGGACGTAAGCATCACGCATGCCGATTTTCAAGAAAATCGAAGGGTTCCGCCCTATTCGCCAAAATTTTCAAAAGTGCCCTGAGGGGCCCCTATGGGCCCCACCCTAAGAAAAATTTTGCACTGTTTTTGGAAAATGCAGCCCTTTCTGATGGTGAAGAAAAAATCCCAAGTTTTCGTAAACTGGTGCCCACAAGTACTATTATTAGGCTTTGAGGCCCCCCGAGGCCCCTTATTTATCAATGCCCCATATGGTTTCTTCAGCCAGATTTCTCCAATGGACGTAAGCATCACGCATGCCGATTTTCAAGAAAATCGAAGGGTTCCGCCCTATTCGCCAAAATTTTCAAAAGTGCCCTGAGGGGCCCCTATGGGCCCCAGCCTAAAAATTTTTGCACTGTTTTTGGAAAATGCAGCCCTTTCTGATGGTGAAGAAAAAAATCCCAAGTTTTCGTAAACTGGTGCCCACAAGTACTATTATTAGGCTTTGAGGCCCCCGAGGCCCCTTATTTATCAATGCCCCATATGGTTTCTTCAGCCAGATTTCTCCAATGGACGTAAGCATCACGCATGCCGATTTTCAAGAAAATCGAAGGGTTCCGCCCTATTCGCCAAAATTTTCAAAAGTGCCCTGAGGGGCCCCTATGGGCCCCAGCCTAAGAAAAATTTTTGCACTGTTTTTGGAAAATGCAGCCCTTTCTGATGGTGAAGAAAAAAATCCCAAGTTTTCGTAAACTGGTGCCCACAAGTACTATTATTAGGCTTTGAGGCCCCCGAGGCCCCTTATTTATCAATGCCCCATATGGTTTCTTCAGCCAGATTTCTCCAATGGACGTAAGCATCACGCATGCCGATTTTCAAGAAAATCGAAGGGTTCCGCCCTATTCGCCAAAATTTTCAAAAGTGCCCTGAGGGGCCCCTATGGGCCCCAGCCTAAGAAAAATTTTGCACTGTTTTTGGAAAATGCAGCCCTTTCTGATGGTGAAGAAAAAAATCCCAAGTTTTCGTAAACTGGTGCCCACAAGTACTATTATTAGGCTTTGAGGCCCCCCGAGGCCCCTTATTTATCAATGCCCCATATGGTTTCTTCAGCCAGATTTCTCCAATGGACGTAAGCATCACGCATGCCGATTTTCAAGAAAATCGAAGGGTTCCGCCCTATTCGCCAAAATTTTCAAAAGTGCCCTGAGGGGCCCCTATGGGCCCCAGCATAAAAATTTTTTGCACTGTTTTTGGAAAATGCAGCCCTTTCTGATGGTGAAGAAAAAAATCCCAAGTTTTCGTAAACTGGTGCCCACAAGTACTATTATTAGGCTTTGAGGCCCCCCGAGGCCCCTTATTTATCAATGCCCCATATGGTTTCTTCAGCCAGATTTCTCCAATGGACGTAAGCATCACGCATGCCGATTTTCAAGAAAATCGAAGGGTTCCGCCCTATTCGCCAAAATTTTCAAAAGTGCCCTGAGGGGCCCCTATGGGCCCCAGCCTAAGAAAAATTTTGCACTGTTTTTGGAAAATGCAGCCCTTTCTGATGGTGAAGAAAAAAATCCCAAGTTTTCGTAAACTGGTGCCCACAAGTACTATTATTAGGCTTTGAGGCCCCCGAGGCCCCTTATTTATCAATGCCTGATATTTTTTAAGCCAGATTTCTCCAATGGACGTAAGCATCACGCATGCCGATTTTCAAGAAAATCGAAGGGGTCCGCCCTATTCGCCAAAATTTTCAAAAGTGCCCTGAGGGGCCCTATGGGCCCCACCCTAAGAAAAATTTTTGCACTGTTTTTGGAAAATGCAGCCCTTTCTGATGGTGAAGAAAAAAATCCCAAGTTTTCGTAAACTGGTGCCCACAAGTACTATTATTAGGCTTTGAGGCCCCCCGAGGCCCCTTATTTATCAATGCCCCATATGGTTTCTTCAGCCAGATTTCTCCAATGGACGTAAGCATCACGCATGCCGATTTTCAAGAAAATCGAAGGGTTCCGCCCTATTCGCCAAAATTTTCAAAAGTGCCCTGAGGGGGCCCTATGGGCCCCACCCTAAAAAAATTTTGCACTGTTTTTGGAAAATGCAGCCCTTTCTGATGGTGAAGAAAAAATCCCAAGTTTTCGTAAACTGGTGCCCACAAGTACTATTATTAGGCTTTGAGGCCCTCCGAGGCCCCTTATTTATCAATGCCCCATATGGTTTCTTCAACCAGATTTCTCCAATGGACGTAAGCATCACGCATGCCGATTTTCAAGAAAATCGAAGGGGTCCGCCCTATTCGCCAAAATTTTCAAAAGTGCCCTGAGGGGCCCCCATGGGCCCCACCCTAAAAAAATGTTTTGCAATGTTTTTGGAAATTGCAGCCCTTTGTAATGGTGAAGAAAAAATCCCAAGTTTTCGTAAACTGGTGCCCACAAGTACTATTATTAGGCTTTGAGGCCCCCGAGGCCCCTTATTTATCAATGCCCCATATGGTTTCTTCAGCCAGATTTCTCCAATGGACGTAAGCATCACGCATGCCGATCTTCAAGAAAATCGAAGGGTTCCCGCCCTATTTGCCAAAATTTTCAAAAGTGCCCTGAGGGGCCCCTATGGGCCCCAGCATAAAATTTTTTGCACTGTTTTTGGAAAATGCAGCCCTTTCTGATGGTGAAGAAAAAAATCCCAAGTTTTCGTAAACTGGTGCCCACAAGTACTATTATTAGGCTTTGAGGCCCCCGAGGCCCCTTATTTATCAATGCCCCATATGGTTTCTTCAGCCAGATTTCTCCAATGGACGTAAGCATCACGCATGCCGATTTTCAAGAAAATCGAAGGGTTCCGCCCTATTCGCCAAAATTTTCAAAAGTGCCCTGAGGGGCCCCTATGGGCCCCACCCTAAGAAAAATTTTGCACTGTTTTTGGAAAATGCAGCCCTTTCTGATGGTGAAGAAAAAAATCCCAAGTTTTCGTAAACTGGTGCCCACAAGTACTATTATTAGGCTTTGAGGCCCCCCGAGGCCCCTTATTTATCAATGCCCCATATGGTTTCTTCAGCCAGATTTCTCCAATGGACGTAAGCATCACGCATGCCGATTTTCAAGAAAATCGAAGGGTTCCGCCCTATTCGCCAACATTTTCAAAAGTGCCCTGAGGGGCCCCTATGGGCCCCAGCCTAAGAAAAATTTTGCACTGTTTTTGGAAAATGCAGCCCTTTCTGATGGTGAAGAAAAAAATCCCAAGTTTTCGTAAACTGGTGCCCACAAGTACTATTATTAGGCTTTGAGGCCCCCGAGGCCCCTTATTTATCAATGCCCCATATGGTTTTTTCAGCCAGATTTCTCCAATGGACGTAAGCATCACGCATGCCGATTTTCAAGAAAATCGAAGGGGTTCCGCCCTATTCGCCAAAATTTTCAAAAGTGCCCTGAGGGGCCCCTATGGGCCCCACCCTAAAAATTTTTTGCACTGTTTTTGGAAAATGCAGCCCTTTCTGATGGTGAAGAAAAAATCCCAAGTTTTCGTAAACTGGTGCCCACAAGTACTATTATTAGGCTTTGAGGCCCCCCGAGGCCCCTTATTTATCAATGCCCCATATGGTTTCTTCAGCCAGATTTCTCCAATGGACGTAAGCATCACGCATGCCGATTTTCAAGAAAATCGAAGGGTTCCGCCCTATTCGCCAAAATTTTCAAAAGTGCCCTGAGGGGCCCCTATGGGCCCCAGCCTAAAAAAATGTTTTGCACTGTTTTTGGAAAATGCAGCCCTTTCTGATGGTGAAGAAAAAATCCCAAGTTTTCGTAAACTGGTGCCCACAAGTACTATTATTAGGCTTTGAGGCCCCCGAGGCCCCTTATTTATCAATGCCTGATATTTTTTAAGCCAGATTTCTCCAATGGACGTAAGCATCACGCATGCCGATTTTCAAGAAAATCGAAGGGTTCCCGCCCTATTCGCCAAAATTTTCAAAAGTGCCCTGAGGGGCCCCTTTATGGGCCCCAGCCTAAAAAATTTTTGCACTGTTTTTGGAAAATGCAGCCCTTTCTGATGGTGAAGAAAAAATCCCAAGTTTTCGTAAACTGGTGCCCACAAGTACTATTATTAGGCTTTGAGGCCCCCGAGGCCCCTTATTTATCAATGCCCCATATGGTTTCTTCAGCCAGATTTCTCCAATGGACGTAAGCATCACGCATGCCGATTTTCAAGAAAATCGAAGGGTTCCGCCCTATTCGCCAAAATTTTCAAAAGTGCCCTGAGGGGCCCCTATGGGCCCCACCCCTAAAAAAATTTTTGCACTGTTTTGGAAAATGCAGCCCTTTCTGATGGTGAAGAAAAAATCCCAAGTTTTCGTAAACTGGTGCCCACAAGTACTATTATTAGGCTTTGAGGCCCCCGAGGCCCCTTATTTATCAATGCCCCATATGGTTTCTTCAGCCAGATTTCTCCAATGGACGTAAGCATCACGCATGCCGATTTTCAAGAAAATCGAAGGGTTCCCGCCCTATTCGCCAAAATTTTCA
>JAOTON010001834.1:0-249858 GCA_034440635.1 Lepas anatifera | reverse complement strand
TGTAAACACCTTTTTCAAAAATTTATTCGGCCTTCCGAAGGCAAAAGATAGTCTGCCCCTCTTCCAGAGCAGGGGCCATGGCCGGAATAGCCTCCCCCTGCGTCTGCCAAAAGAGGTGGATGCAGGCCGACGGTGTGGGAATAAAGCGTGAACAACATCTGGTTTTTTAAGAAAATCGGCAAAAATCGCCAAAGTGGGCGGTTTGGGGGCAAATGCCTTTACGCCCCTCCCCATGGATCCGCCAGTGTCCACCAATGCTTTCATTCGTTGCCAATTTCTTCCCATGCTAAATGGCCGGAGCGCATCCCCTGCCCGAGAGTGAGACCGTCTACGGAACACCCTCGTTGCAATATTTCACTAATCTCGATATACATAACATATTGCAAATATAATATTTCAGAGTGAATAAATTGTGTTTCCATCCGACATCTCACGAGGTGAAATGTGATCATTTCATGTTTGATTTTTGGTAATTTTTAGGGCTCTTTGGGAGCCGGATCAGGACCCTTGCTGCCGGCTCCGGCTCCGGTCAAAAGTGTTTTGGCAGCTCCGGCTCCGGGCAGAATGGTCGGCTTCGACCAGCTCCGGCTCCGGCTCCACATCCCTGCTAACCACATATTTGTTACTTAAGCAATGGCATCTAAAACTACATGCTACAGAAACTACTCACACATATAAGTACAGTCTGCAACAAATATATGGATGTAACAGTGAGGAAAACAATTTTCAGCGATGGATGTGTGTGGTGGTGTGGTGAGTGTTTATGCGTAGTGGTTTTGGTCTTAAGTGGTATAAGTGTATGTATGGGGAGCAGAGTTATAGGAGAGCGCCACGGGGAGAGTTGCTTATTTATGTGTGGTCTACGGTTTCCGGATTTCCATTGATTCTTTAATTTTGCATTCTGCCGAGCCATTACAGACATGAATAATTTTGGATTAGAGAAATCTTTGTCTGTGATGCGTGTAGTGGGAGTGATGCAATATATGGTGTAGTCTTCTAGATACTTACCCTTTTCTTTTCTCCTAAGCGTTTCCCTAAATGTTCCATGAAGCGAGTACGAATTTGGCGAGTTGTTTCCCCTATATAAAACATGTGGCAAAGTAGGCATGTGATAAGGTATCCTGTATTTATGATGTGGCACCTTCCCCTGTAGCAGCCCGGCGTCGCATGTGCTGCATGATTTCCTGTGTCCTTTAGGGCATGGTGGTGGGTTTTAGTGATGATCTTATGAGGGAGGTTTGAGAGCGTTTCGCCGCTCTTCCAGGCTATCGTAATGTCTAGGTCTGTGGATTTGGGTACGGTAGTGACTTGGTGGGTGAGCTGCTCATCAATGTATGGGAGAGAGATGTAAGTTGTATTCCTGTTCTTGTTCTTGGGACGTGGTTGACGTGGCGTATATTTTGGCAGGAATTTTGTATGTTTTTGAAGAGTTTGGCTGGGTATCCGTTCGTCATAAATAGTTCAATGATTTTCTGAGGCCACGGTTTTTTTTTTGCCAGTGGTAGGTCCTGGCCTCAGCCGGATGGCGCATCTAAAGTGACTGAGTGTATAACTGATTTTGCTAGATTTGCATAGAATGAGCGGAAGTGAAATGTAGGAATTTATCAGTTGCAGCCCATGAGTTTTTATATAGAGAGCTCTGTGGTGTACTTTCCAGAGGGATGTACGGTCAGGAGGGTGTCTAGAAATGGAATCTGTTGATGTTGAGAGTGGTCCCGAGCCTATATATGCTGAACTGGAGAGCCGAGGGAAAATCATTGATAAAAGTGAATTATTTCGTTAGGGTCTGTGAACCATGTGTCCATATTAATCATAAAAATCAAGGGCATTGAGAGAAGTGCTGTCATTAGGGCATATGACCAATTTCGATGACGTCATTAGTGAACTCACTGAAAAGTTCCGCTTAAAGACAAAAGAAATTAGCTGTTTTTACTCCCCATTTAGAGGTTTATATGCCCAATTTATAGTAATAACTTATACATCAAATGAAAGCTTATTGAATTTTCTACTGAGCGTCTCTGTACCGATTTGTCGTCAAATGCCTCCTTAGCCCCTAAAGTAGGATCAAAAACTTTCCTTCAAAAGATTAACTTCGGCCGTATCCATTGCGGTCAGAGTAGTGTAGTGGGTAACAGGCTGTCTTTCAGGCGGTAGACTCCAGTTCCAATCTCACTAGTGACATAAATCTGTTTGTTTGTTCTTGCGCATTTCGATGTATTCTTCAGTATTAAAGGGTTTTATTGAGAATAATATCTTAACGCAGGCTTACTAGAAACTAATTTTTAGGATAGGCAGTGGCGGATCCAGGACGTTATTTGGGGAGGGCTGTGGGCGAGGTGGGAGCGGATTTTTCTTTTGCATCGCAGACCTAGTAGAAACTTTTTTACTGAGCAACACTTTTCACCCAAAGGCGGATGATCTTCACATCCCTGGGGAGGGGAGGGGCAATGCCGGATCCAGCCCGACGGTGTGAGCGGGGGAGGGGTCAACAGAGCCCAAAATACTGAAATCATGTTTTTTTAATCTATGGGCAAAGGAGAAACAGCAGGTTGGAGGGGGACAATATATATTTCCCCTCCCCTGGATCCGCCCCTGAGTGAGAACGGTGAATGTTTTGCTTTGCAGACCTAGTGTAACCTTTTTTGAGAGAGGCGGCACATTACGTTTGGGAGGGGGTGGGTGGGGCAGGCTGCCTCCCTAAGATCCGCTACTGGCGAAAGGGTTGAAACCTCCCCAGCTGTTACCGCGAACAGCCTCCGGTTATGTTGCAACTGACGCAAACTAAGCAAAACTAAGCAACCTGACGTTTCGGGGGGCTGGTGTACCACGGGCAGAGGAGGACTTTACCAGTGCTGGGCGCGCTCCTCGATTTCTCAGAGAGACTCCTCCAGTGATGGGCAACGTTGCATTTTATTAAACACTGGATGGTCAGTAGACTCTCTGGCTGCACTGGCCTTTCAGCTGAGGGAAGTCAATGTCAAGTTCAATGATATTTACTGCAAAGCTTATCAATATGCACTTACAAGTATTTGCAATTAGCTGGTTGTACTTCGCCTTTTCCCAATCGCGATTGTAAATGGGAAAAGGCATAGGAAAGTAAACTGACTTACTTCGCCACCCCCTTCCCTCCCCGAAGTGTCCACGCAAGTGAGGTAAATTAACGCAGTAGAGTTGAATCAGTTTGCTGAGCTCAACTCATCAGTATGCAAGCAGGCTATGATAACGCGTGATTGGATGAAAATACGGTTCCTAGGAAAAGACAAGCGGGATAGAGTTTTCAAAGGTAAAGTAAGTGGCGTAGCCAGAAAGGGCGCTGTGAGGTCTGTCCTGCAAAGCGATTGCTTATCCTCTTAATCGAATACTGGCTACGCCACTGAGCAGAGAGTGGCATGCACACTCCATCCCGGTTGCATCAAGTACCAGTGAGGGGATTCGAACCCACGTGAGCAATGCCATACTGTCTAGGAAAGAAGAGGCATGTGAGGAGAAGGCAAATAAATGAAAAGGAGTTGGAGAACGAACATAGGAGTCGTGGGACCAATGAAGATTTAACCGTGGTCCCGTAACTGATTTTGACCACATTTTTTACGAAAAATTGAATCTATGAAATGTATACTAAATAAGCAAATGCATACGCCAGAAAACCTTATCCGGATACTAACCTTCGTATCGCAATAGTCATACCGTGCACTGAAAATCATGATCAGAGAACAAGAGATAGGATCATCAACATCATTCTATTTTTTTCTTTTCTTTCTTAAGGAAGGGATACAATTCTTCTTTTTTACGTAATAACTGGTCAACAGAAACAAAAATAACAATAATACTGCAAAAAATCAGCATGGCAAAACGGGACTATAAAATTAGTTAGACAACATTTCAGAAGCAAGAAGCACAAATAATAAATCAACGCAAAACAACTGAACGCAAATGTTATTGGATGATACCAATTTAGATGTTGCTAAACGATATACCTAGTAAACAAAAACAAATCATCAAAGAAGGAAAAAAATAAAAGAAATACAAAGCAAAAACAAACTGCCTGCTGTGCATGCATAGTGGAAGAAATCTGAGCTATTTGGTCTTAGTTAGAACGTCCTAGCTCAGAATCGGGTTGCCAATCAGCTCCCTCATGCTGTACATGCACCAAAAGTCTGCATCCCCTCTAGATAATTCCAACACTGAACCTCATCAAATTTAGACGGTTTAAACATTCTGTATTTCCTTTCCCCTATTATCTTCTGACTCCGACTTTTGGGAGCCCCCTGCATTAATACATCAGAGGTGGTATTGATACCAGTTAACCACACCAGGTTTAAACACCACTCATTGAATCACAGTTGTTTTCTAACCTTTCTGTCAGCACCTCGTCAACCAGCTGGTGGTCTCATCTTCTCTGGTTCCATGCACACCTCTCAGAAGCAGATGCACATACACTCCTGAAAAGCAATGGATCAATTTTTATATGCTTTGCAAACAAAAGTTCAGTCTTGCAGAGTATTTCAGGATTTTTAAAGCTCTGACAGGGGCAGAAATAATTAATTGGGGCAGCTTTCCCCCCCTTTTTTGGAGTCAGTGAGACCTCACCAAGGCTTTAGTAATACCCCACCTCGAATATGCCAATGTAGTATGGGGACCATTCAATAAGGCCGATCAAGCTCTGGTCGAGGAAGTTCAGCGTACCGCAACAAGACTAGTGCCATCTCTTCAAGCCCTTGACTATGAACAACGCCTCCGCAGGCCTAAATCTCCCATCGCTTTGGTATCAACGCAAAAGAGGAGGACATGATCCTTATGAATAAGCTCATGCACGGTCAGCTGGGGTTATCGAAGTACGAGTTCTTCCACGATTCACCCGTTGGCACCACAAGAGGGCACCAATTTAAGGTGGGAAAGCCTCGGGCAGTTTCAAGAGTAAGGAGAAACCACTTTGCTGTTCAAACAGTGTACGACTGGAACAGCCTTCCCTCCTGGGTGGTCAAGTCAACATCTACTAACTGTTTCAAAAGCAACATCGATAAGCGCTGGTGCGAACTTAGGTTCAGATTCCCGACATGATCCTAGTACTAGTACCTGTACCGAGCTTGATGAGAACAGGCAAGACAGGCTCTCCTTGGCGCCTTATAAAGACCCTATCAATTAAGGTAACTAAGGTAAGGTAAGGTGAGGAAAACTTGAAAAAGCACTGACTCCAATAGCCACAGAGATACCCCAAAATAAGGCTAAAGAAGCAACTAGTACCATTTTTAAGTGGAGTTTGTAGAGTTCATCACGACAAATTTTGCCTAGTGAAGAAAAAAGTATGTCCTAATTGTGTCAGGATTTGAGCGCCCACCACCTCCCTCGACAAGAAGGAAGAACCCAAGCACATTCTGAATACTATGGAACAGTGTTTCAACGTACATGGCAAACCCTGATAATTTTCCATATAGTTGGAGTCTCTCACCTGGACAAACAAGCTGGAAGGTGCAGGGATGACAATACGCCTGGCTTTACACACAGCCTGGCTTTAAATCCCATGGCCATCTTGTACACATATGAGGTGTCCAGATCAGTTTCCGAAAAGTGCAGACAGCAAATGCACGCATATTTCACATTAAATCCATCCTCCCTTGCACACCTGTGTCTCCATTCCTCACACTGTTGTATTTCCTTGGTTGGAAACAAAAAATAAGTTCGTACATTCTGTTTTTTGGCCCGAGGAGCACCCGCAACAGCACAAATAACCATGGTTTAGTTCATAGTATTCTCATCACAATAATCGTAAGGCAAAAGGGACACTGGGAAAATAGAATAAAAAGAACAAGCACCACCTTCTTGATCACACTGGCTCAACAACTTGAATTATCTTGTAATCAACTACCTCAAGTATCCGGATTGTTTTTCTGTATTGAATTGTTGCGCTTCTATTAGGCACCGCAAGCCGCAGATGCGCAGATCCCCCAGAGGCGTGACGTCAACGATGACCAAGATGGCGCCGGGTGACAAACAGTGAGATAGGCATTGACATACCCCTGATATAAATGATAGGTTGCAATTCACTGGCTGATAGGATCAGGGATTCGATGGTGTTCATAAAAGGATTGCCAATGGGGTGCTATACGGCTGCCCATTGCTATGCCCTTAGTTTGTTTGAATGTCCCCCCCAATCTGACGTAATTGTTATTGAGACAATGTTTTAAAATATATTCTAAGTCAGGAATAGTAAGACCAAATTAGTTGATTTTAGTCGCATGGGTACGAATCATTTCAATCGTCGAGCTGATGGCCTCTGCCGTGGGTATGCTACCATATAGATTATTAACATCCATAGTGAAGGCTATTGTACCGGCTGGGAAGTTGCATGGAAACTTTAACTTGATTCTGTCCAAATAGTCGTAGGTGTTTGTAAGGTGAGCCGTGACAAACACTAATAGCTGCGTGATAATGCGCTCGAGGACCCATGACAACTTGTCCAAGGGATCCCCACATGCCGATACGATGGGTCGAAGTGGGTTGTTAGGCTTATGAGTTTTGGGTAAGCCGTATAGCTCGGCTGTCCTCGACTCTGTGGGATTGATGGATTGTATAACCTTATCCTGGAGTTTGTATTTCATTGTGGTTTTTATCATGCTTGCAGTAGTTTTTAAAAGCTTTTTCGTGGGGTTAGTGCTAATACGGTGATAGTCTCCTACAATCGCCTGTGCTTTCTGGATGTAATCTTCCTTATTCATTATTACTAAGCCTTTACATTTATCTGAGGGCTTTATCACTAATGTTTCATCTTTTTTCAGTAGTTTGACCATCTTCATATCATGTGTGGCGTGGTTAGGTGGTGTTTTGCTCTTATGGTGCTTATAATGGCTCATCACTTTCTGCTTGAAAGTCTGCAGTGCTCTGTAACTATGCCTGCTTTTGGTGCTTGGCATGTAGGTGTGTCACTGAACCTGGGTACTAGTTTTGTTTCTCGTGTGCCCTGTTTGGGGTTGAGTGTGGGCAGGGTTGGTTGGTGTGGTGTTGGCTGTAAGTGTGAGTCGGCAAGTAGATGTTGTGTGGGTGGCTATGGTGGCTTGTCTGTTTTTGTGCAGAGTGCTCGTCTTTGTTTTTCCTCTATTTCTTCCTTCCATCTTATAGCAAATGCCTCTCGCTCTAAACTTGCCTCCACTTCTTTCAGAGTCTGTGTACTAATGCGTCGTGTAAAAGCAAAGTTGGGTCCCTTTTCCAAAACATTAGAAAGTGTGTTGTTGATCGGCTAATGGCTTAGGTTAAGGAATTTTACCGGTGTCGTGTTAGTATTGTGTCTGGGTTATGATCAACATTAGCGTTTTGATCGACATTAGGGGTGTTATCGTTAAGCAGATGCGACTAAGAACATTTTCATCACACGAAACACTTTTCATTGTATCAAACCATTCATCCTCAATCCTAGTGTTCTGACTTATGTTAAGTGGATTAGAGTCACGTAGATTGGGGCTACTTGCATATCCAGTATCATCAGATGACATACTATCCAGTGCATCAAAACAATTAATCTTAACACACGCATTGACGGGGGCGGGCGGGTACCCGCCCCCCTCTGATTTTTCGGAGATTGCTGTAAAACGGCGGCGCTTAGCGCCGCCGTACTTTGCATACCTTTTCCTCATTATTTGTACATCTTCTGTGAAAATTTTAAGGTTAGGTCATCTCAGGTCAGGTCACCAGTACAGGTCAAGTGACCTGACCTCAAAAATGTTTAAGATAGCATAAGTCGGAGGAGGGTGAACTTATCTGATTGAAACTCATATCACATAATACGCCCACCGAGTTCTCTAAAACATGTTCCGGTATTTTTTATATCGATGACCTAAGGTCAGGTACGAGGCATGACCTCTCCATTGGAAATACATAGGAAAAATGGTTTTTACTGTATAACTCAGTCACGGATGGTAATAGAGCGTTTATTTTAGCTACATTAGACTCGCCTTGACTTTAAAGTTCTAATGATATGCATTTTATATAATTTGACCCTGACCTGACCTCAGGTCAGGTCAAATCCTTGATTTGACCTAGCAGGGGTCAAATTGTATATCATTTGATTCGGCTTTCTGCGAGGATTCATATAGTCTAAGACGTTTTGCTCTATCTTTACTTGTTCAGATGAAATGGCCGAACAACTTAATTTGCATGTTATCCCATGCTGACCTCCGTGACCTTAAATGTGGCCTGACAAAAAATGGATCAAATATTTTCGATGGAGAAGTGGATGGGCTACCTAACGCCGTTTACCGTTTTTTTGCTACCTACCGTGGTTCTCGAGATCTTAGGGGGCGTGTACCCGCCCCCTCGTCAGAGCGAAGGTGGCTCAGACCCCCGTCAATGCGCGTATTAAGATTAATCTTAATCTTAGATTAAAGATTAATCTTAATCTTAAGATCCAGTTGCAGACTGTACTTATATGTGTGGATAGTTTCTGGAGCATGTAGTTTTTAGATGCCATTGCTTAAGTAACACATATGTGGTTAGGTCATCACACTGTATCCTTCGCAAGATGTTAAGAAATATTTTCACGTGTACCTGCATGCTGTTCGCCCAAAACTTAGATTGATTTTAAAAATCATTGCTATCAATGACTTTCAAATTCAAAACTTTTTGTCTGACGAAGACACGTGGTCGAAGTGTTTAATATACTCTTTGGCGTTTTCAATTACATTATATTATGAGCGATTGCCGGTGAATTCTATATAGCATAATCATCGATATTTCTCGAGAGGCTTTACACTGGCCACTCGGCCGGTCTCGTCGTGGTCTGTTGTAGTTGTTGTCAGAGCCGCATGACGAAATCCATGGAGCGAAGCGGATTGAGATTTCTCAGGAGGCTTTATACTGGCCGCTCAGCGGGTTCGTCGTGGTTGTTGGCGTTGTTGTCTGTCCGTCCTGAGAATTGATGTCAGAGCTCTGCATTTTTGTAGGGTGATAAATCACTACCCAGCAGTCTCGAGCAGGCTTTGATGGTCGCCACTTGTTCTGACTCTGAAAGAGGTAATGGAGTCTGCTCAAAACTCACGAAAAAATGACCAAAACACCCAAACATTTGAGTTAATGTGACAGATCTAGGGCTTCATGGGAGAAGGGTTTGGGGGCTGAGAGCCTGCCTGCCCCGCCAGTATCTTGGACAGCATCCGACTGGGTCATTCCAAGACAAATCGTCCAGGTAGGCACCACAAAGTTCCCCATGACCCTTCAGATTTCCACCAACTTTTTGTACCCTAGGTCCTTTATACCAAATAAAATTTTGGCCTATTTTCAGATCCCAAGGTCAAAGAGGCCACCAGATAGAGGTCATCAAAGTTTCGAGGTCATCGCAAACGTTGAAGCAGAAATAATTTTATATCTTAAAAGAAGCTGATAAGAATTAATCAAAATCAATATTACTGGATAAAAATACAATGGGCCATATAAGAAAAATAAAGACTTTGACCTCAGGTCAGGTTTTGACCTCATGACCTTGTGACGTTTTCTTTGAATTAATAATTTTTGGAAAAGTCCCATTCTCATTTTTTATTTTCTCACTGGCTGATCCTCAGGGTGCAACCTAACCGTTGGTGAATGATTTTCTTTGTAACTCAGATTAGGTATTGGGTCACAGAGGTCATCACCCAGGGCAAAACGCTCTTTGGAAGTACATTTCCTGCGGATACGTTCCAACATGGCTTATGTGGATGTCAAATGAAATTTGAGCACTTACCTACCACAGGCTTCGTGTCATTATTTGTGCCGTGGATCTGAAACGAGCCTTGTAAACTGATTAAATGGCCTAGCTTGACTTTAAATGTCATTTAAAAGAGAAGTATACAAATACGTCATTAGCGATTTAATTTCAAGTTTTGAGAGGTTCATGGTTATTCGGATATGTGGGATTGTGAGCTGCTGCACTCTCGCAGTGCGTGCCTGAGCGCGCCATTGTGGGTTTGGCCTGAGGCGGGGCGGTCGCCAGTCGACCGCCCGGATGACCCGACAATACAGTAGTACAGATCGGAGCGCCGTCTTTGGAGGTTTTGCGCGTTCAGATTATAACAGGATATGATGGAAAAATTACTTGAAGTCATACCGACCTTGCGTGATACTTATTTATTATCTTATTTGGCCTGCGCTTCGTTCTGCGTGATTTGGTTGGACCTGGGCTACTTCCAAGTCGAGTCTTGCAACGCACACCGTATGGCTACCCCAAATATAAACGTATCAACCGAAAACTATTCATCCAAAGACAGTACTTGCATGCTGCTCTAACACTGCTGATAACTGGAACAGCTGGAGTCGAGGAAATCATGGAACTCACGTGGTGTGGTTCGGTGAGAGGGTGGGTTTTACGTGATTCTTCTACCCTCCCCGCTACTCGTAAATCCCCCCTCCGCCCCAAATAATTTGGGCCTCGGCTTAATTTGTTTGCATTCTCTCCCTGCTACCTACGGTAATCTCCATAAATTGGTTGGTGAAGTACCCTCGCCCCGGTGGGGAGGGGGTGTTTGAACATCCCTCCCTCAGGTTTATCCGGTGGCACGAATAAATGGCGGCTCGAAGCGCCGCCGTACATGCCACACCTTATCCTTGATTGATTCCGCAACTTTGCCAACAATTTTATGCTTGGGTCATCTCAGGTCAGGTCACCAGTGCAGGTTAAGTGGCCTCACCGCAAAAAATGTCTAAGGTAGCATAAGTAATAAATGAGCAAATATTTCCGAGTGAAATTTATAAAATATAATGACCCCACCTAGTTCTACAAAATAAGTGCCGGAATTTTTCATGTCGATGCCTAAGGTCAAGTACGAACCATGACCTTTCCATTGGAAATACCTGAGAAAAAAAACAGAAACTGGGCAGTATTTGTGTAGATAAAGCTAATAATACTTTCATATTCTCCAAATCAAAGTATCCTGGGCCCCCTTCAGGTTCATGTTACAATTTTTACCTGTGACCTTGGAGACGCCATCTGGATATACTTAAGCAGTTTTAAGACTTGAGTCAATAACTTTGCATAAAATGATGATACAACTTTCATTTTACACCATTTCCTTTGGATTGCTATTGCAAGTCGACTGTATGCATATTAATTATGCTAGGTCAAAAAGTGAATTTGACCTGACCTGAGGTCAGACCATTTTTGTGGTTAGCTAGCATGGTCATTTTATACATCATTCGAATCGCCGTGCAAAAGAGGAGACAAATAGTGCCTACAAAATGATTCTAACTCAACTTCGTCATATATTAGAGCCCAAAAACTACTCAAAATGCCACCTTCTTTACCTGCAGAGCTGCAAAAAGTCGGGCCCTCGGGTCATAAAGTGCCCGACAGATTTTAGGGCACGGTATGGTCCTGCGACAGATCTTACAATCTTTGAGAAAAAATATTGAAAGGAAACAGAAAATATTTTTTGTTCTAAAAAATCTCAATATTAGAATTGTCACCTCTTTCACTGAACAAGTCTTTCATGAATTTGCACCTCTCCCATATCAAGCCAGTGTGCGGCAAGAACCGATGGAAAATCGAGGGACTTATGAATCGAGGGACCTTTGAATAGAGGGCCTTATGCACAGAGGGTCTTTTCGAGGGACTTATGAATCGAGGGACCTTTGAATAGAGGGCCTTATGTACAGAGGGCCTTCTAAACGTCACCCAGAAAATCCTCTGCTGGAAAAATTCCTTCACCGGCCTGTCGGGCCCGATTTGTATTCCATAGCACGCGACAGCTTGGCCCGACAGGCCGCCGTAAAGGCCTTTAGACAGGCAAAACAGTTTTTTTCCTTCGTTTCCGTCGTTTGGAAGTACACTCAACGCTGCCGCAAGGGCGCTGTTTGAACAGCGCCCTTGCGGCAAAGCCGGTGTAAAAGGTATCTTTGGTTTGAAAAGCAGCCCTGCGGTTTGGTGTGTTGCGTTATGGATATGGCGGAGGCCAAGGCCCTAGAATCCCGTGGTGTGGTGAAGGGAATACGTTGCAAGGTTGTGTTTTTGATTATTTTTCTCTTGCATTACTTTGGTATACATCTTGAGTAAACTGGTTGAGCCTGGATTTCATCGTCCATAGTTGAAGGGCTGATAAATGGCTCCGATTAAGCTGAAGCCCCTTCCACCGTCCCGTGTCAAGCTTAAATGTGGATTTGAGGGATGTGGGTGTTTTGGCGAAAAACGTTTTTTTAGGAGCATCAGCGAATCAAGCATTCTGGGCTGCCCCGCAAGTTCAGGAACAGTGGTTTTGGCCAAGGAAGTCGTTTTGAAGCATGGGTCAAACAGCGGGCAGATCAGAACAGTGGGGAGAAAACAAACAAGTAAGTGATGTGGTGTTCGTTGTAATTTCGGCAGCTTACATTTATTTCCACACAGTATGTTATGCTCACTGTTGATCAATAATTTTAAATGATATTAATAAGGGAAAAATGAATTTTACCAGCAGACTGGTCAAATTAGACTAAAACATTTGATTTTCCGTTCCGTCTTCTTTTAAATCCAATGCCTGTTTGTCCAGAATTAACCACAAAAGTTGCATACCTTCATCAGTGGATTTGTAGATGCCAAAGAAACAAAACTCTTCACCTTTCCACATTAATTTGAGTTTTAAGTACCAAACTATTTCTCCCATTTCATTTTATTCACTTACCTAAATATGCCTATGATCTATGCCAAGGGGACAAAGATATAAAAAAACACAGCCTAGTGCAACCTTTACTCATTCCTTTTACTCATAAATTCCTTGGAAACATGATATTTATTTGACATTTACTATCTAACTGACTTAAGGCTATTTATTAGCCTCATGAACTTCAGATCCTAAACTACGTACCCTCATGGAAATGAGCACGGCAATGCATAAAAACTTTGAAATAGCCAACAGCTTCAAAATTTAGGATTTTTCATGTAAACATGTATTTATAAGTCATGGAAAGCTAATATTACATGTTTGTATTCAACTACAAGTAGCCATGATCCTTAAAAAATACTTCAAATATCAAAAACGTACCCCTCCAATCTTGTTTGTCTGGCCATCAGAGCAAAATCCATATATAAATTTTGGGGGTTCCTTCCAAATTACCCCCTCCCACCTCCAAAAAACTGGAAATCATGAAAATCTGCAGAAGCTGGCATAAGTAACAGCATGGTATGGGGACCAGGTCAGCTTTCTTCCATTGCAAACTATATTTTTTAAGTATTCTGGGCTGGACTATGTAACCTAATAACAAAATGTCACTTATTCTCATTCTAGTTCAACATTTTTTGTCAATGGCAGCTGCAGAGGACTGAAAAATGGGGGCTGCTTTTCATGTTATTGTATATTTCCACCTGTGACCTAAATCATCTGAATTCAAGACTGAGTCTTATTCAAGACCCAGTCGAGCTGACTTTGACACACACTATTTTTATGCTGTACGTCCGCAAATCTCAAATTACATCCAATAATAAATTTCCTTTACCAATCGTGACTCCAGAAAATGAGAATTGATGGTTCGGTATTCAATTTGTTATAGGTTTCTGCCGATAACCTTAATTTCCTGAGCGCGTCTGATAATTGAAAACCCAAAGAACAGTCTCAGTTCTAGAGTTTTGAAAATTAATAGACTTGTGTCATTCCACTTAGATTTGCCATAGGCGGCTTCAGAGCACGAAGAATAAGGATATCACACATATAAGGATCAGAGCACAAAAATAAGGATAATGATATCCATTGGTGCCAAACTAGAAGTTTTTATGCTAATTTTAGTATTTTCTATTAAGAATGTGGAAAATGAGTAGGAACATTTTACCAATTGAATGGGTTTTAGACAATTTTAATAGTCATATCCTAACCACCCGACAGATTTGGAGGTTTTTTCGAAAGTGCCCGACAGATTTGGGATTTTTGCAGCTCTGTTTACCTGTCATGACCTCAATATTGACCTGAGCCAAAGTGACTGATACAGTTTCTTCATGAATTTGTATGAGCTATCCACCAGCGTTCGTGTTTTTTGCTACCCCGCATAGAGGCCGAGTTGGTGGGCGGATATTCAAACACCCCCCTCCCACCAGAGCGAAGGTGGCTCGGAGGCCCACCCGGGCGCGGTTTAATACTATGTACACATTTTAAGTTTGAAAGTTGCTGGTGATGAAATGGGTTTCCAGGCTTAATTATCTAAAAGTGTGTATGACAGAGTCCCAATAAACGTATGCTTGTTTTATAGTCCTATTATAGCTTTCAAAGACACCGGTAATTGCCCGGGCTCACTGAGCTTTTTTGGAAAGGAAGGGTTGTGACGGGTTTCTGAAAACAAATAAGTCAAACCGATCAACTTCTATTGGCTTGCACCCAGTTCCTTCTCAGCAAATATTCTTTGTCCCTCCTCTACGATTCTGTTCCGGAGTGCAATTGATGAGGCATTCATCTCTAGCAGCAATTTTAAATGCATGTAATTCTCGCACATTTAGTTTTTTCGGGTTGAGTTAGTCGTGATGCTTTTGGGAGAGAAAGTGCTTATAAAACCTATGCAAAAGTTAGCTTTGTCAATTAGGCAAATATGGTGGCCTCCAAACTTGGTTTCAATTATCAAAGATCGACTATCATCAATTAGGGAAACGTTACCGTCGAATATTCGGAATATTTGGGGAATCGATTACACCGTCGATTTGGATTTTCGGAATTTATGAAAGTTATCAAAGCGCCCACTACTGGGTTTATGGGAATGAATATTTGATCCAATATAATCCATGAATTTGGCCAGAAAATGGTCATGTTATATCTGAATAAGGATTCGGTCACAGTTATAATTGGATCTAGTTGTGTTTTTCGTGCACATGCGACTTTCGGATAGAAAATGGTGGTCTGCCAAGGAACCGGGCCAGGTTTGTTAGAGAAAAACTCGTAAATGGATCGTTTTGAAAATGCGTTTCCTTGGCCGTGGTATACTCCAGTGGACTTGGGTATACCGAATAAAAATGTGACTGGCATCTGTCGGTAAACTAAGTGAAAACAGAAATAGTGGACCGAAATATATTGTTTCACATGCTTACAATCACAGGACAACAACGTCGACATGGACAGTCAGCCGTAGATTCCTCCCAGTCCAAACTGCGGCTGTGTGTTCTGTGTGCTAAGTGCGCCGGTGTTGCTGGAGCCAAAGCCTCCGAACGGCGTCTGGGAGCTGAACTGGGATGCTGTTCTCCGGTTAACGCTGGAACCTCCATTGGCAGCAGAACCCTGCCGAAGAAAACCTCATGAACAGATATAAATTGAGCCATGATGAATGATTTGTTTTGTAGGCAGCACAGTATATGTCCGTGGAGGACATGGCAAATTTCATGATTTAGCTTTATATTTGACTACCTTTGTTTCTATGATCTGTCCACTACGCTCCTGCTTGAATTATCGGAACATCTATAAAATCGTTTGTAGTATTAGTAGCATTAGTCATAAAAATAAGCTCGCAACACACCTAGAAATCATGCAACAATGCGCAAACAATTTACAAATCCTTATTTGTGGCATGTCTACAGAAACTCAGCGCAGCTTTACTGCAAAGTCTAAGCTCAGATATGCAGCGGCCTAAGAGTTATCTGTTCCCTTGCACTTATTTACAAGTGTATAATCTATAATATGAAATTGCTTGTGTCCAACCATTTCACTCTCAGCGCTGGGAAAATATCTGACTGAATTAACTTCTACGAAATGGCATTCATAGCTGCACCAGTAACTACTAGCTAAAATCAGTGGTTCTTACCCCGGCGTTGGCGCTCAAAGAACTGATTGAACTGAACGGAGTGTTTCCAGAAATGGCGTTAGCGTCGGCAGAGCCACTTGCTGTAGAAGGTCCTCCGATGCCTCCGATACCGGGCTGGACGATTCCGCCTCCGAGTCCGGGCTGGATAATTCCGCCTCCGAGACCGGGCTGGATGATTCCGCCTCCGAGACCGGGCTGGATAAATCCGCCTCCGAATCCTGGTTGGATGAATCCGCCTCCGAACCCTGGTCGGATGAATCTGCCTCCGAACCCAGGTTGGTATATGTTGCCGCCGAAGAGGGGACTAACGGAAGCCACCCCAAGGATGCAGCACAGAACAACAGCAGCCTTCATTTCTGTGAAAAAAAGGTTCGGTGAGTGCTTGAACTCTGTTAACCCTCGCCCCGGTGGAAGGTTTGAACATCTCCCTCGGATTTTTCCGGCGGCATGAAAAACGGTGAGGCGAAGTGCCGCTGTACTTGGCATACCTTAACGTTAATCAATTCCGCAACTTTACCAAAAATTATAAGGTTATGTCATTTCAGGTCAGGTCATCCGGACAGCTCAAAGCGACTTCACCTAAAAAATGTTCAAGGTGGCATAAGTAAGAAATGCGTGAACCTATCGGATTGAAGGTTATACCACACAATTTTCCTACCGAGTGCTACAACATATATTCTGGGATTTTGTATAGCGATGACCTAAGATCAAGTACGGGCCATGACCTCGCCGTTGGAAATGCGGGAGAAAACAGAAATTGGGCTGCATTTGTGTAGATACAGCTAAGAATACCTTCATTTTCTTCAAATTGTAGTATCTTGGGCCCCTGTCCAGGTTCATGTTGCAATTTCTGACCTGTGACCCCTGAGAGGTTATCTGGGGCCATTTAAACAATTTGCAGACTTGGGTCAATAGCTTTACATTAAACGATGATGCAGCTTTTATTTTGATTTCATTGCGTTTGGATTGATATTGCGAAACGATTGATATGCGTATTGACTATGCTCGGTTAAAAAGTGACCTTGACCTGATGTGAGGTCAGGTCATTTTTGTGTTTTGACCTAGTATGGTCATATTATACAACATTCGATTCGATGTGTTGAGAGGAAGCGAATGGTGCACAAAAATGATTCAGTCATATCTGTCATGCTAGAAACCGAAAAATCTACTAAAAATCCCACTTTCCTTAACCTGGAATGACTTCAATATTGACCTCAGCCAAAACTTGACTGATATGGTTTCGTTATGAATTTGTATGAGCTATCCTCCAGCATTCGCGTTTTTTTGCTATCCCGCATAGCGGCCGAGTTCGAGGGGAGTCTTCAAACAGCCCCCCCACCCACCAGGGGGAAGGTGGCTTGGAGGCCCACCGGGGCGCGGGTCAAACCTCAGCAATGCTCAACACAGGAGCGACCTATGGCATGCATCAACGTTTTACGTAATACTGTCCGTAAGTTTTGCACCGCAGAATTAATTTGTATCGTATGCTTGCAGTTTCAATGTGCTAGATTTACGTACCGACTGCGGGAACAGACTACCGACTCACGTAACCGTGAGTTTGCTTTTGGGACTCCTGGCTACTTGAGGGTTGTCTGTTCCTGCAAGCCGTAGTTAAATGGAGTTCGTGAAATCTCCTATTGTTTAAAATACAAACGGATCACCGCGTGAAATCTCATATTGTTTAAAATACAAACTGATCACCCCGCGCTGTCCTTTTTATATCGCAACATCGAAAACATACATAAACACGCCTTTGCTTGGTTTCCATTTTTTATTTTCCTGATAGGAAGACAAAAGGGCTAAAAAGTCTAACAAACCGTACTGGCCCCTCTCGAAATACATAAAATTATTATCATATCCGTAAGTGAGTTGACCAGTGCCATCAGTTTAAATATTCGGAAATACATTTTTTGAACAGGCCTAGGATCATGGAGGCCAGCTTTTCATGCGGTTCTTACACCTCTGATTTCTGGCTAAAATAGTATCCCTTCGTTGGTGAGCTCAATACTAATTTCCGGTGTTTCATAACGCACCAACTGGCGAGGTTACACCACCTCGCCTTTTCTCACCCTGTTGGGGGGATTTGAGATATCGGATCAACCTATTCAAATGATCCTCCAGGACGTGAACCAGGGACCCGTGACTCGGGAGGCTTTGATGCTCTCTTCTGAACCATTCTTCCCCTGTTGGCAAGCTGAACACGCGCAGTGGATGGGGACCTAAAGTGCCCCCCCACTTATTTTGTCCGAGGTGGCCGGTGAACTGTTCGCCGCCGGAAAACGCTGCATGACCACGTTTGAGAGAATACATGAGTGGTGCCCCGATTATTGATGAAATTAATCGGTCAATAATGTTTTGATTAATAGGCTTCAAAGTTAGAATTGTATTTTGATACCGTCGCAATCGCGCGGTCTCACAAGTTCGCCCGCACGTTGGACCGAGTGGTGGCGCCATAACGTCATATAATCGGTTATATGTCAAGTTCAACTCCCATGAAGGTCAATGTAAAAGGTCACAGGTCAAGGTCATTGATCTCAGTATTCCAGTCAGACAGCATTATTGAGTACGACGTTTGCTATGCTATGGATTCATAATTAAGGCTACTTAAGGTCAAGTTCAGGGCCACAGGTCAATGTCAAAGGTGTTTGTATAGGGGACACTCAGTTACCGCGCAAAGGCTGCTTTAATGCGAGTTATATTGTGCATTATTGGGGATATTATTTGATATTTACGGTCTCACTTGACCTTTAACTCTTGCACGTACTCGAGTTTTCGCCACCTTCGATCTTAAACGGAGGGGGGATTGTTGCGAACCCCCCTCGCGATTGGCCCCTAATTGATGTAGAGCTCCACGGTAAAAACCAGCTTGTTGGTTACGAGGACTCGCGATTGATACCAATTTTTATGACCTTAGGTCATAAGGTCACCTTCCAGGTCAGGTCAATGACCTGATGTTCGCCCTGTTGCGGCCCATTTTGCCGTTTTGGCTGTTATTGACCGGAATTTTGGTAGCAAATAACATTTGGTTGGCCATTAAATTGAGAAACGGACATTCACGCGTTGATTCATATGCTATACATTTATGTGACCCATCTAGGTAATGCAGGAGGTGAGGTCAAATGCCAAAGGTCACTGACCGTTACAACTCAAAATTGCCCAATATGTCTAATTTTCAATTTCAAACGGGTAATTTTGGACGCTGAATTCAAATTTAGCACTTTAAACAACGCCAAACGCTTCTTTCATGAAAATCGCAGGTCATTAGGTCAACTTCCAGGTCAAGTCAATGACCTGGTTGACCTCAATGAGTAGGTAAAAAGGTCAAGTCCATATTGGAAGCAAGTCAACTTGTTCAGTGTCCACATCGTTTGAATGGACTATTCATTAGCTATTCTGCATAATTTATGCAAATTTCGTGCCTGTCTAATCATATGCCACTGCTTACGCCCCCTCCAAGGTCAAATTAGGTCAAAGGTCGAAAAAGGTCAAGTCTGTATTGGAGGAAAAGCGTCTTATTCAGCGTCCTTCTCATGCTGAAATGTGATTGTTCATAAAAATTTGCATCATTTCCGCCAAGTGCCTGTTTCATCATATGTTATTGCGTACACCCCCTTCAAGGTCAAAAAGGTTAAATTTCGAAAAAGGTCAAGTCCATGAAATATGCAAATAAACTAGTTTTGTGTCCATATCATTCAAATTGACTATTCATAAGCCATTATGCATCATTTACGCCCAGTAAGTGCTTGCTTTTTCATCTGTTATTGTTTACACCCCTTCCAAGGTCAAATAATGTCACAGGTCGAAAATAATTCGGTGATGATCTCATTTAGAAATTCCGAACCGAAACAAGTATCTGTAGTCGTTATCTGACGCAGAAATATCACTGAGGTCACGCAAGGTCAATTCAAGGTCATTGAAGGTCAAGCAAGGACATGGAAGGTCTAACCTGATAAAAGCGATGCTCGAAGTTTGAAAGAAAATATTCTGGGCCAGTTCATTAACAAATGCTGCAAAATAACGATGATAGTCTGGAACATTCACGGAAAAACGGGTACAGGCGCCCAAATGACCTCAACATGCTTCCACGCTTGAGGTCATAGCTCTGTGACCTTAAAGGTAAGAACACATTTTTTGCCAAACATGCGTAATGGATGCCCCAGAGGCTATGCAAACGTTCAGCGCTTTAACTTAAAAAGGTCATTTTCAATCCTTGAAAAATCTAAGGAGGGTTGCAACAACCCCCTGTAAGTGCGAGTGTTAAGATATTAACCCAAGTCAATGAAATGTTCCCATAATGTAGATCTCTGTCACGCCGACCCATCTCCCAACAGGCCTTTTTCGAACCCTCTTGGTTTCCGAGCTCAAAGGAGAGGGCACTTTAGGACCCTCCCTCCATTGCGCCTTGACACCAGACCCCTCTCCACTATGCGTGTTAACCTTCATTTGGGCTCAATTATATCTACCTATGCCTGTTATTTATACCTTAGAAATGGTATATATCACTATTGAATTTAGCCGTGCATACTATCTTCATTCGAAATAATATGCCCTTTCAACTCCTTACCTGGGTTTTAATGAAGTTGGTGGAAACAAAAGCAGAGGACTTGAAGAGCGCCACTTTTCGGCAGCCCGTGTCCAACTGACCACCAAATACCGCACCGGGTCCTTATATCCAAATCCATGAGAAGTCACCGCAATGGAAAGCACGTCAGCGCACTGTGGTCGGAAACGCTGTCGTGGGTGGCCACGGGGCCGTTTTTCGGATTTTGGAATTTAGGGGTTTTATGGCTGCCGATGTGAAGAAAATTGTTCAGAGCGTTCTGAATGACCACTATTATCAGGTTTATTTGGTTGAAAGATGCACTTATTACTCATCAAAGTAAGGCGATGATGAAATCCAGAAGTAAGGCACTCGATGCGTCTGCTAGATCCAATTTTTTAACTTTGAATAATAAACGTCAAAACTGAGTCAGACTAGAAATAATTGATATCAAAATGTTCCTCATAATGTCAGCTTTCAAACGATTAGCGTTATGTGTATATTTGATTTTTAAAAAAAGGTATATAATCTGCGTTTTAATTACCCCTTTCACAAATCCACCTTACAAACTAGTTGCTGACTTCGAATAGACAAACAAAAAAAGTTACGTTTCTGCCAATTAGATTTTTGTGGAAACATAGGTCAAGTAATTCTCCTTCATGGCCTGAAGAGAGCTAAGTGCGCAAATGTGCGCAAAATTGTCCACAGTGTAAATTGTACCGGGCCGCCCGCCGCCCGGAGACGTCCGCCCGCCCGCCACCCGGCCCCCCGCCGTCCGCCCGCGAGGTGCGGGGGACGCTTATCAAGTGCTTCTCATGTCGTATTGACATTATCTTCATTGTAAGCTCATAGGTTTTCTTGACCCTACCCAGAATCACCCTTGGTCAAGGTCACCCATGCATAAACCATGCTCATATTTCACATGATTCGACATGCCATGATGAGAGGGGTACACTGATAACTACTGTCTCGATCTTCCTGCCGTCTGAATATATGAAATGAAAGAAACCCATATTATCGTGCGAACATTCAACGTGACCTTTTGTGACTTCTGGGCACATCAATTTTAACGAGAGTAGCAAACGGTAAGCAGCTCACAAACTCATTTCACTCAGGGGTTCCGAATGGCAATATGTATGTTGTTTTAGCCCGTTTAGACGATTAATCTGACAAGAGGCTGGGTATGCCCTTTTGCATGCGGAGCCAGTACACCTGACCAGGTCATCAGGGGTCGGGTTAGGTCAATTCATTTGCTTAACACGCGCACCAGAGGGGGACCTCGGAGGTTCCCTCACCTGTTTCTGAGGTGGCGTAAGAATAGCTCGTAGAGCCGAAAAACGATATTTGGCTACATTCGAGAGAATTTAACGGCGCTTCGATTGGTGAAGATATCTAAAAAAATCGGCCGAAAATTGTGTGACGTATAAGCTTTCAAAGTCAGACCTGCATTTTGAGATTGCCACAATCGCGTGGTAGGACCAGTTCGCTTGCATTGGATACCGAGTGGTGACGTCATAACGTCATTTACAGAGGTGCTAAAACCCGCCAACTCGCCTACCCCAGTATGCGATACTTTGGGCACCGAAAGCTTATGCAAAATGACTGGTTGATTGATCAATGAAGCAAGCGATCCATATTTCACAAAAAGTTTATTTTTTTGGAAAACGTAGGCGGACAATTTTGCACGTCCTGTAATCATCTATCTCGTCCACCCGCCGAAGACTGCCGAAGACTGTGTCAAATCCTCACAGAGTAGAGGTGGGACTTTTTGGAAAAAGCTGGTCCCGGTCCCGGTCCCGGCCAACATTTCTTGGTCCCGGCCTAGTCCCGGCGAGAAAGATGTGGTCCCGGCCTGGTCCCGGCATCCTTTTTCCCACTTATTGGCTTTTAAACATACTAATTCTTGTGGATTAAGAGCCAAACATATTAAGCAAATTTATATCATCATTACATAAACAAATCAACATAAAGTATGAACAATAGCTTCAGGAAATCCTTACCTACTATCATGAAAAATGGCCACAATTATCTGACAATGCTCTCTGAGGAAACGTTTGCATGTTAAACCCTTAAAAGGTGCCTAAGAAATTATACATCAATCCAAATTCAAGCTGTATCACACCTCCCTTCAGTCCATCCATAAGCATTCAATCAATAAGCTTACCTAAGTTTTATCAGGAAAGGTCAGGACACAAATACCTTCAAGAGCCTTAAGATCAAATCACCAAAGCACAGGAGCAATTTGACATATCACTTTTACAGTTGCCATGTGACTACAGGACTGTTTTTGGCTGTTTATGAAGAATTATGTGAGTTGATGCACTGGATGAAGGAACTGACAATTAATGTTTTACATACCTAGGTAGTTCTCCAACCCCCCTTCCTTCTTCTTTCCTTCCTTCCCAACAAACAACCAACCAGCACACACACACAAACTAATGTCCATGTATCGATTTCCAAATATGGAGGCCAAGCATAGGTCTGTTGGTAAGCAAAGCTAGTAGCAAAAAATGTCTTTTTGATTCGCGTTAAAACGGCTTTCAATTATTTTAAACAAATCAAATTTTAAAATCATTAATACCAATACCCATATTTGCTTGTAATAGACAAAAAATTTTACAGCAGCCGTAGACAGCGCACTAAAGACAAATATTACATTATCACGTTTAGGAAGAGAATAAAGCAAAAAATTACTGAATCATCACATGGTTTTTAATACTTTTTAGCCTTGAGGCTACTAAAGCTTGTGCTTCTGCTCGGTTGCATTTTTCTTCAAAGACAGTAGTGGCGCACACTTGTTTTTTTATCTTTATTATTCTTCTTGTTGTTGTCTACGGCAACGGAGCGTGGTGCGGTAGTCGAATGTTGTTGAAGAAATTGAAGCCATTTACGTTTTATTCACGACATAACGCACAGACGTAGGTAATTTGAAATACTGTTGAGTATTTTTTTTAGAGAGAGAAGGCAATTGAAACAGTGGGGTTTGTAGGGACGGCCATTTCCAATCGCCAATTCCAGAATTCTCTTTTCAATCAAGCTTTTGTTTTTATGCCGCCTTCCAGTATCTATATGCAAAAAAACGTCTTTTTCAATTAAAAGTGATTTTGACCCTAGTACCCACCGTTTTTGGGTTGTATTTTGGTTTTGTCACTGAGTTGCTTTATAATTAGGTGAAGGAATGGGAATTACATCGGAAAATGTTGTTTCCAAAGAATGAAACGTAGTGAGAGCTGTATTCTGTGCTGTGTGTGTGTGCAATATTATTTTTTCTCTTTCATCTAGTTGAATTGATACTTTTCTCATCTTATAAAGTTGGAATATTGCATCAAGGAGGCAATGATGTGCTGGAAAGTCACAGTTATATTTTATCTCTTATCTTAGTTTTAGATGAAATGTGGAAACCATTATCATGAATTTTTCTTTATCCAGACTGGCTCTGGTCCCGGCACAGTCCCGGCGTCTAGCCTTTGGTCCCGGCTTTAGTCCCGCCGGGACCAAACCTGGTCCCGGCGCCGGGACCGCGGGACCCAAAAGTCCCACCTCTATCACGGAGGCGTAGAAACTGAACCTAGCGGTATTATCTAGAGGTATTTTCCATCTGCCACTTCCATAACCTGCTAAAAGTTGGACGCTGCGTCAACTCTGTCGCACGGGCGCATGCTAAGGCTATGGATGCGATAGTTGACGTTTTTTTAGTTCATCGGCAGAGGATTCTCCATCCGCCGGAGGGATTGCTTTTAGAGGTACCCAGCAATTTTAGAGGGTTAATGAAACCCAGTTCTAAATGGGTGTCGGCAAGGTCCTTTCTTTCCAAAAGCACGCCGAATTTAGAGCCAGGATCGCACGACCTGTCGCACGGTGCGAAAGGCTTGGGAAGGTTTGAAGGTGGACGGATGCCAGGTCGGCACCGTAGCCGATTACAGTTTGATGACGTCATTAGATAAAAACAGCTTAAAATGACAGCAACGTTTTTTCAAAATTTACACAATTTTATTTGTTTTTTTAATTTTTTTCATTAGATTGTATGTATTTGAAAACAATTGCTTAAATTTGTACATTATTATTCTTATGACGTCATCAAAATAGCCAATCTAGAACTACAGTAAACTGTTTAATTATGAGAATTTGACTGATCGTAAGAAATAGAGTTTGAATTGTGCGTCGGTGGCTGTGGGTGGGAAAGGACGGGTATATTGAGCGTGGAGTGCTGTATATCTATCCCGTGGGTTTGAGGCAACATTTATTAAGGTTTGAGGTGGCTTTAGGTACTTCATCTACATAGGGGTTTGAAGTGAGTGTGTGTGTGGAGCTGCTTACGGTTGGAATTCGGATGTTTGTGCTGCAACAGTAACGGTCGCTATCGATATGGAAAAGATGGCGAAAGAAGATCAAGATGGAGAAGATAAGGAAAATACAAAGCTTCCTCCACCATCTTGCCGTCCACAGCTGTGTGGTATCGATGGCTGCAAGTATGCTGGAGCGCAGAGACTCCACTAAAGACATAAGGCAGCACTACACCCTGGTTATGTCGAGACCCCAGCAAAACCAGTGCTGCACCCTATGATGGAAAAATTCCTCCACAGTAACAAGCAAAATGAACAACTTGGTCAAGGTGAGGACTGAAATTCAATAATATTCAGAATCTGTTGAAAGTATCAACCTTGATGGATTGAAACTCTTGTCACAAAGGTTGGTTTCTTCCGCAGGTGCTGTGTTAATATCAGAATTAGCAAGTAAGCATCCCATAGATTATAATTTTATTTTCATTAAAGCTGTGACAAGCATGGCGTGAATTCTAGCTGGTATAATGCATCATTTTCCATAGTTTTAACTTTGAATTTCACATTGAACTCAAAGTATGAAAATTGGTATTCATGAAGTTTCCTTAATCATGCCAACTAAAATCAATAAATATTTTTTCATGTGTGTGGAAAACCTTAAAGAGGTGTGTTATTCCTGGCTGTGTTAAGAATTCAATTGCACTGATTTTAGTTCTTGAATTACAATTTCCTTTCCACTTAGTTTTTCTGGGGTGGGATTTTTTTGCTGGCGGGTTAAAAGTGCCATTTATCTGGTTAAATCCAGCCAGCTGTTCAACAGCACGAGTGATTTCCAGATCTGATGTCACATTCAATGGGGTGTTACACGAAAAATTATGTTTTTTAACTGTCCAGAATTCTGCAAAAGGAAAACAATAAAAACAAACTCCTTTTTGGTTGATGTCGGGTAAGCATAAGCACCATCTACTCTCACAAATTTGTAAGTGAACACCCCTTAAATGAGCAGTACAGCTCGCAGTTCAGTGGTGAAGGTATTCTTTCAATGTTTGTGTGATGCCACTCTGGTGTTTTTTAATTTTTGAACTTTAACCCGCGCCACCGGGGGTCCGGGCCACCTTCGCCCCACCGGGGGGCATCGATGGCCCCCCTCTAACTCCGAAAATATGGGCGTTAGCGCAAATCTGCAAGTGCAATAGAAAGCTCGCGTGAATTCAGTATGAAATTACTTCCATGTTTTAGTGCTCAGGTCAATGGTTTGACCTCCAGAGGTCAAATTAGGTCAAGATCGGCTATTTTCACTCAAATATGCAATGCTTAAGCAAACTGGGCATAACTCTTATGTCATTAGAGCTATTGAGGCCTGGTAAAGTACATTTGATAGAAAATTTCCAGTACTTTTTCCGCCATGTGGAACGTAAAGACCTCCCGCCAGTGATTTGACCGCCAGAGGTCACCTCGTGACCTAATATGACCTGAGGTCACGAAAGGTCAAAAAGTGACCTTGCCGTATATCAAATGAAAGCCAGTGACAAGACAAACACGATGGTGTTTGTTTCACCGCTCTAGCTCAATTAGGTCAAAAGTTATTGTCAAAATACTGTTTTTGACCCCTGGTGACCTTGGATGACCTTGGAAAAGTCAAAGGGCAAATATGACCCCTGGGATCCGTGAAAGGGTGTCCAAAAACGCTGTTCTGAGCAGTCTGAGTATTTGCAATCATTTTTGTGGCCTTTATATCATGAAATAGCTTTCCCCATGCTTTTCCAATGGGAGAGGTCGCCTCGTGACCTGACCTCAGGGCACGAAATCGAAAAATCCCGGATATACACCTTGTAGACCCTGGAGGGGTCATGAAGTGTAGGAAGTTTCAAATCGATCGACTTTGAAATGTAGCTCTTACAGAGCCTAAAGGTGAAGTGAGATGACCTTGGTTGACCTCGTCTGGTGACCTGACCTTGGGTGACCCGGGGTAAAAATTTCAGGGATGATGGAAAATGATGCAGTGAGAGGTAGAGCCCTCAACCGCGGTGCTGCGCCTCGTCGTTTTCTGCTATCCCGGAAAAACCTTAGGGGGCCATCGATGGCCCCCGTGGGGCGAGGGTTAAACATCACACTTCAACTGCAATCTCATTGGCCAGGTTTTAATAACCATTAGACTGTTGGGAAGTCTAAATAAGAATATTTTCCTGAGTATCATCAACTTTAGATTTTTCATTGATATTGCAATGTTTTTTTAGCTCAAATCAATAAAAATTACTTTGGCATATGTAAACAACATAATGTATTTTTTAATAGACATCACTTGCTAAACAGAGACATGCTTCTCAGACAGCAGGTCAGATCTTATCAAGTATCATTCATGTATCTGGCAAATATTGAAGTAATTTCACCATAACCAACCTACTGAAATTCTGCAACTATGATGATGCAGAATTCTATGATGCTCCTTAAATGTGAGCCTATGTAGGAGAGGGTGATGTTGATGTTGGATGACTATGGAAATTTTCTCATAGTCAGAAAAAAAAATACTGACTGGTAAGCTGGTGCTGGCCTTTTAGCCATTTCAAACCAGCTAGTGAGATAGCTTTGACAGTGCTATCAGGAACAATTCAAAACCATGGATTGGATGTTTTCTGATTTAGCTATCCACATAGCAGGCTAAAATATTTATAGCTGCCCTGACTAAAGATGATGAATTTGGACAATTTTTTAGGTACATTCTGATGAAGGTATCATGATTTTGCTTTTTTGAAGCTATTATCATAAGCATGAAGAATCCTTTTGTGAAGTTTTCTACATTTAAGACAATTTTCATTGTTTTAACTTTTTTCAAATTAAATGTCATGGTAAGTGTCTTATGTTGATTAAGTTGAGGAAAATAATTTTTAAGGACCTAAAAAGCCCAAATGTTCATATCAAAGTCATGTTTGCATACATGCCACCTTAGAAGTGATTCTAACCATCACAATATAATATACCAGCTAGCATTTTAATTATTTGGCCTTTTTGAATTCATTAAAACTGACTGAAAATAGCTGGCATAGTAGAAATAACTAGCCTGCCCTTTTCCAGCCCTAATGAGGGATGATGAATGTTGGTGATGATGTTTTCTGAAAAAATGTTAGCCTAAACAAAACTATTTATTTCTGCTTTATGAGAGCCATCAAGCAAGCCTAGTTTTTTGTGATGAAATTGATTTTCAGGTCCCTACAGTGGGGGTTCATGTGTGGAAATTTGCTTTGTAGGAACCAGTAAACATATGTTGTGGACATCCGTGTACCCATTACAGTTTTACAAATGCCCAATTCTACCTTGAAAATTGGAAATTGGCCAGCCAGTCCAATCCGCTAAATGAGGCGTGACTGACTAGTGAAAAAACCGAGCATCAAACCATATTATGCAATCATTCATGTATTCTCTTTTATTTTAGTCATCCGTGGCATCGGAGAAGAAGAGGAGTCTGCAGACGATCCTATACCGATGGAGACAGCACAGCCGGAACCAGAAGCCGAGATGAATCATTTGGGCGATCCGGGACACTCCGCTGCTCAGGGCAACGCTGGTGCTGTTGGGTTACCCACCATGAGTGTGGATGCAGAATTTGTTCTACCGAATCCAGAAGGTGGTTGCACCGGATGCTGTTCTGTCTGCAGTGCACCATGCAGCTCACAGGCCTTCATGATAAAGGCATATGGCATACTACGTAGGTTGGAAGAGGGATTCTACAACACTGAATCGCTTCGGAATGAGGCTCGACAAGCGATCGCCAAGATTGACAAGAATCTAGTTCCTTCATCTGGAACCACTGCAGACCCTCCTAGTTTCCGTAACCTACCGGGTAGCGATGTAATTCTCCGTTCTGGACGGAGTATCGAAGCGCTTCAGATGGCCTCCAACGGCTGTCTTCAGTGGAATTCGGAAGGAACTGCGCTGATGTGTACAATCTGCGCCAATGGACGTAAGAACTCGGGCCTATTTCGATACGAAAGAGCCAACGGCTGCTCTTTTGGAACAAAAGAGGTGCTCCCTCCGCGGTTCAAGAGTCTACGGGACGCCGTCAACAAACACCTCAAGTCACCAGCTCATGTGAACGCTGCACGTGCAGCTGATGCTGAAGATGAAAAATCCAAGTCTCAAGATGAAGCTGCCAACTGTGCCTCAACGAGAGTGTTACGGACCTCGTACTTTCTTCTGAAGAAGTCGCTGAGCCAAATGCTGTTTGAGGATGCGATTGTTCTCCAGCACATGAACGGAGCGAAAATGGGGGATCTGAACCACTCGCGGCATATGATGGTCATCAGTCGGGCAGCGTTCAGCGCGGAGCTGTTGAAGCGAGTGAAGCACCATGTCGAGTCCCAGCCATGTGTCTCGGTTTTGGCAGACAAGGTTACGGTGGCGCGAAGAACTGTGGACATAATCGCCATCCTTACGCTGGTGCCTACTGCAGAACCTAACACGATCTTCCAAAGCGTGGTAGTGGGTGCGCCAGTCGTAAAAAAGCACGACGGCGACTCCCTAGCCAGCGGAATACGCGGAGCACTGGCTCAGGTTGGTGTAACCAACGCTAACCAACTGGCGGCGATCTGTGCGGATGGTCAATACCATCACAATGCTGTTCCACAGAAGCTGGTGCGCCAACTGGGAGACAGCGCTGCCGTCGTGCCAGCTGTATGGGACCCAGCCCATCTCCTGAATCTGGCCGACGCGGACGCCAGGAACGACCAGCAGTCTCCATGGATACAGGAGACTATCAACGAGATAACGACCATCTCCAGACGTTTCTCGACGGGGAAAGGCTGGGAAGACCTGCAGAAGTGTGGTGAGCACCTGGGAGTCCCAGCGTTACGCCCGAAGCTGTGGTCGGATGCTCGCTTTGCCGCACACGCGGCGGATGTTCTCACCGTGTTTCGTCGCAACTACAGCGCTCTGAAGATGGCTTTAGAACGACGACTTGAAGAGGAATCACGGGCTGGTCACGTCCATGACATCCGAAGGGAGCTGGCGTCGTTGAGAGGTGAGGAATAAGTTGTATAAGGACATTATAAATGGATACAGTGACATACACGTGTCACTACAAGTGCATACTCTGACCTTATTTTCAGATATTTTCAGATTCCTTTCGATTGGCTAGACATGAAGTTACAATTATGGTCAACATATGTATCTACATCCTATCCATTAATGTTGTTTATTATGTATGATTTGAATTGAGTTTATAGCAAAACTTAAAGCAGCTTGCAACCAGCATCATATTGAAACGAGCTTCAAAACTTGTTTAAAATAGTTTCAACATCAAGCATAATTTATTTGCCAAATGATAATGGCTTGGTACAACTTTCCCAGATCCCGGGTTTGAGGTTCGGCTCAAAGCTCTCGAGGATATCTATAGTGTGCTTGGAGCTTCCAGCAAGGCTGTCCAAAGCACGCAAGCTCTTCCATGGGAACGGCAAGAGGTTCAAAGGCATCTGGTTGCTACTCTCACCAGTATGAAGCTGTCGCTTCTCGCGCACCGCAAGCTGCACCGTTCGCCTGCTGAACAACTGGTCGCCGCAGACTATGAAAATCTGTGGCCTGTCCTCTCGAAACAGTCGGGTCAGCCATCCAACGCTGAGGTTAGTCTCTTACTTTAACGAAAGTTTTCAGATGATATCAGTTGAAATTATAGCTGATATTATAGTCTTGAAGAGTATGCACTGTTACGCACTGACTTTATCACCCGCCTTTGGGCTAGACAACAACGTGTTAATATATGTCAAAGTGAATGCTAAATTCGGTGCGGCGACGCCTCGCAACCCAAGACTCCAACGTTGCCTTGTCAGAAAGTGCTCGGCGTACAAAATTCATAAAGGTAATTCGTCGGAGTTTAACGATTTAGTCTCCATCCGGGGGAGGAGGGGGGGGTGCGGTGGGGTGCGGCGGGTAGCTTAGGCGCACTGACAGCACATGTTACACGGCAGGTTTAGTCTCGGAATCTTGGAGACATTTAGTCTCCGAGATTCCGTATTCCACTGTAATGCTGTGACCCATAGTTAAACACCGCTTCTTTTATCCTAATTTTTATACATGCATGAAATAGTGCTTATGTAATTGCAATGCATTAACTTCAGCCGTATTGATTAAGATTTAAGCAAACTAAATGATAACGCAGTCATTATGTGTTTTTGTCTACCGCAGGCAGCGAAAATCCTGCGACTGTGCACCCTTCTTGCGATTTCCGTCGAACACCGCTCGAAAGGTCAGGACACCAAGGGAAATAGCAAAGGCACCGCCAACGCGCTGCTAGCTCAGGCCATGCCAGACATCCGTGCTGTCGCAGACCTGCAGCAGTTGGCAGAGTCTGCGACTCCGCTGCATACGACAACGGCCCTGGTCCTAGAGGCGGCAATCCGACTAGCGGAGATAAAACTGGTGCCGAGGTCGGCTGTTCCGCCTGACACAGCGATTCAGGAAGCTGTGACACTGCTTCGGCGAAACAGATTAGCTTCAAATCGGGATCTCTGGAAGATCTTGATGGGAAAAGAACTTCAACTGGCCTCCATCGGACTGAAGAAGTTCGCGGACTTTGTAACCCGATTATGGCTCCTAAGTCCCCCAGAAAGTGTGGTGGAGTCTATGGCGAGTGTTATCTCAGAAGTATTTGGTGAACACCGGCAGCTAAATCACGAAAATGCCGCAAAAGAACTCATCGTGAGGTGGAACGGGCCAGCAGTGTGCAACTCTACATCTCTGGTAGAGAGTGTCCGGCGCACGTGCGCCGCCCAGAACACATTCCGCTGTGTTTGAAGTACAGCGACCATCAAACAGGCCTTAGAGGGCGCTGTAATCACTCGACACAAAAATGCTGTGGATGATAGGAAGTGGCTCGTGCGTTAGGCTAGGTAGGTTTAAATGGAATGTGGCACCTTTATACCGTTATTTTAACTGAGATAGCCAAGTTGTAAAGCATGCCGGAAAACCCGGTACTCAACATATCATTTGTCTTGGAACTCGAAATTTCCGTAGAGAAAAGTTAAAAACCTGCCTGAAATGTACCCAAAATGTACCCAAGGTGCCGGTCACAGTTGTCAGCTGTTGCCGTGACGCCATACGGATGTCACGCTGAGTAGTTTTAAAATGAATTATTGAATGAATTATTGCCTATTGAAGCCTATTGAATATGGTGGTAGCTCTGCCAGGTCATGACGTCATGCACAGATGGAGGATTATTTCTTACAATAGAGGACAATTTTAAATTTCAAAATATAGGGCTGATTGTACATTTTTCCGAAAACCCTTGGACTTTTCCATGATCTGCGGCTAAGGATACCCCTAATTACATTAAATCCCGGGATTCGACCAAGGTGCCACATTCCATTTAACCCTATTCTGCCCGGGGGAGGGGGGAGAGGCAAATCTGCACTACCGTTCTGATATTTCCTATCACACACTCAATCACATTTGTAACATATTTGTATCACCGAAATGTACAATATATACTCCGGTATTTTTATATCAGTCACTGGAGGTCAATGCTCAATAGCATTACATAAAATGCCGGAATTTTCATTTTTATGTATATGCATTTTTGAGAACATTGGCCGCGCGACAGTTCGTGCATTGATATTTGGAGTATGCGATAGGCTGGAAGGTTTTAGCACCTCTGGTCATATAACCGGGATAATATGCCAAGGTCACTTCACAGGAAGGTATAGGTTAAGGTCGAAGGTCACAGGTCAAGGTCGTATCAGAATTTTCAAGGTCATTGACCCCAGCGCTTCCGGTCAAATTCGTTACCCGGTCGGAGGGGTATTATTCTATGACGTCATAGTTAAGGTACCTAAATATAAAGATCAAGGTCAAAGGTCAAGGTTAAAAGTCATTTTTAAAGGTAAATCCTCATTTGCCACCAAACACTGGCAAAAGTGTCAGTCAAAGTGTACATTATCGGTACATCATCATATTGTGACCTCATAGGTCAATTACCTTGGATGACCTTGACCCAAAAATTGTAGCAAAGCTTTTTTGCGACCTTCCCTCTATGACCCTGGTCTGCCTTTAGCTTATTCCCGTCATTTTCCCGCTTAATAACGGTATTTCCCAATAGGTCCCCGCATGACCAATATTTGACGTTAATGACATCGTTTGACCTTAAAGATATTGACCTAGGTCAATGCAAATTTGACATGAAGTAGATCACCATAGCCCCCACCCACCCTCCAAACAGAGTTTTTCTGTGTCTTTTAGTTTCCGAGACCTTAGAGGGGGCCTACCACGCCCCTACAGTGCGCGTTAGTGTCAGACCCCTCTCCAGTGCGGGTGTTAGTTGAATAAACTTAAGTATACATCTCCCATTACAATCGATATAGCATGATCTGCTGAAAATTTGGGGTGAATCGGTTCGGCCGTTTCAGCGCTGTAGCAAAATGAACATGAACAAAAATCTCGGTGGCCATCCGTGAGGCCGTTTCCGACCACTGTTCAAACTTTGGGGCCGCTGCAGCGGCCCCAAAGTCGCCCCCCGCTGACGGCGTCTCCGCCGCACGTGCAAGCTCGCGTTGCCCCCCCCTCACTCCTTTTGACTGGGGCTACACAGTCACCTTTGGCTACACAGGCACAGATGCGTGAAATTCGCACGCATTTGAAGTGTGTTTGATGGAAAATTATGCGTCTCAGATCGACTGGCATCGGATTTGGGATTGCTTCTGCACAATGTCCTCAGGCTCTCCAATATCACTCCGTTGGACATCACGCTGAAATGGTTGGACAGATGGTTGGCTGCTTAATCGCTGAAAATATTGTGAAAGCGATTTCTAAGTAGTCTTAGTCCAGGAAGCGTTTACCCTGTGTTTATTGTTTGCTGTTTTCCCAGCCGAAGGGTAGTTTAATTCTGTTTCCGTTTACATATTTCCCCACCCCGCATGTATTCATGTATTCGCTTAAACTGACCAGCTGTCAAATATCAACTCCTTGGTAAAACCCATGGGTGTTGAAAGTCCTGGAGGAGGGGAACACGTCTCCCCGAGCTATTCGGGGGGGGATATTTACCACGCCCTAAATCTGGGACTCGATTGCTATTTTTCGTTTTCTCTTTATCACATGCGTTGCTTCTATTACAATAAATATTATCCCCCGCCTTTCTTGTCGCCCAGCCATTGCTAGTCCGGGGTTCATCCCTCCATAAAAATTCCACCACGAAGCCCCTGGCAGGGTTTGTCGGTGAGAAGAGCCAACAACGTCACAGGACTCAGCGGGTGGGCTGCTTTAGAATCACGCGAGATCTTCCTAGTGCTGGCAACACATGTGTAGCCGCCGGAATAAGCAAAAAATCTTGCGAAGTCTTTACAGGTATATTGGTGCCAAAAAGCAGGTGCACCGTGGTGGACACCGTATCTGCCAGACACACACAACAGTATCAATAGGTGCCGGCAATAGGCAAAAACACAAGTCCGCAGGGAAATGTCCATTGTCAACAGGGGCAACGTCTATTTTGTCAACAGGGGCAACGTCTATTTTGTCAACATGGGGCACGTCAGATGCATCATCATCATCATCACCATCAAAGCCCACTGCTGCAATGACCTCAGAGAAAGTCATCAACTAGGGAAGCAACAACTAATGCAACATCTTTGCAAGAGTTTAGCACTGTGGATCCGCAATCACAGTAAATACATGTTATCAGTTTAGCACGGCGGATCAATCGATAAATAACTAAGCAACAGGGGGGTGAAGGGTGTTAACAGAGGTGGGCGGTTCGCTACTTTAGTCCGCTACTCCTACTCGCAACTTGCGGACTCCCAAATGGTAGCGGAGTAGCGGTAGCGACTTCTCACCAAAAAGTAGCGGAGTAGCGGGTAGCGGACTCAGAAAATTAAAAGCGCTACCGCTACCCGCAGCTTTTTAAGCGTATCCTAAATTCAAAATATTAGGCACACAAAACAAGGTCTATGCCAACGAGGGGATTCATGTGTGAGTTTGGAGTAGAAACGTCCTCAAAAGTAGCATAGTCAATTAATTTACAGGGCTGTAATGGAGGCCAACAAGGTGGAAGAGTAAATATATATCACGCAAATCCTCTGAAGGCCATTGAATTCGTGGCTTCAGTATATTTTTTGTTTTAACCCTCGCCCCACCGGGGCCATCGATGCCCCTAAGGTTTTTCGAGAAAGCAGAAGAACGACAAAACGCACACCGTGGTTGAGGGCTCTATCTCTCACCTCATTATTTTCCCACCATCCCTGAAAATTTTTATGCCAGGTCGCCCAAGGTCAGGTCACCAGGCGAGGTCAACCAAGGTCACCTGACTTCAAATTTGAAGCTCTATAAGAGCTACATTTCTAAGTGAATCGATTGAAACTTCTACACCTCATGACCCTTCCAGGGTCTACAACGCATATCCGGGATTTTTCTATTTCGGACCTGAGGTCAGGTCACGAGGCGACCTCCCCATTGGAAAAGCATGGGAAAAGCTGTGTCATGATCTAAAAGCCACAAAAATGATTGAAAATACTCAGACTGCTCAGAACAGGGTTTTCGACACCCTTTCACGGATCCCAGAGGTCATATTTGCCCTTTGACTTTCCATGGTCACCCAAGGTCACCAGGGATCAAAAACAGTATTTGACAATAACTTTGACCTAATTAGCTAAAGCGCTGAAACAATCACCATCGTGTTTGTCTTGCCCTGGCTTTCATTTGATATACAACAAGGTCACTTATGACCTTTTGTGACCTCAGGTCAAATTAGGTCACGAGGTGACTCTAGGTCAAACCACTGGCGGAGGTCCGACGAAAGGGAAGATTGTGTGAATATTGTGTGGTGCATGCTTTGGGCATGGATTGAGCTTTGGCTCCAATATACAAATAAAAGTTGGCTGTCTGTGGAATTTATTTAGATCGACCTGGACATTTTCGGAGTAGCGCTTGGTAGCGCTTTATACTAAAAAGTAGCGGAGCGGAGTAGCGGAGTAGCGGGTAGCGCTTTCGTGTTTTCAAAAAGTAGCGGAGTAGCGGTAGCGGTTTCATGTTACCAAGTAGCGGACGTAGCGGTAGCGGTTTAAAGAAATGGTAGCGGCGCCCACCTCTGGGTGTTAATCTCATCAAAGCACCTTAAATTATACAGCTAGGACGAATAAATCCCAAACCTACCGACTATAACGCCTCATAACTCTCCCGGCGACCGCAAAGTTGACACTGGCAGGGGGCCGCCATGATGACCTCCACTGGTCCGATGCACCTCACCTGAAGGAGCGCAAATATGGACGTACCATATGCAAATATGAACAGGTGAATCTACTCCTAAGATATCAACCGGAAAATAATCTTAACTGTGCTAGGTTGCAAAATCATCCACAAATTACCTCGATAACAGTGTTTGACAATTACACCGCACCGCGTGTTCGCACAGAAAACTCGTGAAGCGAGCAAATACTCACTACAGGGTACCAGTCAGGTAGGCCAAATAATTCATAATTTTACGACACTTCATGTACCACAATAAACCAACAAATTATTGAATTAACAAAGAAAATTAGAGCTCACTTCAGGGGGCGCGCAGTCTCGCCAGCTCAGACGCAGCCATCTGACGGCGGCGCAGAAGCGCTGCGCGCTCGAGCACTCGGTGACGTCACAGCCCAGCAAGTCGCCAGCCCCGCGGCGGCGGCGGAACAGCTGACCGGTCAGTAACCCAAGCCGCGCCGGGGCAAGGTCGCACCCAGCGCTCCCGAGGAGGGCCGCACCGGCCCCTTCACAGCGGGGCGGCCACAACATGTGTCTGGATAAAAAATATTTAATTTGGGGTAAGCAGCTTAAATGTGTTACGCGGTGTCTTTCCGTCTATTAAAAAATAAATTTAATGTTCTGTTGAGTTCCCGGAGGGCTTGTTGCAGGTAGGGCACCATGCTGGATATGTCAAGGGAAAAGACCCGAGGCCCTAGATGAGAAAAGTGAAGAGTAAAAGGCGACAGGTGTGAGAAGATTCCTAAAAAAACTAAAAATACTTGGAAGCCCACTACAGATCCCTGCGGAACACCACGAAAGTAAAAAAAAACATAAAACATCAAATGAGCCTAAAAGGGTACAAAACCACAGGTGAGATGTCGAATGAACTAAAACGCTGCTAAACAAAAATACAAACTCGGTCGAAAAACTAAGATTATGTGCGTAAACAAAAACTGCATATGTGAACTAAAATTAAAAGTATACACTAAAATCGTAAAGGAAGCCTGAAGAACAGTGCGGACCTGAACAAAAGGGAAATGAAAGTCAGGGAAAGGTAAAACACGACGTTTCGGTCATGGACCATCATCAGGTGTAAGGCAGTGAGTGAAAGAGTGAGAACGAGACCCCTGAGGTAAACTTTTATCGTAGCCTACACAGTGGCGCGTTTTAAAACATTTCAAATGAGAGGCTCCGCGCGTGTGAGGGTGTCAATGAATAAGCGGCCAAGAGGATGACTTTGTGTTTAGACTGGCTTTGTGTTGTCTGATCAGAATAGACTCGAAAATTTTGCGGTCGGGCCCATCCCTTGTGTGTTTCAAAATTATAATAGCCAAAAAAATCCGTGGTGAGGCTCTGGTCTGGGTGAACCAGTCGTTGAAGGTTCCCCGAAAGGCGTGTTATGCCGTTTGTGACGTGCATCCCCAAGCAAGGTGTTCATTGAACCTAAGCCCAGGGGCGCAGCCAGAGCTTTGGTATGGGGGCACACCAACTTTGGGGGCACCCCGGGTAAAAAAGGGCACTTTTTAACGTAAATTAACCCGCGCGGGGCTGAGGTCTCCAGCCGAACGCGCGGGGCTGGGGGTAAAATTTACCCCCCTGTTATCTCCCGAACTAATGGTCCGATTTGGAAAATTCAAACGCCAATCGAAAGATCTCATCACTAACAACTAACAAAATGTACTTAATTTAAAGTTTGAGGTCAAGGTCAAGGTCAAACTGAGGTCAGTTGTCAAAAGCGTGGTTTTTGCGGTTGCAATGCTACGGAGATCAGGCAATGGAAGCTATGAGCTTCATACTTCATGGAAAGCCTTCACTTGAATGCAGCAAGGTGCTTTGAGACCGTTAGGCTGGTGGCATGACCGGGTCAGGTCAAGATGAGGTCACTAAAGGTCACCATATTTTTGTATCCAAATGTGGTGATGCGATACATGTTTTTGAGCCATTTTGCATGCAGAATTCAGCTATGATGTTCAGAGAATCATATCTGAAATACTCTGGTCTCAACTTGCACAGCAAGGTGTCAAACAACAGGGTCAAGGTAGGTCATCAGAGTTCAACTTTTTAAGTTCATACTTTTTGCCAAATGACACTTGATTTTGGACCTGTTTTGTCTCAGGAACACTATAAAAGTAGTGTAAAGCCTGTACGAGGTCATCCTGGGTCAAAAAGTATAATTATAGCTTGTTGATGGGCGAAAAATCAGCTGAGAAATGTAAAGTGTGTTTTCCTTCTGCCATAACCATTTTACCTTCATGGTTTTGTACGCGATAAGTTCTCCCTTCGTAACTTTCCTGTTTTGCGTTTTTGTATCGGATCAAAAAGAAAAGGCACAATTGCATTATACGGTAACATTTATTCTTATCTCGTTACAAAACAGGCGTTCGTTTGGCGTAAGAAATTTGATAAAGCACAGAAGAAAAGGAGATATGAGCACACATCAAGCAGCACATATAAATAATGTTTGCGCACAGACCAAAAAGGCACTATGTACACGTTTTCTGAGATTCACAGAAAATCCCCACGCCTACACGTAATGCCACGCACAATACTCGCTGTACTCGCGCACAGTACAGCACCTGACTCGCTGTCAGTAAACATATCAGACACTGCGCAAGAGATCGTTCTCGCGCTCACTCGCCAGTGCCACTCGCGCACTTTTGGCACACCCGGACGAGCCGGCAGTGCCTTTCACAGACGAACTTTTGACACTGGGAGCAGGGTGGCTTCCTGGTCAGCTTATCTTTCTTCCTTTTGAAGTGTCCTGTGCCTCTCAGCTCCTCCAAGCAGGCCACACATCGCCCCTTATCGGCTGTCTGGTGACCAGCCGTGGCAGTGACGGCGCTGCTGAGACTGACGCTGGTGGCGGCGCTGCTGTGACCGCGTGGGACCGGCGCTGGGACCAGCACTGGGGGCGGCACTGGGGGCGGAGCTGGGGCCGGCACTGATCTTGAGGCCTGTCACACATGTCAGGGCCGACAGTGCACTGCTGTTGAGACCAGTCGGGCTCGCAACTCTCTCAGCTACCCGCGACTGCACCAGCTGCTGACCCATGGCGTACATGATCGAACGCCGAGCACCTGTCCTTCACTTGCGCAGCACCGTGCCCACGGTTCAGCATGAGGACTGTGGAGGCATTCACCTGTGCTACGCCCATCAGAAAGAAGAAGAAGGCGGTCGGCCAGCGGGTGACGGGAGGTTTGTACATGTAGTACTCAGTGATGGCGTCCATCACGTCCACGCCACCCTTCGTCGCGTTGTAGTACAGCACGAGATCGGGTTTGTTGGTGCGGCTGTCCACGAGCGCAGTCTTGTGCTGAGTTGACACAGCCAGCACCAGCTTGCCGGGCTTGTGGCAGGTGGACACCAGGGTGACGTCGTTGCGGAAGGCGAACAGGTGGCTGTCCACCTGTCGGCCCCGGGCTTCTGTCAGCTCCTTTGGCAGGAACTTGCGGCGCTTGTTGATGGTCCCCACCACTGTGAGCCGCTCCGTCAGCAGGTCCTCCGTCAGCGGTATGGACGTGAAATACCTGTCCATGGTCACGTTGCGGCCGGTGCCAGCCACCTCCCGCACCATGTGCTTCACCATCTCCGGCACTGACTCGAAGAATGTGCCGGGAGGGGCCAGCTCGGGCGCCGCCGGCCTGCCAGAGTACGGCCACATCTTGAACATGTAGCGGTGGTTCGTGTCCGCCACTGTTCGCACAAGCAGGCCGTGCTTTCCCGGCTTGCTGGGCAGGTACATTTTGAATGGGCACCGGCCTCGGAACCGCACCAGACTTTCGTCCAGTGTGAGACACTCCGAGGGGCGGAAGTGCCGACGCAGGTTCTGGTCGATTTCGTTGAAGATCTCGCGGAGGTGGCAGAACTTGTCTCCCGGCCGTCGGTCCTCGCGGGTGTTTATGTCGTCAAACGACATAAACTGGAGCAGCTTTGCGAACCGCTTGCCGCCCATGGTCGCCGTGAAGATGGGCGGTCCGGTCGCCGTTATGATGAATATGTTCCGGCATTTTTTATTTTAATGAACTAAGGTCATGTACCAGGCATGGCCTCTCCATTGGAAATACATGTAAAAAATGATTTTTATTGAATAACCCAGTAACGGATGGTGATAGAGCGCTTATTTTAGCTGCATTAGACTTGCCTTGTTTTTGCAGTTCTAATAATAGGCATTTTATACAATTTGAGCTTGACCTGACCTCAGGTTAGGCTAAACCCTTGAGTTGACCCAGCAAGGTCATATTATCTGTATCGTATTGTATTAAATCACAACAGATCTTAAAACAATAAGGTGAAGTAGTAGAATTAAAAACACATGGAGGCAAATACAACATAAATACTCAAATCACACCAATACTGGCTGGCGCCGCAAAATAGCATATTTTCTAGTACGAGCGGATCATAGAACACATCACGAGGGTTGACACGCTTAAAAGCTGTCACCAGACGAGTAGCGATTAAAAGCTCCGGAAGCAACAGTGTTCACTAGCCGGTGGTACACTAAACAAATAGAACGTGAAATCTAGTGGTTCGACCGGCACTGTACCGTAAAACCTTGTAAAATATGTGTGATGAGATAAGGCCTCAAAAACTTACATAAACAAGATATCACTTGGCGCCAGCCGAAGGGATTGCACATCGTACAAACTAAGGAGGGACTTGTAGTCCAGGACAGCATGCAGGCTCAGTATGGTTGGCAGCCACGAGGAATTTATGCGAACCCTCCACGCGAATGAGATGACATTTGCTGCTCCCCCAAAGACGAGCAGTATTCAGTATTTATATTTCATTCGATTCGGCTGGCTGCGCGGATTCATATCGTTTAGCTTGTTTTGCTCTATCTTTACTTGTTCAGATGTAATGGCCGAAAAAACTTAATTTCCCCTCAGAGGACTGATCTTCACTTGCCGGATTCGTCCGGCAAGTAAAGATTGGAGCAACGGGGTGTGACGCGCCCGGGGCCCCAGTCAGCTTTGGGAGACACTCTGTCGCATCACCGCGGATACATTTTTTCTAGCCCTCCGACGGCCGCCGCCTTTTCCGACTTCGGTCGGTTAGAGTCGGCGTCTGTCGTCGGTGGCTCTGGTGATGAGGTCCGCAGCGATGCTGATGGCTGCCTTACGGGCCCTTTGTTACCTGGCCGGTAACCGTATTGGATCGGGTCAGATCTGTCCTGCACCTCCCAGCATGTAGCTCCTGTTTGTTTTTGTTTTCTTATTTTGTTGATTATTTTTAGTTCCTGTCCTCTTTTTTCGCTTTAGTTATTGGTCCCACAGTTATTTGCCTTCTTCGGCATTTTATGGGTGTAAGGCGCCCACTCGAGGCCTATCTCAAGCCCCGGCGACGAGGTTGACGGGATCCTGGGGGTTGAGGTCCCCATCGGGCGGGTCAGTCCCGAGGGCTCCAACACGCCCCCTTTGGCCCAGATATCTCGATCCAACCGGGGGTAAGCCGTCCGTAGGCTGCCGCGGGCGGCCTAGCTACGCGGCAGTGTCTACGGGCACTGTCGCTCGGTCCAGCTGGGCAGGGGGATTATGTTTCGGGCGTGCGGCGCGGCGCCCTTCGCTGTGGGGACTGTGATAGTTCTTGCCGGGCGCGACGCGGGCCGGGGTTTCGGAAACCGTCGTTTTCCGATACCCCGGCCTTTTGCGCGCGCCTGGTGGACCGCAGTCTCCGCTGCGTGAGGGCTGCCGCGTTTTGCTTCGTCCCGACTCATCGCCCTGCCGGCCCACTGGGCTGATGGCGTCAAGGAGGTGGGTGCGTTCTGGTCGGAGGGGTTGTGTGAGTATCTCTCGCCCCTCTGAGACGGGCGCACCTGCCCCCGTAGGCACTGTACCAGCCCCCGGGCCAAGCTCTTGACAGCTGGCAACCCGGGGGGCTGAAGGTAAATATCTCTCCCATGGCGGCTTTACTAGCTTCCACCTCCGATGACCAGACTGCATGGACTCCGACCTCTAGCACGACACAGACCACCCTGAGTTCATCCTCCTACACTGCCGCTACGATGGATCGTTTGGAAGTTAGACCCCCGCGCGGACTAGACCAGAACAGCCTGGCTCATCTATCCCTGTGTGATCCCTGTGTGGTACAAGTCTTCTTCCAGAGTCCTGGTCCTTACTCTAGAGGAGGGCAAGAAAATGAATCCCTTTCAGGTTGCCGAGGCCTTGACTAAATTTGGAAACACGACCCATGTCTATCGGCACTCCACCAGCAAGTTGTACGTCACCATGTCCTCAGAGAAAGAAACGTGCAGTCTGCTGTCGGCTAAAAGCCTGTCGTACTCTGGAGAAGGAGGAACCTTGGTATCGATACCGGTAACAGTGACTCTCCACCCCACAAAGAATAGCGCTGCTGGTGTTGTTTCTTGTCGGGAGCTCGCTGGGTCAACAGAACAGGACGTATTGAATGGTTTGAAGGAGCAGGGGTTGACACACGTGCGGAGAATGAGTAAGAGGGTGAACGGTGAGCTTGTAGCGACACACTTTCGTTCTGACGTTCAATACTAAGGAGCTGCCTCAAACCATCTGTGTAGGCTGGCTTTCCGTGCGCGTTCGTAGGTACGTACCGGACCCCACGCGATGCTACCGATGTTAGAGATACGGTCATGTGGCCAAGACCTGCAAAGGGCAGGAGATGTGTGCGAGGTGCTCGATGGCAGGCCATGGATCAGCAGTTTGCAAGGCAGGCGTCCCCAAGTGCATCGGATGTGGTGGTGATCATGAGGCGTGGTCACGCACATGCCCCACGTTCCTCTCTGAGAGGGAAAGGCTGAAAGAGCATGTTCTGGGAAGGTCTCCCAAGGAAAATGTATCACAAGGAGATAGCCGCCGTGAGGTACCTGGCTCTCTCAAGCCGTCCGTGATGGGAGGGAACTTTCGTGCGCCCCTCATCCTATCGCGATGCCCTCGTGGAAGGACCTGTGCAGTCGAGATCTCCCGTGAACCTTGATTCCTCCTTGCGAGATATCATGCACATTTCGGTCCGTGATTTCATTAGCCTTTACGGTGAACGGGTGCCTCAACCAGTCAACCACTTCAGTACCCAGACCGGTGAAGTTAGGATCACATCTGATAAGTCCGTTCAGACCAAGACCCTAAAAGATAAGGTTGGTCAAAGTCTCCTACCAAGGACCTACTAGCACGTCACGGTAAATTATTCTAATCTTGCTCACAACAAAATATTTACAACATTTTCTTCAAAAAGTTCACCGAAAATGAGATTTTTTCGATAAATGAGGACGTTATTTTGCAATACACAGGTTTTATTTAAAGCAGTATGTTTTTATGCAGATCCAGTATGTCTTAAGCTGGTTTGATACTAGATGTGCCAGATTTGCTATTTCTGCGCAACTGAGGCATACATTTACGTTGCTGATCTTTTGTGTTTTGTTCTGAAATTGCAATTGCAAGGGTGATCGCTTGTGTGTTTGTGTGTGGCGGCGGTGAAACGGATAAAAGACTGGTTGTGGTTAGAAAGTTCACTTTTTATGAGGGGCTACATATGGCATTGAAATTTATGAGACCACTCAGGATGCTATTGATTTGGCCAGGCTTAAGGCATGTGGCAATACGTTGAGGACTCTCACCCGGAAACTGCACCAATATTTCGAACACAGCCTAGCAACTGATATTAGATCAAACCCGAAGGCCTTCTGGAAGTATGTGGGCTCAAGACTAAAGACAAGAAGCTCAATTGATAAGCTTCTTAATGATAGAGGTATTCTAGAAACGGAGGACAGTGCTATAGCAAAGTTATTGAACAAGTATTTTGCTAGTGTATTCACAACAGAAGACATGTCAAGTTTCCCAACATTCGAAACAAGATGCACTGGTCCATTTTTGGAAGACATCACCATTTCACAGGATATTATTAGCCGCAAACTTAGGTCACTCAAGATAACAAGTTCCCCGGGCCCCGACCAGGTCCACTCTCGGATACTTCATGACGCATCTACATCACTATGTGTGCCATTGTCTATTATTTTCAGGAAGTCATTGGATGAAGGTGAGGTATCAAAGGAGTGGAAGCTCGCAACGGTAATGCCTATCTTAAAGCAAGGCAACAAGCAAGATCCTGGCAACTACCGTCCAATAAGCCTAACATCCATTCCCTGCAAGGTTCTCGAGTCTATTATTAAAGATGCTTTGCTGCACCACCTAGTTTCACAAAACCTCCTGTCCCCACATCAGTATGGCTTCCGTCCCAACCGCTCTTGTGAGTCCCAGCTTCTCGAGGTTCTCAACAACTGGACCAGGCTTCTAGAGGAAAACAAACCAGTTGATGCTATCTACCTTGAGCTGCGTAAAGCCTTCGACTCGGTCCCCCACCAGCGACTGATCATGAAGCTTAAATCATATAGCGTCCGAGGCAAGATACTTCAGTGGATTGAGAGCTTCCTAGCCCATCGATCGCAGAGCGTCATCGTCCGTTCGTCTTTCTCTGATTGGGTCTCGGTTGTGGGTGGAGTATCGCAGGGTTCGGTCCTGGGGCCGCTCCTCTTTTTGGTTTATATCAATGATTTGCCTGATTGTCTCCTGTGGAATCAGCATGTTTGCCGACGACACGACACTGTATGCCAGTGCTAGCTCTCAGCTTTCTGTAAATGCCCTCCAGTTAGACATTCAGAATGTGCTCCACTGGTCACTGAAGTGGCAAATGCCCTTTAATAACAACAAATGTGTTGCCATTCACATCGGCAATCTGAACCGAGGGCACACCTACGTGATGAACGGCACGTTCCTCCAGAATATTGAGGTGGAAAAAGATCTTTGGGTGCTAATTGACACCGAACTGAAGTTTAAACAGCAAGCAGCCTCAGCTGTTCTGAAAGCCACTAGAGTATTCGCGGTTGTTAAAAAGTACATGGCTTATCTTGATACACACACGCTTCCTATTCTGTATAAATCACTCGTCCGCCCTCTTCTGGAATATGGCAACGCGATTTGGGGCCCGTTTAATAGGGCTGGCCAAATTCTCCTGGAGAGGGTTCAGCGGCGTGCCACTCGCATGATCGGTTCTCTTCAGGGAATTCCCTATACAGACAGGTTGCGTATCCTCAAGCTCCCATCGTTGTACTACCGAAGGCGACGTGGCGATATGATTCGTGTGTACCAACTTGTCCATGGGATAACCGACCAGGATTATGCCCATTTCTTCGCACTCGACACCCAAACTCGCACTCGAGGCCATCCGTGGAAGTTTCAACTTGATCGATTAACCCTTCTTTTAGTTATGCGGTCCTAAGTATTTTTTGAGGCGAGGTCACTTCACCTGATCTGGTGACCTGACCTGATATGACCTTGAGCCAAAATTTTCAGGAAAGATGTAAAAATGATGAAGGAACAGCTAGACCAAGTTTGGCGGCGCTGACGCGCCGCACGTTTTTTGGTCGCTTCGGAAGATAAACCTCTGAGGAGGGTCTAAAGAAGACCCCCACCCGGGCGAAGGTTAATGGGCACTGATTTCAAGATGCAGTTGCAGTTTGAAGTTAAGAATCCAGCGTGTGCTATGTGCAAACTGATATGTTAAGCAGTGTAATCACAGAAGTTTGCTAATAGGAGAGAGGGAGGTCAAGTTTTGTAAATTATTTCAGATACCTACTGATGACTTTTAAAGTGCTGCTGTATATTATAAGTATTAAGCTGCTCTATATGTATATATGAGTATTATAAGTTGTTGCTTGGCCTCCCCGTACAACCCTGGATGCAAATATAGAAAATTCAATGTGATTATACATTTAGGTATATCCATCCACCAGATCCTTCAGATCAGCAAAAGCTGATAAAATTATTTCCTTCATAATGTGCTCTGCAAGTTGTCGGCTCTCAAATGGTCAGGAAAATTATTTGTCAGAGTGAATTTGCTTGTCATTGCTCACACTATGGAAAATAATTTTCCAGTTATCTAATACCAACATGAAGTTTCATATTTAATGCTGTGTCAGAATGCATGATCACACTGAATATTTGGGATCCACGATTTCATAAGCAAGAGCCAATCAACAATTTACCAACTTATTGTGAATTCAATTTTCTAAACTCAACGACATCCAAATAGATTCAAATTCAGAAATATGAATTAATATGGATAATTTCTATTCATTATGGTCACCTTTCTATCTTACTATGTTAAAGTATGGAGTATATTACTTGGTTCCAATTATATGACAAATGGAATAAAAACATGCCTTATATCATTTAGCGAATACACACATAAATGCTCAGCTGTTGCGACCAAAAATGACCAGAGAATTGACTCCTAGTTTAAGAACGAACAGGGGCTTGCTGATAAAGCTGCATTGTCATGTGCTATGGATAAGCTTCTGAGGTGAAGGAACTATCAACCTTGTTGGTTTGTGTCTCATGATGCTACTTTGATGTTTGTTGAAGCTGCATCAATTTCAAGTTATCAACAAATTTCAGAGTATACCCACACATGACAGAAGGCTTTTCATATTCCATCATCACTGATGATACTGAACGCAAGACAACACTGAATTTTAATACATAGTGTTGCACTGTAGGCATATATTCTTTGACATAGCATTTGACACGACATGGCTTACATTTTGCTTGTTTTTGTTCTAGAATGGTGAGACATAACTTTCAGTTTGTCATGTGTTTAAGGTCATGTCCTGATGGCCGCATTTCTGCCCTCAGTCAGAGAGGAGGTACAAGATGATAGGAGGAGGTTGTGCATCCTTTGGCCTTCATTCACCATGCACCTGGAAACAACTCAGCTGCGAAGGCATGGCATAGTACTAGCATGCAGCTATAATTATTTGCTGATATCTTTTTATCAAGAGCCAGTGAAAGTGACATTATGTGTTTCAGTTGGATTTGCAGCTTATATAATGCTTTAATAATATAATGTACACCTTTATAATTTTTAGTTGAATATGTCACTGCTCAGAATGTTTTCTATGGTATTGCCATGGAATAGAGATACCATGGTGTCTCTATTCCATGGTATTGCAGCACTTTGGTTGGGATATAATGCAAAATAATTAGATTGGGATATAATGCAAAATAATTAGGTGAAAAATGATAAAGGGAATTTTAATGGCACATGCTTAAATTCAGGCAATATTATAGCTCTATTGATAATGAAAATCCAGCATGGGTTCTTAACACTTTTATCCTGGCTCCACCTCTGCCCTTTCTTCAACAATCATCTTTCAGGTGCATAATTGGCAAAGCCCCAATTCCATCTGGAATATCCTACCATCAGATATCCTGGTCCTCCCTCCGCTGAGGCTCAGCATGAGAGGCATCATGCATATGCCTCTGTCCTCTGTATCCGCCCCTGCCTGCACATCGGCCTCTCTCTTTTGTATCCGCTTTTGACCCTGCATCCGTGTCTGCCCGCTATCTCTGTCTGCCCTTGGACCACCTCTGCTCCTGCATCCGCCTCTACCCATGCACCCGCCTCTGCCGCTCCATATCACTGCCAGTGGTGTATTCAGGGGAGGGGGCAAAAAAGGCATTTGCCCCCAAACGGAAAATCTCGGGGCAAAACTATGTTTCCCCCAAGCGATAGGCCTCCTTTTTCCCCGACTCCTTTTTAGTTTGAAAACAAAATTTTGGTGCTTCAACTCTCAATTTCAAACAGAACCTGTTAAGTTCAGTGGACATTTGGGGCCTTGGAGGGGGAAAAAGAATCTTCAGCCCATATCTTTGATCCGGTGACTTTTTTTGCTTTTCGCCTCACATACCGAAAATTATACTGGGAAGTCATATTGTAGCGTTTTTTTAACTGGGTTACGTTTTTTTTCTTTTGCCTTGCGACTTTGATTTGCCCCACCCAAACCGACCGGCTAGATCCGCCACTGGCTGGTGAGGGACCCTGAGATAGTATGGGACTCCTAAACTGATTTAGTGGCCCTGACTTGATCTTGCCCCCGACCTGACTTACGATACGATACGGTAATTTATTCATTTACAATGGTTTTCAAAAGGTTACATCGAGATCGGCGCAAAAGTCCTAGCGGACATAACTCAGGGCGCCTTTCTCAAAATTATCTATAAACATGTAGGTTCGTAAGCACAACAGGTAGACACATACATACGAAACATAGACGAACCAACGTGACACTTGACATTTAAACAGTTCCCAACCGTCAAATTTCGTTCGCGGTCTCCGCAGTGGCGGATCTAGCCGGTTGGTTGGGAGGGGCAAACCAAAGTCGAAAAGCAAAAAAACGTCGCGCAGTGAAAAATTGCGTTACAATATGTCTTTTCGGTAGGATTTTGGGAACTGGAGACGAAAAGCAAAAAAATTGTCACGGGCTGAAAAGTATGGGCTCAAGATACATTTTTTTCCTATCCAAGCCCCAATATTTACACTGAACTTCTCTAATTCTGTTTGAAGTTGAGAGCTGAAGCACCAAAATTTTGCTTACAAGCTAAAAAGGAGTCGGGGGAAAAAGGAGGTCGATCGCTTTAGGGGGCAAAAACATAGTTTTGCCCCGAGCTTTTCCGTTTGGGGAGGGGCAATTGCCTTTTTGCCCCCCCCCGGATCCGCCACTGTCACCAGCCCCTGTGGGCCCAGCTCAGCTCAGGACCTGGGAGCTGCTCAGGAAATCACGTAATCAACCCAGGAGGCCTGGGTCAGCTTAAAGGCACCATATTAGCCATGGGGCTTCCGACTAGCTCAGAGGGAATAAGAAGGGCTCAGGAAACAAACTGATGACTCAGCAGGCACCAGATCGACTCAGGGGGCATTAGTTAAGTTCAGGAGGCAGTATATCTGCTCAGGGTGCACCAGATCGATCAGCGCAGGGGGAACGTTCAGGTCAGGGGCACTAAATTAGCTCAGGGATCCCTCACCAGCTCGGGACCCAATCAGTTCAAAAGCCCTAGAACTGCTCAGGGGACACCAGATGCCCATAGGGCACCAGATCAGCTTCGGGGACAAACAATCAGATCCGTGGTCCCCGACCAGCTCGGGAATACCAGATCAAGTCAGGAGACACTTAATCAGCTCAGGAGCGCCATACTATCTCAGGGGCCCTCATCAGACTCTGTGGGCCCAGCTCAGCTCAGGGCTTTAGAGCTGCTCATGAAATCACGTAAGGAGGCCCAGATCAGCTTAAAGGGCACCAGATAAGCTCAGGGGGCACCAGGCTAGCTCAGGGGGCATCAGATGGGCTCAGGAGGCACCAGATCGACTCAGGGGCATTAGTGCAGCTCAGGTGGCACCAGATTTATCTGCTCGGGGGCCAGATCAGCCCTCGCCCCCCCCCCTCCACCCCAGACTATGGCAGGAGCCTAAATCAGCTCAAGGAGCAACATAATAGCTCAGGGGACACGAGATGGGCTTAGGGCCCAGCAAACCAGCTCAGGGGCACCAGGCCATCTAAAGAGACATCAATAATCAGCTGAAGGGGCACCTAATCAGCTGAAGAGGCACCATATTGACTTAGGAGACAAAATAAACTTGGGGAGGCATGAGATCAGCTCGGGGGCCCGAATCAGCTCAAGAGGCACGCACTAAATCAGCTATTAGGGCACCAAGCAAGCTCGGAGGCATTATACTAACTCAGAGGGCATTATATAGGTTCAGGAGGCACAATTATTTGCTCAGTGGGATACTCGGTTGACTCAGGGGCACATGATCAGCTTAGAGGGCAAGTAATCAGCTCAAGGGGCCAAGACCAGCTGAGAGGCCACGAGATGAGCTCAAGGAGCACCAGATTAGCTTCACCCGTACGATTATTTGCGACGATGATGCATTAGGTGGACACATACTAGGTGCCCATACTCTTCCCGGGTGCTTGGAAAGGCGACAGAATGCCCTAGCTGACCGAAGAAGGTATTAAGTTGTCCAACAATAGTTGAAATCGCTAAATGCAGTCTAGTTCCATCTAGGTTCAACGACGTAGGGCAAAAAATTTTGAGCGGCACGGCCCAAAGGGGATAAACCTCCTGGAAATCAAAAGGACACCCGGCACCGATGGGGGCACTTGCCCCCTTCCTCCTGGACAGTAAATAAACTCCGGGAGGCATTAAATAAGTTTAGGGGCCCGGATCAGCTCATGGGACACTAAAACAGCTAATATGGCACCAGGCAAGCTCGGAGGCATCAGACTAACTTAGAGAGCATTATGTAGGTTCAGAAGGCACAATTATTTTCTCAGGGGGCACCCGATTGACTACGAGGGCATCAGATCAGCTCAGAATGCACATAATCACCTCCAGGAGGCACCAGATGAGCTCCACCCGTACGATTATTGGCAACGATGAGGCATTATCTGGAAACGGATTACGTGCCTATACTCTTCCCGGGTGTTTGGAAAGGCGACAGAATGCTTTAGCTGACCAAAAGAGCACTTAATTGTCAAACAATAGTTGAAATCGCTAAATGCGGTCTAGTTCCATCAAGGTTCAACTGCGTAGGGCACTAGATTTCGAGCGGCACGGCCCAAAGGGGTACACCACCTGACAATCAAAAGGGCACCCGGCACCGATGTGGGCGCGTGCCCCCTGTGCCCCATGGCTGCGGCCCTGGACAGTAGGTAAACTACGGGAGGCATTAAGTAAGTTCAGGGGGCCCGGATCAGCTCAAGGGGCGCTAAAATAGCTAATAGGGCACCAGGCAAGCTCGGAGGCATCAGACTAACTTAGAGAGCATTATAATTAGAGAGAGCATGATAAATTAGAGAACATTATATAGGTTCAGAAGGCGCAATTATTTTCTCAGGGGAGGGGACACAAGATTGACTACGGGGGCATCAGATCAGCTCAGAGGGCACGTGATCAGCTCAAAGGGCCAAGACTAGCGCTCAGGGGCACCAGATGAGCTCAAGGGGCACCAGGTTAGCTCCGCTCGTACGATTATTGGCGATGATGAGGCATTATCTGGAAACGGAGTAGGTGCTATACTCTTCCCGGGTGCTTGGAAAGGCGACAGAATGCCCTAACTGACCAAACAGGCACTTAATTGTCAAACAATGGCTTACATCGCTAAATGCAGTCTAGTTCCATCTCGGCTCAACGGCGTAGGGCACTAAATTTTGAGCGGCCCGGTCCAAAGAGGGTATATCACCTGGCAATCAAAAGTGCACCCCGTCACCGATGGGGGGACACGTGTCCATGTGCACCCCCCTGGCTTCGCCTCTGAGTATTTTTTAATCAGCAAGAAGTTACCAGAGGACAATCAGTGAAAGTGTGAATTCACACGTCTTAGCCACCTCTTTTAACCTTCGCCCGGGTGTGGGTCTTTTTAGACCCCCTCGGGTTTTTCCGAAGTGATAAAAAACGGCGGCGCGCAGCGACGCAAAACTTGGTCTAGCTGTTCCTTCATCATTTTTACATCTTTCCTGAAATTTTTAGCTCAAGGTCATATCAGGTCAAGTCACCAGTCTATGTGAAGTGACCTTACCTAAAAAATACTTAGGACCGCATAACTAAAAGAAGGGTTAATCGATCAATTTGAAACTCATACCACATATTAGGCCCACCAGGAGCTACAACATTTTTTCCGAGATTTTTGTTATTGGTGACCTAAGGTCATGTGCAGAGCATGACCTCCCCATTGTCAACACATGGGGAAAATCACGAAATGAGCTTTTCTCAGTAAGTATGGATGGAATCAATTTCGAACATCGGTTACGACTTGTTCCTAGCCCATTTCTGAAGTTCATGCCAAACATTTTGACTTGTGACCTTTAAAGGGTCACCTTAGGTCACATAAGCATTGTTTTGGTGTTTTACTCTATGAATTTTGAATACACAAAGATATAACATTTATTTTGTCACCAAAGTGTTTGTATAGTCACTGCAAGTCAAATTATATACATCATGACTATACCAGGTCAAGTTAGGTCAGACCGTTGACCTGGGTCAGGTCAAATTCTTAACTTTGATCTGGGGTAGCAATATTATATATAATTCGATTCGTATTTACGAGTGGATTGCAATGGTGCATCAACTATGGCTGTATCTTGTTTGGTTTGGAAGCTATTAGCGAAAAAGGAAACTCCCTTATGCATAGGTGCCTACGAACATTCCCAAGAATATGCCCAATATTCAGTGACCTGTAGCTCCCTAGGTTTTGACCTGACACGAAAATTAATAACACTGTCATGATAGAGACACTCAAGAGCTTTCGAACGGTGCTGGAAATATGTTTGTAGCTATCATAGTTTCTGAGATACATGAGGTTTTCTTAGTACACCTCATATTAGCGATTTCGACCTATTTTGACCTCTGGTGACCTTGATATTGACCTGACAAGAAAAATGACCGAAGTTTTTCCATATCATTTTTGGAGAGCCCTCGATTGCTGTTTTGCGCTTTTTTCTAGCTCTCCTAGTTTTTGAGATCGTGGTGGGTCTCTTTTAGCTCCCCCCCACGAGGGCGAAGGTGGCTCGTACCCGCCACCGGGGCAAGGGTTAAACCATTTAGTGAAGTATTTACAAGGGTTGTTTCTGATCCATGGCACAAGTAATGGTACAATATCTGTGGTAGGTAAGTGATCAGTATTCGTTTGCCATCCATATCAGCCATGTTGTAGCGTATCCGCACGAAAGATACTTGCAATGAGCGTTTTTCCCTAGGTGATGACCTCTGTGACCTGCTACTTAACCCTCGCCCCACCGGGGGGCCATCGATGGCCCCCCTAAGGTTTTTCCGGGATAGCAGAAAAACGACGAGGCGCAGCACCGCGGTTGAGGGCTCTACCTCTCACTGCATCATTTTCCCATCATCCCTGAAATTTTTTACCCCGGGTCACCCAAGGTCAGGTCACCAGACGAGGTCAACCAAGGTCACCTCACTTCACCTTTAGAGCTCAGTAAGAGCTACATTTCAAAGTCGATCAATTTGAAACTTCCTACACTTCATGACCCCTCCAGGGTCTACAAGGTGTATATCCGGGATTTTTCGATTTCGTGCCCTGAGGTCAGGTCACGAGGCGACCTCTCCCATTGGAAAAGCATGGGGAAAAGCCATTTCATGATATAAAAGCCACTAAAATGATTACAAATACTCAGACTGCTCAGAACAACGTTTTTGGACACCCTTTCACGGATCCCAGGGGTCATATTTGCCCTTTGACTTTTCCAAGGTCATGCAAGGTCACCAGAGGTCAAAAACAGTATTTTGAAAATAACTTTTGACCTAATTGAGCTAGAGCGGTGAAACAAACACCATCGTGTTTGTCTTGTCACTGGCTTTCATTTGACATACGGCAAGGTCACTTTTTGACCTTTCGTGACCTCAAGTCATATTAGGTCACGAGGTGACCTCTGGCGGTCAAACCACTGGCGGGAGGTCTTTACGTTCCACATAGCGGAAAAAGTACTGGCAATTTGCTATCAAATGTACTTTACCAGGCCTCAATAGCTCTAATGACATAAGAGTTATGCCCAGTTGGCTTAATCATTGCATATTTGAGTGAAAATAGCCGATCTTGACCTAATTTGACCTCTGGAGGTCAAACCATTGACCTGAGCACTAAAACATGCGAAGTAATTTCTTACTGAATTCACGCGAGCTTTCTATTGCACTTTGCAGATTTGCGCTAACGCCCATATTTTCGGAGTTAGAGGGGGGCCATCGATGGCCCCCCTGTGGGGCGAAGGTGGCGCCGGACCCCCGGTGGGGCGCGGGTTAATCTGAGTTACAAAATTCACCCACCACTGATTAGCTTATTACCTGAGGGCCACCCAGGGAAAATTACAAAATTTGAAACTATGAATTTTCAAATATTTCTTAGTATAAAGAAAAGGTCACAAGGTCACGAGGTTAAGACCTGGCCTGATGTCAAAGTTTTTATTTTTCTTATATAGCCCGTTGTATCTTCTATCTATTTGTATGTTCTTAACTAATTTTGGTCAGTCACTTTTAAGATGCAAACGTATTTCAGCTTCAATGTTTGCGTTGACCACGAAACTTTGATGACCTCTATCTGGTGACCTCTTTGACCTTGTCACCTGAAAATGGGCTCACATTTTTATTTTGTTTTGGGGAACTTAGGTGCAAAATTTGGTGGAAAGCTGAGGGGTCATGGTGAGGTTTTTGGTGCCTACCTGTATGATTTGTCTTGAGATGGCCCTTCTCTGAGCCCGGAAACTTTTATCTAACATGTCACCTTCTTTGAACTGCCATTAGCTCAATATAAACTTGAGACAAAAAGTGAGCGATGCAATTTCTTCATGAATGGCTATTTCTTAAGCGATGCAATTTCTTCATCCAACAGTTCTCGCGTTGTTTCGCTACCTGTGTAGGAGCAGAGTTAGAAGGGCAGGGGGTGTTTGAACACCTACCACCACGAGGGCCCCATTTCATAAAAGGCGTAACTTACGCTTATAGCGTAGAAGCAGAATAATGCAGCGTACAAAGTGAATAATACACCACAATCTTGTTTCACAAAAATGCAGCGTAAAATACAACTACTTGCAAAGTTACGCTGCTCTAAGCTACGCTGTACTGGAATGCAGCGTAGAATATTCCCAATCTAATTTCGATATAGCAGACAACATTTACGTTGAATATGTAAAACACGCCTGAAAGGCTATGCAAGAAGTAGCAGCGTAACATTTATCAGACAATACAACAAAACATGAAAAAATATATAACTTCTTCTGAAATTCTGAATCTCAGGTAAAACTAGGTAGTGTAGTGAAGGACAAACAGAGTCATGAATGTAAAATAAACTTAAATAAAAATGTGTGTAAGTTCTTCCTTGCACAGGTTTGAAATGCAAGTTACTCACGCCAAATTAAGCTGATATATAGAGTTATATGGCCATTTGGTATGCCAAAAATAATGATAGCTATTGATGCAAATACACAGGAAAGCTGGCATTGATTTTTTACTTTGACTTTCTGTCGTTACTGTTATTTTACAGTCTAGTGAGGACAGAACCCTAGATAGGCTGACACTAACACGGTGCTATATGGAGTCTATAGAGGGTAAGAATTCAATTTAAGGTCCCTGTCACCAACAAAATCCAAGTATCTCTACTGAGGCCTCTGGCGGAAATGATGATATAGGTACCTAAGTAGTGGCATCCAGTTATTCTTCAAAGATGTTGACTCACTATTCCTTTCCTAATTTCACGAAATTATTAGGTTCACAGACCTTTCACAGTTCACTCACGATTAGTAAACACACTTTAACTTGAATTCCACTGAAGTACCCTTGCACAAAAATAATACAGTAACCTTTTAGGACCTTCTTGACAGTAACTACCTAAAAAAACGGGATACTGCTATAACAAACGCGTCGTTATTTAACACGCGCATTGACGGGAGGTTGGTACCCGCCCCCTCGGGTTTTTCGGAGATAGCAGAAAAAAGCGGCGCGTAGCGCCGCCGTACTTGGTATACATTTTCCCTCATCATTTTTACAACTTCTGTGAAAATTTTAAGGTTAGGTCATGTCAGGTCAGGTCACCAGTACAGGTCAAGTGACCCGACCTCAAAAACGTTTAAGATAGCATAAGTCGGAGCAGAGTGAGCTTATCCGATTGAAACTCATATCACATAAAGGCCTCACCGAGTTCTCTAAAATATGTTCCGGTATTTTTGATATCGATGACCAAGGTCAGGTACGAGGCATGACCTCTCCATTGGAAATACATGGGGAAATAGTTTTTACGGAATAACTCAGTAACGGATGGTGATAGAGCATTTATTTTAGCTGCATTGGACTCGCCTGGGCTTTGAGGTTCTAATGATATGCTTTGTATATAAGCTGACCCTGACCTGACCTCAGGTCAGGTCAAATCCTTGATTTGACCTAGCAAGGTCAAATTATGTATCATTCAATTTGGCTTGCTGAGAGGATTCAAGTCGTTCAAGTCGTTTTGCTCTATCTTTACTTGTTCAGAAGTAATGGCCGAAAACCTTAATTTACATGTTATCCCTGGGACGGCATCTTTTGACCTCCCGTGACCTTAAATGTGACCTGACAAAAAATTACTCAAATGTTCTCGATGGAGAAGTGGATGGGCAACCCAACGCCGTTTACCGTTTTTCGCTACCTACCGTGGTTCTCGAGATCTTGGGGGCGGGTACCCGCCCCCCGTCAATGCGAAGGTGGCTCAGACCCCCGTCAATGCGCGTGTTAAGGGCCGAGAGAAGGTATTTTAGTGCTGTCTGGCTGAGGTGCCTGATGAAAGAGTAGTGAATTTTATCCGGGCCCACTGCAGTGTTCCCACACTTGCTAATGGAGTAATTTAGTTCGGTCATTGTAAAAGGTACGTTATAGTACCCCTGATTTCTAGAATTGAAGAATGTGCGGCGTTTGCACCATTCGGCCTGGTCTTTTGAGTGCTGGTTGTAGGAACTGTTGGCAGCAACGCCATTGTAATGATCAGCAAAGGCGTCCATGACTTCCTTGGGTGCCGTGATGTTTTGGCCGGAGATTGTCAGTTGAGGGAAGGGTCCACGGGCAGTCGTTTCGCAGAGAAAGCTCCAATGGTTTTTTAGAATTGCAAAGACAAGGCAAATATAATTTCATTAAAATAAACGCTCTATCACCATCCATTACTAAGTTGTTCAGTTAAAACAATTTTCCTATGCATTTCCAATGGAGAAGTTATGGCTCATACCTGACCTTAGGTCATGGATATAACAAAATACCGCATCATATTTTAGAGTACTCAGTGGGCCCATTTGTCAATCACATAAGTTCACCCTGCTTATGCTTAAACTTATGCTGTCTTAAAATTTTTTAGGTTGATTTGACCTGTACTGGTAACCTGACCTGAGATGAACTAACCTTAAAGATTTGACAAACGTTGTAAAAAATGATCAGGGAAAATATATTCCAAGTATGGCGGCCCGCCGCCGATTTTTGTGCTGTTTCAAAAACCCGAGGGGAGCGTGTACCCGCCCCCTCTATCAATACGCGTGTTTATTCCAATAATCTGCACGTAATTGAGTGATTAAACGTAGGAAGAAAAGAAGAGGAACATTTTGGTAGGTTATCAGCCTGCAGTTTACCGAGTGGACTATCCAGCATTTTCCTCTGCCATACATAGCAAAAGAACCCTTCCCCCTTACCCACCCCCAAACCCTCGTGCTCCCCCATAAGATCTATCATCCCTACGTCGGCATCGAGGGACGGGGCACTTACACGCAGAAGATACGCCTGTGTACGAATAACACTTTTTAATACATTGTGCAGTTACCAAACCGCAATTGTGTACAATCGGGTGACCTATGTGGTACTTCACACCCTGTATTACATCGGTATTGACACGCTTTTCCAGTCCAAACCTCGGAAACTGCTGAGTAGGAGTCGTCCCACTGGAGATGGCGGCCGATATCGCTGGTGGATGGTAACTCGTAGGCAACATCAGTCTCAGATGCGGAGTCATTGCACGCAGAAAAAGGTGGAGAAGCCAGTTCGTAACAGTGCACCAGGCGAGCTCACCCCCTGCCGCACATCATCAACTGTGGATGCACTTTTAACGGTGTAAGACACGGCACAAAAAACTAGATACAAGTTTCGGATACAAGTATCATACATTCATCACTACGTTCACCAACTTCAAAACATCATATTTGGAGAACAAGTTATGCTAACTGTTAGAAGGTTTGCTGTGGTCTGAATGTAATGTGGTCAGAAGCTGCACATTTTGAGAAAGCACAGCAAAAAACTGATTATTACTCCAGGTGAGATCAAACCTACATTATTTAGATACAATCAAGGACGCCAAAGCGTAAATTTCCCCCGGTACTTAATGGTACATATCCCACCTGGACAGGAGCATGCCCCTGAATCCTATCAGCTCACGTGGCGATTTCGCATGCATGGTGCGCTATCTGGAACTCACACACACTAAATAGATGGCGCTATAGTCGCCGACGTGCAACAAAACACGGCAAAGGACACTATGCAGCACCGTTGTGTCGTGAATGTGCCGCGAACTGTGCAGCTGCGTCCTTACGTCAGGCACATGTGTTTACTAGATATGACGCGGCAGAGGCACATGATGCAGAGTAAGTATTCAAAACACGGAATAGAGATATTTATAAAGATACGGATAGGTATAGAACTCAGCGAGGATTCCATTCCGCGTGTCTTTATTCCACGTTTAAACCAATACTTTGAGGAAATATTCCATTTTGATGTAGGTGCATAAATTACAGAAAATAATATAAGCAAATGTTTCAAACTTCAGAAAGCAAATAGGCGTAGCAAACGTCTGAAAATTACACCAAATATTAAATACATTTCTTCTTGCTGGACCAATGAATGAAACGGATGACGCTGTTACTATTTTCCAGAAGCACAAAATCATTGCAGATTTTCGAGATATTGCACTTACAAGGCAGTGCCTGCGCTCTTGCTGGGCCACTGATTGGCGGGGTAAGCCGCGCCAGTTGCTGGGAGCCATCATGGAGACCGAGACTGCGTCCCAACAGCGTGCCACCCACACTATTCCGGGCCCTCACGTCACTGAGAGACGGCCGGACCCTGCGCAAGAGGAGTTACAGGCCGCGCCCTGGGTAGGTGACCCTCCTCAGCGGAGCCCACCGCTACCCCGACGTCAACCCGGCGACCCGGCCACCCGTCGCTGGGTCGGGAACAGAAGCGCGCGACCCCGGCGCAGAAACCCCGCCGCACCCCGCAGACGACGCCTCCACTACCGGAACCAAACGTCGCCCGCGACGGGCCACAAGCCGCCGCCGACGCAGAGGAGCTCGGAGTGGTTCCCGGCCCCGCGGCACGGGGAGGCGCCGCCTCCAGCGGCCGCGCCTCCGCTGCGCCGCTGACTGTCGCGGGAGGATAACTTAGGGAGTGCACCTCCTAGGAGCTCCCTCAGGTGATCTTCGCACTTGGCCCAGATTGTTTCCTTGGCCCGCTCTTGTTTCCCGCTTGTGTTTTCTGGCAGTATGCGAGGCCACGCCTCGTAAAGACAGAAGCAACCAAGCCGACGTTTTCCGGTTTGGAGACTGCCAACAGTAGTTTAAAGACCCGCTTGAGATCCGGGATGAGTGATTCGGCGATGTAGAGCGGCACTGCTGCCATCTGTTGGTGACAGGAGACACTATATCGGCCGTGAGCGAGCCGCCCGTTCGAGCCGCGCCCCGGTAAAAGCTCGAGGCGCCGCTCAAACACAGTGTCACGGGTGCCGCGCCTCAGGAATGTTACAACCGCCTTCGGGTCTGTCTCCAGCCGGTGGGCGACCTGTATGTCGTTCTCAGGCTACTCTAGACCAGGGAGGCGGTTGTTGAGAAGCCCCACCACGATAGGCACTATATGCTCCCCTTGGGTTGTCACGCCGAAATCACGGCAGGCGAGGATCAGAATCGACCTACGCCTATTTCTGTCCATCCCTTCTAGCCTCTCTTCCAACTCACTGTTCTCTTTTATTGCGTTTTCATATCCTTTATTTAAGTCATTGATCGTGGCATCCTTCTCGAAAGCCTCAGCTTTTAGTATGTCTACCCCAAGATACCTTTACTTAACACGCGCATTGACGGGGGTCTGAGCCACCTTCGCTTTGACGGGGGGGCGGGTACCCCCAAGATCTTGAGAACCATGGTACGTAGCGAAAAACGGCGAACGACGCTGGGTAGCCCATCCACTTTTCCATCGAAAATATTTCACTATTTTTTTCTCAGGTCACATTTAACGTCACGAGAGGTCAAAACATGCCGTCCTAGGGATAACATGTAAATTAAGGTTTTTGGCCATTACATCTGAAAAAGTAAAGATAGAGCAAAACAACTTGAACTATTTGAATCCTCGTAGCAAGCCGAGTCGAATGATATATAATTTGACCTTACTAGGTCAAATCAAGGTTTTAGCCTAACCTGAGGTCAGGTCAAGCTCAAATTGTATAAAATGCCTATTATTAGAACTGCAAAAACAAGGCAAGTCTAATGCAGCTAAAATAAACGCTCTATCACCATCCGTTACTGGGTTATTCAGTAAAAATCATTTTTTACATGTATTTCAAATGGAGAGGTCATGCCTGGTACATGACCTTAGGTCATTAAAATCAAAAATGCCGGAACATATTTTAGAGAACTCGGTGGACCCATTATGTGATATGAGTTTTAATCGGATAAAATCACCCTGCTCCGACTTATGCTATCTTAAACGTGTTTTGAGGTCAGGTCACTTGATCTGTACTGGTGACCTGACCTGAGATGACCTAACCTTAAAATTTTCACGGAAGTTGTAAAACGGATGAGGGAAAAGGTATGCCAAGTACAGCGGCGCTGCGCGCCGCCGTTTTTCTGCTGTCTCCGAAAAACTCGAGAGGGGGCGGGTACCCGTCCCCCGTCAATGCGCGTGTTAAAGGTACGTTGAAGAGATATTCCTCCACCCCCGAGTGACGTCACACGGGCGTGGAGGAATTCCTTCACCATTGTGCCCTGTGTGAAACTGCTGCTAATGGCACTTCCCGCTTAGGAATTTGTGAGAATACACGGTGATCAAGTTTATCCCAAATGCAATGAGTAAACATTTTATTTTAAATTTTGGGCCTCTTTTGCAAAATTTTGGACATTTAATCATTCAATTTTCCATGTTATATGCTACGAGGTGTGACGTCACATCCGGTGGTCTGCGCTTGCTGTTGGAAGGGGGCTGCGTCTACCCGTCGTTGGATTCTCGTGAGCCTTCTGTCCAATGCTTTGATAACCCGGTTGTTGCCTTCGTCAATAAGCTGTTTGATACCTTCCATGGTGACACTCTGCTTATCCTGCTTATCTTGAACTACATAGGCACGCTGTCGAGACTCACCACTCCTCTTCAGATTTTTTAAGTTTTTTTCTCTCTAGGTTTCTCATTTCACGGACTGGCAATTGGTGCTTACCTCTGGTGTTAGAGTCCGTTCCGGAGGTGGCATCAGTGAAGACAGAATCACGATCATTTGCACTGTAGTCCGTGTCGGACCATTGTAATGTACCATCACCCTCCTGATTAAACTGAAAATATCGGTGCTTGTATAATAGAGTGAGTCTTGCTCATGAGAAAAAAAATTTCCGTATTTTAACTCGGTACTACGATTTTATTATGCGAAATTCAATTCTAAGAAACTTTTTTTTCAAATTGGCCACAAATTACTTAAAAGGTCGCAAAAACGAACATATATGTTTTTGAAGTTATGAATAGAGAAGTTTTATGATAATGCCGACTCTCGCAGGCAGTGTGAGCTTTCGAGCAATCGCGAGCTATCAAGTTCAGCCATGCAGACCACAAATTCAGGTTGCACGTGCCAGGGCCGTTTCTAGTGCACGTTTGGGGGGGGGGGATCCGGGACATATAATGAGAAAACACAACTTGTTTATAAAAATCGGTCTAATTCTGCTAAAACTGCTATGTGACTGCGTTCAGGGCCATGACCAGATTGCTTCCCCTGGATCCGTCCCTGGCACGTGCACTTGATAAAATCTGAACGCGAGAAGAAATGGATAAAAAGCGGCGAAGTCACAGTGTTCAGAACCTGAGCTTCTTATAGCTTAGGTATATCTACACATCAAATATTGTGTTTACTTTCCCGCTCATTCTTACTAGTCACGTCATCCATGCTTTCTTAGTTGCTTCATCAGTAACACCGGTACAGGTTTGTGAATTTATTTTGTATGCAAAACTCATTCTTATCTCCCCTACAGGAACATATCTTATTTGATAGCTCTCAAGACGAGAAAGGACCTGACCTCAGGGTTGGTAAATAAAGTGTTGATATGAGTGTGATAATGGACACAGTAGTGAGAGATTTTATCACACCGTGGTCTAAGTCTGACTCACAGTTCATGGCCCCAGTAACAGTGGAATCTCGTACAATTAAGAAGAGGCTAATGGATGCTTGGGTCAAGGCCGGAGATATCTTCAGACAGATAATCACAAATAAAGATCAGATCATTCGATTTGATGATAAACTTGACACATTGCTCGACATCACAGTATGTCAGGTGTGATTGAGCCATGTCTTGGAGCCTGCTCCTCTTCATGTCTTGGATTCCACATCAACTGAATATTTGTGGAATATGGGTTGATAAGTAGGCCAAGTTGGTATTTATGTACATTTATCACAATACATGTTCCGTCAGACAGGGACGCATGTCTGCCAACTTGTAATTTTTGTGAGTTAACAGCCTGGGTAGGGGAAGGGATAGCGAATGTTTCATCACCTGCATTTGGCTACAAGTGACATTGCCAGCAAGCATCAGTGGTTGCTCAAGAGAGAAGGTATTCATGTGGAGTAGGGCATTCATTTTTCTTTCTTTTTTGGCCCTGGCTGCTTTATCTTAGTGTTGTTCTGGATTTCCCAGATGTGAGGCCGCAGAAGGCTTTAAGGTAGATCTAGTAGTTTTCTTTTCTTTTTGTACGTATGGATCTTAGAGAGAACGTCGCTGCTCTCTATCAAGCGTTGGCCATTCGGAGTTACCGTAGCTCTGCATTTTCACTTTTGATGTTTCTGAACACAAAAATGTAACTGTTCCAAGCAGGAGAAGCTCCCAGTGTTGGAGCTGGAGTGGATTTATAGGCAGCGGACCTAGAAGGGTGAGAAGTTTAGGATGATGATGATGATGTCTGTGGACCGGGTGGAAACGGAGAGACTAATGAAAGCTGAGAAGAGAAGCAGGAAACGACGTTGAGAGAGGAGAGGACAAGAAAGAAGAAACTGCAGAGGGAAGAGCAACTGATTTTGCAAAATGAGCTGTTTGTTCCCCAAGTGCAGTGAATATCATTTTTGGATGAGCCCACTCAGTCCCCGACTCCAGATCAGACAACAAAAATAATATAACAGACATACTCAAGGATACTGAGCCATGCGACACATGTGTTTCATCTCCCAGCACTAGCACTGATAAGAGGAACTATATGCCAATTAAACACGCTGCAGCGGCCAGTTTAAAGTTTCCAGAACTCTGCTACCCAGACAGCACCAACATACTCTGCTTTCCTGAGAGATCCCGTGGAAGCTGGGCACGTTTCAAAGAATAAGTCGTATCTTTCTCTCGATAAAAATGAAGTTCTCTTTCTTTCTTCCAGAACTCTGCTACTCAGACAGCAGTAACATGCTCTGCCTTCCTGAGAGATCTAATGGAAGCTGGGCACGTTTCAAAGAATAAGTCGTATCTTGCTCTCGATAAAATGAAAGTTCGCTTTATTTCTTTCTTTTTATCGAGATCAAGATAGGACTTGTTCTTTGAAACGTGCCCAGCTTCCATCAGATCTCTCAGGAAAGCAGAGCATGTTACTGCTGTCTGAATAGCAAAGTTCTGGAACCTTAAACAGGCCGCTGCAGCGTGTTTGATTGGCTACAGTTCCTCTTGTCAGTGCTAGTGCTGGGAGATGAAGCACATGTGTCGCATGGCTCAGTATCCGTGAGTATGTCTGTTATATTTTTGTTGTTGTCTGATCTGGAGTCGGGGACTGAGTGGGCTCATCCAAAAATGATATTCACTGCACTTGGGAACAAACATCTCCTCATCTCGCAAAATCAGTTGCTCTTCCTCTTCTTGATAGCACGAGATGTCAATGTCACTGGGGCCATGAACTGTGAGTTAGACTTAGACCACAGTATAACATCTCTAACTACTGTGTCCATTATCACACTCATATCAACACTTCTAGGATCCTTTCCAGTGGAGAGAACTTTCTCATCTCTTATCTGCAACACTTTCTTAAATGCAGATCTCAGGGTTGGGAGCTCAGTCGCCAACATGTCTCTCCCTCTCCCCAGGTAATTTACCAACCCTGAGGTCAGGCCCTTTCTTTTCTTGAGAGCTATCAAATAAGATACGTTCCTGTAGGGGAGATGAGAATGAGTTTTGCACACAAAATAAATTCACAAGCATGTGCCGGTGTTACAGATGAAGCAACTAAGAAAGCATGGATGACGTGACTAGTTAAAATGAGCGGGAAAGTAAACACATTAGCTATATCAGGCGATTTGTTTAATCAAGTCTGCTAAATGTATAGATATACCTAAGCTTTACGAAGCTCAGGTTCTGAACACTGTGATTTCGCCGCTTTTTATCCATTTCTTCTCGCGTCTAGATTTTAGCAAGTGCACGTGCCAGGGACGGATCCATGGGAAGCAATCTGGTCATGGCCCTGAACGCAGTCACATATTACCCAGTTTTGGCAGATTTAGACCGATTTTTATAAACAAGTTGTGTTTTCTCATTATATGTCCCGGAACCCCCTCCCCCAAAGGTGAACTAGAAACGACCCTAGCGCGTGCAACCTGAATTTGTGGTCTGCATGGCTGAACTTGATAGCTCGCGATCGCTCGAAAGCTCACACTGCCTGCGAGAGTCGGCATTGTCCTAAAACTTCTCTACTCATAGCTTCAAAAACACACATGTTCCTTTTTGCGACCTTTTAAGTAATTTGTGACCAAAATGTACTTGAAGAAAGTTTCTTAGAATTGAATTTCGCATAATAAAATCGTAGTACCGTGTTACAATACGGAAATTTTATTTTTCTCATGAGTATGACCCACCCTATTGTATAATTCATTCCACGCCGTCGACTGACATTGCCTCGCTGCAAAGACTGGCTTACACGCAGTCAAACTAATAAACAATGAGGCGCCCCGCACCGGATTGCCCGGTGGTCACCACATGTCCGCGCGTGTTACCTGGTCACGTCTGATGTGTGCCACGGAACTGCATTGATGTAATTTATCGAAGCACCAGCCAGTGGATTTATCTGGGTAAATATCCGATACAGTATGAATAATGGATTTGAGTGCGCTGGTCAGAAAAATGTGGTCGGCTTCGGATCTGGATACGAATTTGGCTATCATTCTAGTCACAGTTCTAATTATATTTCGTCGTGTTTTTTTAACGGATACATAAACAGTATCTCTGGTGGCGTAACAAAGTATGTACGCTGTTGCCCTCTTTGCTTCTTCGGTCGGTACTTCCTTAACCCTCGCCCCACCGGGGGTCATCGGTGGCCCCCTAAGGTTTTTCCAAGATAGCAGAAAAAGACGAGGCGCAGCACCGCGGTTGAGGGCTCTACCTCTTACTGCTTCATTTTCCCACCATCCCTGAAATTTTTTACTCCGGGTCACCCAAGGCCAGGTCACCAGGTGAGGTCAACCAAGGTCACCTCACTTCATCTTTAGAGCTCTGTAAGAGCTACATTTCGAAGTCGATCGATTTGAAACCTGCTACACTTCATGACCCCTCCAGGGTCTACATGGTGTATATCCGGGATTTTTGGATTTCGTGACCTGAGGTCATGTCACGAGGTGACCTCTCCTATCGACAAAGCATGGGGAAAAGCTGTCTTGTGATCTAAAAGTCACAAAAGCGATTGAAAGTGCTCAGCTTGATCAGAAAAGCGTTCTTGGACACTCTTTCACGGATTCCAGGGGCCATATTTTCCCTTTGACCTCTCCAAGGTCATCCAAGGTCACCAGGGGTCAAAACAGTATTTTGACAATAACTTTTGACCTATATAAGCTAGATTGCGTGTATGTCTCGTCACTGGCTTTCGTTTGATATACAGCAAGGTCAATTTTTGACCTTTCGTGACCTCAGGTCATCTTAGGTCACGAGGTGACCTCTGGAGGTCAAACCACTGGCGGGAGGTCATTATGTTCAACATAGCGGGAAAGGATCTGACATTTTCCTATCCAATGTACTTTACCACATCTCAATAGCTCTTATGGTACAAGAGTTATGCCCAGTTTGCTTAAGCATTGCATATTTGAGTGAAAATAGCCGATCTTGACCTAATTTGACCTCTGGAGGTCAAACCATTGACCTGAGCGCTTAAACATGCGAAGTAATTTCTTACTGAATTCACGTGAGCTTTCTAATGCACTTTGCAGATTTGCGCTAACCCCCATATTTTCGGAGTTAGAGGGTGGCATCGATGCCCCACGGTGGGGCGAAGGTGGCGCCGGACCCCCGGTGGGGCGCGGGTTAACACAGGTATCATTCATGAGGTACCAACTAGCCTTCGACTGGTTTCAGCATAAGGCAGTTAACCCTCGCCCCGGTGGCGGGCACGAGCCACCTTCGCCCTGGTGGGGGGCTAAAAAAGACCCCCACGATCTCAAAAACTAAGAGAGCTAGAAAAAAGCGCAAAACGGCAATCGAAAGCCCTTCAAAAATGATTTCGGTCATTATTCTTGTCAGGGCAATATCAAGGTCACCAGAGGTCAAAATAGGTCAAAATCGCTAATATGAGGTGTACTAAGAAAACCTCATGTATCTCAGAAACTATGATAGCTAGAAACATTTTTCCAACACCGTTCGAAAGCTCTTGAGTTTCCCTTTCATTACAGTGGAAATTATTTTCGTGTCAGGTCAAAGCCTAGGGAGCTACAGGTCACTTAATATTGGGCATGGGGGCGCGGTAGTGGGTGGTCAGCGTAGCTGGCTTCCACGCAGCCGACCCGGGTTCAAGGCCCGGCGGCTTCCCGAACAAGGAGCAAGCTGGCTCCCGAGAAACCCTCCAACAGGGAAAGAGTTGGCGACGCCATATGACCCTGGCAGTTGGTGCGTCGATAAGCCCCAAAAATTGTTATAATATTGGGCATATTTTTGGGAATGTCCGTAGCCACCTATGCATAAGGGCGTTTCCTTTTTCGCTAATAACTTCCAAACCAAACAAGATACAGCCATAGTTTATGCTCCATTGCAATCCTCTCGTCAATACAAATCGAATGATATATAATATTGCTACCCCAGGTCAAAGTTAAGAATTTGACCTGACCCAGGTCAACGGTCTGACCCAACTTGACCTGGTATGGTCATGATGTATATCATTTGAATTGCAGTGACAATACAAACACTTTGGTGACAAAATAAAAGTTCTATCTTAGTTTATTCAAATGTTATAGAGTAAAACACCAAAAAATGCTTATTTGACCTAAGTTGACCTTTTAAAGGTCACAAGTCAAAATGTTTAGCATCAACTTCAGAAATGGGCTAAGAGCAATTCGTAACTGATGTTTGAAGTTGATTCCATCCATACTTACTGAGAAAAGCTCATTTCGTTATTTTCCCTATTTATTGACAATGGGGAGGTCATGCTCAGCACATGACCTTAGGTCACCAATATAAAAAAATCCCGGAACAAATGTTGTAGCTCCTTGTGGGCCTAATATGTGGTACGAGTTTCAAATTGATCGATTTGCCCTTCTTTTAGTTATGCGGTACCAAACATTTTTTTAGGTGAGATCACTTCACCTGGCCTGGTGGCCTGACCTGATATGACCATGAGCTAAAATTTTCAGGAAAGATGTAAAAATGATGAAGGAATAGCTAGACTAAGTTTGGCAGCGCTGCGCGCCGCCGTTTTTTGGTCACTTAGGAAAAACCCGAGGGGGGTCTAAAAAGACCCCTACCCGGGCGAAGGTTAAGTGACCGGTCTGTGCGCTGCCATGGTGTACCACCACTACGTACAAGTCAAACACAAAGTTGCCAGAGATCTGCGGTTGTCCGAGGGCCATCGAACTGAGGTCGAGGTCGCTCAGGGGAAAAGCGACGTGAGGGTGCACTTTGCGTGATGTGCTGCCGCTGCTGGTAAAGCGCTTAAATGATCGTCACAAATGGCAGGCGCCAAAAATCGAACTTTTGCAGGTGTTCTGTTTGTTTTGACAATTTGAACATGCCCAGCCTGGAATGAAATCACCTTAGACATATTGATGGAGACATTGAGCAAGACTGCTCTGTGAAGACTACCCTGGGCCTGAGGCCAGCGGTAAGGACAGCAGAGTGAAGTTCTCGAAAGTGGGAGATTCGTGGCCGCAAGCAAAACACTGCAGAACATACCTATTTTGACCATTGAATAGCCTAGATATGATTAAGCAGTTTTCTTTACGAAACTGATGGCAGGCATTGGCCGTGGGATTCCAGCGGAGTTACGTACACCTAATATAAATGTGACTGGCATATGTCGGCCAAGCAAGTGAAAACAGAAATATATAATCCATTTGTATTGTTTCATACACTCTTACACCACAGTATAACATTATCAACATGATAAATGAGAAGTTAACCGTAGATTGCTCCCAATTCAGGTCTCCGCTGTGTGCTCTGCACGCTACGTCAGTGTTGCTGGAGCCAAAGTTACTGAACGGAGTCTGAGAGTTGAATTGGGATGGTGATGCACTCAGATGATGATGAAATATTTTGTTTCACATAGGTTAGAATCATAGTACAACAATGCCGACATTGAAAGTCAACCGTAGATTCCTCCCAGTCCAAACTGCGGTTGTGTGTTCTGTACGCTGATAGCGTCAGTGTTGCTGGAGCCGAAGTTTCCGAAGGGGGTCTGAGAGTTGAATTGAGATGCGCTTCCCCGGTTAAAGCTGGATCCTCCATTGGCAGCAAAACCCTGCCGAAGAAAACGTTCTCATGAACAGATTTACTTTGAACCATGAGGAAGGCTCTGCTTTACAGGCAGTGGACTAATGGCAGTGCACTAATCTTTCCGTAAAGCACATAGGAAATTCAATTATTTAGCTTTACATTTTCACTGCATTGTTAAAATAATCTGCGCACTATATTGCTGCTTTAATTACTAGAACAAAAAATTGTTTATTATATTAGAAACTTTTGACAGAAAATTAGGCTGGCAACACACTTAGAAATGTGTGCTACATTGCACAAACAATTTATGATTCCCTATTTGTTGCATATTAACATTAACTTAGACAATTTTTACTGACAAGCTAAACATCGAACATGCTGCGATGTGAGAGTTAGCTGTTCCCTCAGGCGTACTTCCGAGTGTATAATCTATAATATGGCATTGATTGTGTCCACCTATTTCACTTTCAGCGCCTGAAAAATATGACTGAAATGAGCTCCTCGAATTTCTCTTCATAGCTGCAGCAGTAACTACAGGCTAAAATCAGAGGGTCTTACCCCGGCGTTGGCGCTCAAAGAATTGATTGAACTGAACGGAGTGTTTCCAGAAATGGCGTTAGCGTTGGCAGAGCCCCTTGCTATGGAAGGTCCTCCGAAGCCTCCGAACCCAGGCTGGATGAATCCGCCTCCGAATCCTGGTCGGTATATGTTGCCGCCGAAAAAGCGACCAGCGGAAGCCACCGCAAAGATGCCGCACAGAAAAACAGCAGCCTTCATTTCTGTGAACAAAATAACCGAGTTTGCTGAGAGCGGCGACCCTACTGGACTTCACCAATGCACAACAGAACAACAACATATGCCCAGTGGCGGCGCTTGAACATTGTGACAGCCTAGGCACGATTGGCTTAGTGGTAGGACGTCACCCAAGCTTTTTACCTGATATTAGACGGGGCCGATTCCAGCAGGCCGGCTGGAGAAGGGGCAAGCTCAAGTCGATGAACAAAAATAATATTTATGTTTAAATGGTAATAGCATAAAAATTAAGAAAAAATATAAGAAACATGTCAGTGGATTGTGGAAACTGTTATGCGGCAGTATATGAAGGTACACGGCAAAATTCAAGAAGGATAGGTCGGTAAGTAAGCCGGGAAGGGCAAGGTACTCACGAAAGCTTCCCATTTCAAGGACAGCTTCGGCACTTCATTTTTTATGACATCCAATTTCTCGCTGTACGACCGATTTGTGAACGGGTTTTTTAAAGCTCATCCGCCAGATTTTGTGCCATGACTCACGTTCTTCATAAGGGTTTCGCAAATCAAATATGTTGCTAATAATTGCCAAACAACTGTCCCGAGCTAGAGAAGGCAAGACATCCACGAATACAAGAATGTCAATTAACGAATCCGCTGTAATCAAGGTCCTAAGACGCGGCATCGCACGTGTTAGCTCCTAAGGCATGCCTGGTTTGCTGATTTAACCAGCCAGTGCTCGTGTCCGAATGAATGAGGTATCAGAGATGTCATTTAACCCGCGCCCCACCGGGGGTCCAGCGCCACCTTCGCCCCACCGGGGGCCATCGATGGCCCCCTCTAACTCCGAAAATATGGGCGTTAGCGCAAATCTGCAAAGTGCAATAGAAAGCTCGCGTGAATTCAGTAAGAAATTACCGCACATGTTTTTAGCGCTCAGGTCAATGGTTTGACCTCCAGAGGTCAAATTAGGTCAATATCGGCTATTTTCACTCAAATATGCAATGCTTAAGCAAACTGGGCGTAACTCTTATGCCATTAGAGCTATTGAAGTCTGGTAAAGTACATTTGATAGAAAATTCTCAGTACCTTTTCCGCTATGTTGAACGTAATGACCTCCCGCGAGTGGTTTGACCTCCATAGGTTACCTCGTGACCTAATATGATCTGAGGTCACGAAAGGTCAGAAAGTGACCTTGCCGTATATCAAATGAAAGCCAATGACAAGACAAACACGATGGTGTTTGTTTCAGCGCTCTAGCTTATATAGGTCAAAAGTTATTGTCAAAATACTGTTTTTGACCTCTGGTGACCTTGGATGACCTTGGAGAGGTAAAAGGGCAAATATGGCCCCTGGAATCCGTGAAAGGGTGTCCAAGAACGCTTTTCTGATCAAGCTGAGCATTTTCAATCGCTTATGTGACTTTTAGATCATAAGACAGCTTTTCCCCATGCTTTTTCAATGGGAGAGGTCACCTCGTGACCTGACCTCAGGGCACGAAATCGAAAAATCCCGGATATACACCTTGTAGACCCTGGAGGGGCCATACAGACCCAACGCCGGTGACATTAATAGTGGGTGAGTGAAAAAAGATGAAGTAGGTCAAATCAAACACACATTTAAATACAAAGCGTGAGCGATATTTAATTACACTGTCCAATCATACCACATATACAATATGGTACTTTTCAGTTTCACAAAACGAACCCCCCAGAAAACGGAAACGCGTCACAGTTGCCAGATTTACATGCAGCCATGGTGCGATTGTGTGTTGAGAAAGTTGCCGCCAGATGCGAAAGTGACAGTCAATTTTTCGAAAATACATGATTGTGGGCATATTAAGCATTAAAATAACGTAGATACGTTATCAGTACTTCTGTCCATTTGTCAGGTTAAATAATATTTAAAGTTTGAGTATCTTCGATTTAGCGGTCCCTATTTCTTTGAATTTAGTACAAGTACGCCAAAAGCTACTAGGAAAAGTACTAAATGAGTGAAATAAATAAAAAGCTGGGCAGCAATTCACAAACTACCAACAGCGACAAACAAGTTCGCAATGTTGTGTGATGTAGAGCCTGCCAAAAATTTTAACAAGGAAGCTACTTTTGAGGCATATTTATTAGGTATATCTGAGATAAGTGCAGGCTAAAACTAGCTGGAATAATAGTGCTGCCCATCTAATCAAGATAATGAGGCTACTTATTCGATGACTTTCACACGTCAAACGGTTTCATTCTTAGCTCGGTCACCATTTGTGCCAGATCAAGATGGTTAGGTAGATTGAGCGGAGGAGTGGGAGAGTTGGCGCAGCAGCAGAGGCAACAACAGTAATTCAGGTGAGATTTCATGATCAAATTATCATGTCAATATTGTACAGATAGCAAATGTGTGCCAATGAGTCCTCACAAAGTTTAAAACACACACTTAAGGGCCGGCACTAACGACAGGGGGCAGAGACCCCCTTCTCATCTCAGAAAACACAGAAAATCTCAGAAGAAAAGACTTTGAAAACGCTGTTTTGCTTACTACCAGTGGTAGTAAGCAACACACAATACCGAACGCCGGAGTTAAAGCAGGATTTGACTTATCACTGGATCTTCTGGTATGAGACTTAATACCTCGACCTATAGGCCAATAGACATAATTTTACATCTATGCAGGGTAGTTGCCAGAGTTTTAGCAAGAAGGAAACCAGGCGGTGATAATCAGGTGTTGGGGAAAATTTAAGCATTTGATCGCTAAAAAATGCACCAGGGTCCACTACCAACACATTTAGGTAGATCCAAATCCATGTTGACATTGACATTTTGTCCCCTTTTATATGTAGATGGAATTCAGTGGGGGGTGGGGGAAGCTGTGATCAGGGTCCCAATTGTGTGTAGGTGTACGCTCCCATTTATAGATTAGTTCCCAATAATATTTCATGATAATCCAATTCAATCATGGGAAATGTACCATAATGGAAACACTCTTAAAATGGAAACTTCTCAAAAATGCATGTCATTGGGAAACTGCAGTCAGAGTTGCCAATAAGTTATATCCCACACAAAACAATGATCCATAATTAAATTTTCCCAAAACATAAGCATGATCTAAAGAAAACACAGTTACTACTTTCATGCGGTAATGGCTTGTGCAACCTGTCCGTTGCAAAGTAAGAGACAGGTAGATGACATCAGCATATTGGAAATATTATTCAAGTATAAAATTATCATTTCAGCTTGACAGAGGAGGCATCGTCGCAGAGTTGGACGCCATATACCACCCTGGGGCCATAAAGTGCAGGAAGTTTCAAATCCATCGACTTCGAATCGTAGCTCTTACAGAGCTCTAAATTTGAAGTGAGGTGACCTTGGTTGACCTCGTCTGGTGACCTGACCTTGGGTGACTCGGGGTAAAAAACTTCAGGGATGGTGGCAAAATGATGCAGTAAGAGGTAGAGCCCTCAACCACGGTGCTGTGCCTCTTCGTTGTTTTTTGCTATCCCGGAAAACCTTAGGGGGTCATCGATGCCCCCCGGTGGGGCGATGGTTAAAAAGCACACGTTAGGTTTGCCACCGGGTTGGGCAGATTCAGCGAAATCGCGACGTGCCTAATATCACATTTGTTGACGTTAAGAGCTGCGATCGTGGATTCTCAGATATGCAAATAATCGGGTCTTCGACCCAGTGATCTGAAAAGGTATATTCTCTGTAACTTAAAAATCGAGTCAAATTAGATGTATTCCACATAAAATAATACCTACTTCGACATTTAAAAGTGGCAAGGCAGTGCTTAATGTGCCTGTATGGCAGCGCCACCACTGCATATACCATGTATGGTGGTTTGTGCGATACTATCCGTAAGCATTACACCAAAACTTGTATTTGCCTGGGATGCTTGAGCCGTTTCAATGAGCTCTATTTACGTACCGACATCTGGAACGGACTTACCGACTCATGTAACCGTGAGTCTGCTTTCGGAAATCTCAGCTAATTGAGTGATTAGACCGTTCCCGTGAGCGGTAGGTAAAAGGAGCGCATTGCAATTGTTCGTGTATCCGGGGTAATTCATGTCAATTCAAAGGTGAATGAAAATACAGGACCCGCCAATAAGAAGTAAGACAAGAAACATTTAGTAACTTTGAATGAGTTTTATGTCAGTGCGTATGAATATTATCAAATAATAAATTTATACCATGAAAAATCTGATGACGTATAGGCGTGAATTTTTCACAAGCTTGTAGACAGAGTAAATAATTGCATTAGTTTACTAGGTACATGCACGGTCAGAAACGACATTCTGTAAACACCTAAGTTTAAGGCACATATGAAATTACTATTATTACCGTAAGTGAGTATACCAGTGCCCCCCGTTTTGATACTGTGAAATATATTTCTGGAGGCCAGCTTTTCGCGCGGTTCCTACGCCCCTGACTTCTGGCTAACATCGTATCCCTTCGTTTGTAAGCTTAAACTTCGCCCCGGTTGTGGGGGGAGGAGTGTTTGACCACTCCCGTCGGGTTTTTCCAGCGGCACGAGAAAACGGCGGCGTGAAGCTCTGCTGTACTTGGCACACTTTATCCTTGATAAATTCCGCAACTGTCGCCAAGATTTTAAGGTTGAGTCATCTTAGGTCAGGTCACCAGTGCAGATCAAGTGACCTTAACTCCAAAAAATGTTTAAGGTGACATAAGTAAGAAAATCGTGAATCTATGGAATTAAAACTTATACCACATACTGGGGCCGCCGAGTACTAACAAACATCTTTCGGGATATTTCCTATCCATGACCTAGTGTCGGATATGGATCATGACCAATGCTTTGGAAATGCACGAGGAAAACGGAAATTGGCCAAAAACGTCATTTTTTCTGTAGGTACCACCTGAAATACCTTCATATTCCCAAAATCATCTTAAACATCTTACGCCCATTTATATCTACATTATGCCAGTTTGGACCGTGACCTCTGAGACTTAATCTGGGGCAGCTTAGCAGGTTTTCAGGCTTGGGTCAATAACCTTGCAGGAAATGATGGTAAGGCTTTTATGTTGATACCATTACGTTTGGAGTCCTATTGGGAATTGCTTGATATGCATATTGACTACGCTATGGTAGATGGTGACGTGACCTGACCTTAGGTCGGGTCATCTTTGTATTTTGGCCTAGTATATTCATGTCATACATGTTTCGATTGACCGTAACGAGGGGAAGCGTCTGGTGTCTGAAACATTTTCTAACTCAACTTGTCAGACGCTTAAGCCCAGAAACTCGTCTCTAACATGCCACCTTTTTTTACATGTCATGACCTCAATATTGACCTGAGCCAAAAACTGACTGACATTATTTCTTCATCATCTTTTATGGGCTATCTACCAGTATTCGCGTTTTTTTCTCTATCGCGCAAAGGAGCCGAGTTCAAGGGGAGGTGTATAGAATATATAGCTTAAAGATGTTATATCTCTCTATTGAAAAATATCCGTGACTAGAAACCGTTCACGTAATCATAAAATGTTTATCTTCATTCGAAATGCCAAGCCCTTTCAAATCCTTACCTGAGTTTTAATGAAGCTGGTGGAAACAAAAGCAGAGGACTTGAAGAGTGTCACTTTTCGGCAGCCTGCGTGCAACTGATGCCCAACTTCATTACCGCGTCCTTATATCCGACACCATGGGAACTAACCGCACTGGAAAACACGCCAGCTGTCCCAAAGTCGCCCACGCGCAGACGGTATTTCCCGCGGCACATGCAAGCTTGCAGTGCCCATTCCGATTTACTGGGCCCATACCTGCACGATGTCTGGCTTCACACGCACAGATGCGTGAAATCGTCACGTATTTGATGGGTATGTAGTAGAAAATACTGTCTGTCAGATCGGCCGACACCGGTTTTGGGTTATTTTTGTGTGCCAAATTTTCACAAGCTCTCAGACTTTACTGCATCGGAAAACACGCGGAAATAGGGTGCTCAGCTGGTTGGTTACATAATCCTGGGCCTGTTCGATCTGTCAGTACAGTTTTGTCAGCAGGCCCTCTAACCTCTCCTCCAGAAAAGACACATCAGCGCCACATTCGCCTCTAGTTTGTTCTAAGCAAACGAAACTGAAACCTTTACCGTTAAAAATAGTAGGCTGCCACTGTCGTGCTGTTACTATTTTCCCAGCAGCACAACAGCAGGCCGTCAGCCCGTAAAACTCTAGGACTAGTTCCCGGGGAGAGGCTACAGTCCTGTGACGTAGGTGCAACGCGGCCCACTGTTGTTGCTGACAAAACTGCTAACAGATCGAACGGGGCCCCTGAAAAGTAATGAGAAAACTATTCTTAAATGCAGCATTAGTTAGTACAAGATACGTTCATCAGGCGTTTGCTGTTTGCCTTGTGTCGCCACCGAAGGGCACTCTATTTCTGTTTCTGTTCACATATTTCCCCACCCTTCATATATTAACCTATTGGCTCCAACTGACCCATTATTAAAACACAACCTCTTGGTAAAATCCATGGGTGTCGAATGTTGTGGGGAGGGGCCATGCCTCCTGCGATTTAAGCACTGGGGATATGTACCCCTCCCCTCCACTTTTGGGACTCGATTTATATTTGTTTGTGTTTACTCTTTATTACCTGTGTGGGGTTACATAAGTGTGTTGAAGTGAATCAATCATCAGTGCTTTCATATACAACACATTATCCCAATTAATCTCCCGCCCCTCCTGCCGCCCAGCCATTGCTAGTCCGGTGTTCATGTCTCCAGTAAAAATTTTGCGGGGAAGCCCACGGTGACAAAAAGCAGGGAGTGGCGGCGACAGGACCCAGCAGCACCACAGGACTTAGTCGGGTGGGCTGCTTAAGATCCACGTGATATATTTCTGTTGCTGGTATTTCCTGTATCTGGATTGGGGAACAACCGTTTTACCGCGCGGAATAACGGGGGGGGTGGGTGCCCGCCTGCCCCTCGGGTTTTTCAGAGATAGCATAAAAACGGCAGCGCGAAGCGCCACCGTACTTGGCATACCTTTTCCCTCATCATTTTACAACTTTTGTCAAAATTTTAAGGTTAGTTCATCCCAGGTCAGGTCACCAGTACAGGTCAAGTGACTGACCTAAAAAAGTTTAAAATAGCATAAGTCGGAACAGGTTGAACTTATCCGATTGAAACTCATATCACACAATGGCCCCACCGAGTTCTCTAAAGTATGTTCCGGTATTTTTATATCGATGACCTAAGGTCAGGTACGAGCCATGACCTCTCCATTGGAAGTACTTGAAAAATGGTTTTAACTGAATAACTCAGTAATGAATAGAGATAGAGCGTTTCTTTTAACTGCATTAGATTAGCCATGTCATTGCAGTTCTAATGATATGCATTTTCCCAATTTGACATTGACCTGACCTCAGGTCAGGTCAAATCCTTGATTTGACCTACTAAGGTCATATTATATATCATTTGATTCGGCTTGCTGCGAGGATTCATACAGTTCAAATCGTTTTGCTCTATCTTTACTTGTTCAGATGTAAGGGCCGAAAAACTTTTTTTACATGTTATCCCTATAACGGCATGTTTTGACCTCTAGTGACGTTAAATGTGATCTGACAAAAAATGGTTCAAATATTTTCGATGGAGAGGTGCATGGGCTATCCAACGCCGTTTGCCGTTTTTCGCTACCTAGCGCGGTTCTCGAGATCTTAGAGGAGGCGGGTACCCTCCCCCGTCAAGGCGAAGGTGGCTCAGACGCCCATCAATGCGCGTGTTAAATAAGATGCGAGGGAGTGTTCCGTTTTTATAATGGGACTGAACTGAGGTAACAGTTTTTTTACAGTGTGTTGAGAAACCACCATTCTAAGGTTTAATTTAACTAAAGCTCCTTGTGTGAACTTTTCTATGCCTTAAAGTTTAAAGTAAATAAGTTTAATTTCAACCCTGAATGAATGCTTTCCATTTGGTTGCAGTTATCTGATTGGTCGTAAGCCCTAAGCCTCGCTGAAATGCCATGCTGCGACTTATCCAGCATGCAGCATGCCTTCGCCGGAAAACTTCGGCTGAGGGCTTGACCATTTCAGAGCGTGACTGGGCAGAAGTGCCCCAAATGGCCGGAACATATCACATTCTCCCTTTCACAAGCTTGCCTAAATAATTTTTTTAATGATCCCACTCTAAAATTGTTTACATCAGGCACATGCGTTATCTTTCCACTACTTATTAAACACAGCCGCGGTTACGCTATCTCTTTTTGAGTTTTTGCTCCAGTTCTTAACAAGACCGAGAATAGACGGGCAGGCCGAGAGTACAATTGCCGTGGCAAGGGAACAAATATGATACTGATGATTAGAGTGGATGTCCTCAGCAGAAAACCGGTGGTGGGTCCTGTGATTATTTCACCATGTTCTTAATAGCTCCTGTAAACGATTTTGGTCATACGGAAACGCTGTCAATGGGAATTTACAGCGTGCCTAAGATCAAGGTTTGAGATTTCGCTGACTATTAAAAGTCATATTTTGATGACGTGGCAAGGTGATAGGAAAAATAATATATTTCTGGTTTTAGCGTATAAAAGCAGAGATAATATTCTGCTTCCTGGTTTTTAGGGCTATTTTGATCCTAAATTGTTATTTTTATAGTTTCAACAACGTGGCCCATTCTCTTTAACCCTTGCACTGATGGGGGGTGTTTGAACACCCCCTCTCCTTCGGGTTTTTCCATTGGCGCAAAAAGGTTGCGCGAAGCTTCGCTGTACTTTGCACATCTTTCCCCGGATCAATTGCACAACTTTCTGCAAAATGTTAAGCGTGAGTCACTTCAGGTCAGGTCACCAGTGCGCAGGTCATGTGACCTTGCGTCCAAAAATGTTAAAGGTAGTTCATGTAAAATGAGTTAATGTATTGAATTGAAACGTATGCCATACAATGGGCCTATCGAGTGCTACAATACGTATTCCTGGAGTTTTTCATATCGATGACCTAAAGTCAGGTACCAATCATGGCCTCTCTATTGGAAATGCATGGGTAAAACATAAATTGGGTTTTATTTGTGTAGATAAAGCTGCGAATGCCTTCATATTGTCCAAATCGTGGTATACTGGGCATATTTCTAGGTTCATGTTACAACTTTTGTTTTTGACCTCTGACATCTGAGAGGTCATCTGGGCACTAACGCGGATTCTTAGACTTGGGTCACTAACTTTGTAGGAAATGACGATAAAACTTTTAATTTAATACAATTACGTGTAGATTGTTATTATCAGTCGATTGATATGCATATTGACTATGCTACATTAGAAAGTGACCTTGACCTGGCCTGAGGTCAGATCATTTTTGTGTTTTGACCTATTATAGTCATATTATACATCATTCGATTCGCCGTAGCAAGATGAAAAAATGGTACTTAAAAATTATTCTAACTCAATTCTGTCAGACGCTAGGGTTCCAAAACTATTCTCTAAAATGCCACCTTAGTTGACCTGTCATGACCTCAATATTGACCTGAGGAAAAAATGAAGAATTTAGTTTCGTGATTAATTTATAAGAGCTATCCACCGGATTTTGTGTTTTTTTCTCAATCCGGTATTGGAGCCGAGTTCGAGGGGATTGTTTGAACATTCCCTCCCCTCCCCTCCCACCATGGTGACGGTGGCTCGGAGTTCCATCGGGGTGGGTTTTAAATTCGAGCGAAGTATATATAATACACTATAGTGTCGGGCTGTAGGTTTAAAAGTTTTGTTTTATGTCATTCGGGCTGGTGGTGGACTTATACATCGAATACATGGTTTGTATTTGCGTTATTTTTCAGCTGTTCAAGTCGCCCAGTGGTGTTTGTTGATGCGGATTTCGAGTGGTCGCTTCATTTCTCCTACATCAAATAGTTGGCATAAGCAAGATATGTATGTATTCACATCAGCAGGTCTTCCGCAGATAGTGGGTTATTCTTATACCTTTGTCAAAAACAAAGTAATATGCAGGTGCTCCAGCACATCGTCATAAACTGAAGATGACATCCTCATTCCGGAACATGATATGATAATTGCTAACTTGAAAATTATATGTAGAATATGATCTGAAGTACCTATGAGCACTTAACTCATGCCAACACCCTGCACAGCTCGCCTGATATTCTGTTTGAAGAAACAATAGCTTGTTGTCTGCGGATTTCCAATAAGTACATAAATATTGTTGGAAAACGATGAGACACGATAAATAATGCTAGGGTTTCCATGATTTTTTTGTCGGCTTTGAGAGTGGCAAGTGCTCCGATTGTCTTGTCTCCCGATTCAAAACATCATGGTTGGAACTTTATTTTTAAGTAAGTAACCAAGTGATGTTATCAAGTTATAAAGTATTCAAGTGTCAAAAATATTTGATAAAACGCTGGGCATTGAGCCGTCCCAGCTCTTCCATAGCATCCGAGATATTGTGATGTTTCCTTCGACCTAATATTTTTGTGGCCCGAAAGTTAAAATTATATGTATCTTGTTCTTTGATAAAGTTTGTGCTGCCATATGCCTGAATGCAGTACTTAACATAAGATAATAAAAGTGAGTCAATGACACGAGGAAATTCAGTTGGCAGAATATGTCTGGCATGATACAAAGCAACGAGTATACCAAAACGGCGACCCAATATACCTATGGCATGATATACACTTGTATATCATGCCATATGCGTGCATGACAATATACACTTGGCATGATGGGACAAAGAAAGATTGCAGGCCATATATACCCCCAAATTGTTAACTACATTTTTACTTACACTTGACAACTACCACGTTTTGTATAAGCGATGTGTTCATTGCTTCCATAATTTCTTTCAAGTAATTTTTCATTTTAGGCATACGATCACATGGACCAGTGATTCCAAGCTATAGGTATATCGTCTGAGTACCTGATATAACTAACACGAAAGCTATTACAATGACCTAATGGTATAGATACGGGTAACTGCCGGTAATGATAGACACGTCAGATGTTTATCCTCGATATTTGCGAGCACTGGGCCCAAACATGTGCCCTGGAAAGGACTTATATTCATAGACAGGGGTTCCAATACTTTATCCCCAATTTAAGCTGGTTGCACATGTCCGCCAAGATAACTCGGAAACATAAAAATATAAGTGGAATCCCAAAATTAGGGGGTTGGGAAACGTCCACCGCTTCATAAATACGAGGAGGTTTGTACAGTTACAATCGACCCCTCGACGAGTTTCGAAGCGCATGGGTTTTTCCAAAAAGTTTATTGTCAACAAAAGGTCAGTTGAAACAAATAAATGAATACATGCAGAGTGGAGAAAGAAGTAAACAGAGACATAAATAAAACACCCCTTCGGTGGGGTCACACGACAAACAGCAGACATCTGATAAACGTATCAGGTACTAACTAATACTTCATCGAGAAACAGCTTTCTCAGGACTTTTCAGGATTATGGAACCAACCAGCTTTGCACCGTATTTCCACGTGGTTTCCACCGCGGTGAGGCTGGAGAGCCTGACAGAATTTGGCCGACCAAATTAATCCCAAACCGGATGCTAGCCGACCTGATATGCACTATTTTCTATCAACCACATCAAATACGTGGTAATTTCACTCATCTGTGCCTGTGCTCCCAAAGGCCATGCAGGTATAATCCCAGTCAACAGGGAGGGGCACCGCAAGCTTGCACCTGCAGCAGGAGATGCCGTCTGCGAGTGACGGCATCATCGGGTCGGCTGGCGTGCTTTCCATTGCGGTTACTTCTCATGGATTTGGATATAAGGACCCGGTGCGGTATTTGGTGGTCAGTTGAACACTCGCTGCCGAAAAGTGGCACTCTTCAAGTCCTGTTTTGTGTCCACCAGCTTTATCAAAACACAGGTGAGGAGTCGAAAGCACATGGTATTTCCAAGGAAGATTATAATTTAATGTTTACGTGAATGACTTCCAGTCACGTCTATTTTTCAATAAAGAGATATATTACCTTTGGGCTATAGATTCTGAGTATAAGTAGAAATAATTAATATAAGGTTTAGTGCTACGCACAGCCAGAGGTTGTAGTTGTCATACGACCGGTTTCGGGGTCATCTCGGTCCCATTATCAAGTGACAAGAACAATATATAATTGCACACACACTGCATAGTTATATAAAACCCATTTCAGTAAACTCGATGGAATAATCTTTGTCGTGCTACTAGATGTTCAAATATTCAAAACATCATGATGACGCGTGAGTGTTTTCTTCCATGATTCTCATTTTCGCTTGAGCAGGTCGAGCCAGCCTTGGTACAAGACATATTTGCCTATATTTCTGTTTAGTTGTTCTCTTGCTGTTGTTTGAATTTGGATGGCTGCTTTAATTTGGCGTTGTTTTGTTCTGGATTCGGAAGTGATTACTTGTGCGTCCCAATCAATAGTGTGTCCGGTTTCGTACGAATGTTCGGCTGTGGCTTCTGGTTGTCGGTCGGTTAGGGTCATCTCCCTTAGGGCACTAAACCTTAGCTCTAAAACTTTCAGTAATTTCTTTCACCAAAGCCATGAACCAAACAGAGAAATAATTAAGCTCAAAAGGCTAAGGCTTCAAAGGCTAAGTTTGCCAACAGGGGATGAGTGGCTCAGATGACAGCATCAAAGTCTCCTTGGTCACAGGTCTCGGGTCCAAGTCCTGAGGAGCCTCTGAATATGTTGATTTGATCCATAAAATCCGTCCCAACGGGATGAGCATTGAGTTATAGTATAGTTATTGTTAAGAACATAATTGAGTTATAGTATTTTTATGTACCATTCTCTCTCTCTCTCTTCTCTTTCTCTTTCTCTTTTTTCTCTCTCTCTCTCCTCTCTCTCTCTTGTAATGGTGAATTTAAAAATGGTTGACATGGTCAAAACTTACTAGGTCAAAATATAAAAATGGCCTGACCTGAGGTCAGATTAAGGTCAACAGCTAACCTAACGTAGTCAATCTTCATATCGATCGATTTAAAATTGCAATCCAAACGTAATGGTATCAGCATAAAATCCTTATCATTTCCAGCTAGGTTATTGACCCAAGTCTGAAAACCTGCTGAGTAGCCCCAGAGGACGATTCAGAGGTCACAGGTCCAAAATTCCAACATGCACATAGAAAAGGGTCTAAGATGATATGATTTGGAGAACATGAAGCCATACCCAAGCGGAACTACAGGAAGATAACACTTTTTGGTCGATTTCCGTTTTTGCCATGCATTTCCAACGGAGAGGTCATGTGATCCGTGCCTGACATTAGGTAATCAATATGAAAAAAGTCTCGGAATATATTTTGTAGTTCTTACTATGCCCATTATGTGGCATAGCTGGCATATTCGATAGATTCACGTTTTAATACTTATGCCACCTTAAACATTTATGAAGGTGTGGTCACATGACCGGCACTGGTGGCCTGACCTGAGACGCCACAGCCTTATTTTTTGGAAAGTTGTGGAATTGATCAAGGATTAGGTGTAACAAGTACGGTGTCTCAAAACGCGCCCATTTTTTCGTGCCGCCGGAAAAAACCTGAGGGGCTGATCACCCTCCCCTCCCCCACCGGGGCGAGGGTTAAGCTTACCAACGTTGGAATATGATGTTAGCCGGAAATCAGAGACGGAGGGAACGCACCTAAAGCTGGCCTATCTGTTCCTACGGCTGTCCCAGAAATCCATTTCAGAATATCATAACACGTACACTAGGTAATAATGAGAAATGTCGTGCATTTCGTTATGCACCTTAAACTTTAGTGTTAACAGAGTATGCTGTTTCTCACTGTGCATATATCTAATAAAGCAATGCAATTATTTATTCGGTCTACAAGCCTGCGGAAAATCAACGCTTTAAGATCACCAGAGATAGTTCATGGCACGGTTTCTGGTTTAATAATATTCACATACACTTACATATAAAATCATTCAAAGCCTCAAAAGCTTTCTGGTATCAGCACTTATTTGCACGTCCTGCATTTTGATTAGTCTTTAAATTGGCGTCATCTACCTCGGATAAACGAGCCGTTTCAATGCGCTCAATTTACCTGCCGCTCGCGGGAACGGACTTACCACACAAGTAGCTGAGAGTCCGAAAGCAGACTCCCGGTTACATGAGTTGGCAAGTTCGTATCCAAGGTCGGTAGATAGAGCCCATGCAAACTGCTCAAGCATCTGAGGGAAATCAATGCTTTGGCGTAACACTGATGTATAGCATCACGTTAACAACGTAGACATATGACATAAATTGTTCACGTGCTGAGTACTGCTTAGGCTCAACAGATTTCCCGCACTCACCGAACCATTTTTCACAGAAATGAAGGCTGCTGTTGTCCTGTGCTGCATCTTTGCGGTGACTTCCGCTAGTCCCTTCTTCCGCGGCAACATATACCAACCAGGATTCGGAGGCGGATTCATCCAACCAGGATTCGGAGGCGGATTCATTCAGCCCGGTTTCGGAGGCGGATTCATCCAGCCCGGGTTCGGAGGCTTCGGAGGACCTTCCATAGCAAGTGGCTCTGCCAACGCTAACGCCATTTCTGGAAGCACGCCGTTCAGTTCAATAAGTTCTTTGAACGCCAACGCCGGGGTAAGACCCACTGATTTTAGCCAGTAGCTACTGGTACTGCTATGAATGTCATTTCGTAGAATTTAATTAAGTCAGATATCAGATAAGTTTAGGTTAACAAGCAACAAAAAAGGGACCCATAAATGGTTTGTGCATTAATGCATAATTTCTGGTTGTGTTGTGAACGTGTTTTTATGTCAAATGTTCCTAATACTACAAATGAGTTTTTAGATGTTGATAATTTACGCAGCAGTATAGTAAAGATCATGCAAGCAAAAACGGTTAAAATGTAAAGCTAAATAATTAAATTTTCTATGTGTTCCACGAAAAGAAAGAGCGCTGCGTATAGAACAAAACCTTCATCATGTTTTAATGTATATCTGTTCATGAGAACTTTTTCGGCAGGGCTTTGCTGCCAATGGAGGATCCAGCGTTAACCAGGCAAGCGCATCTCAAGTCAACTCTCAGACACCGTTCGGAAGCTTCGGCTCCAGCAACACTGACGCATTCAGCGTACAGAACACACAGCCGCAGTTTGGACTGGGAGGAATCTACGGTTAACTTTCCCTGTCGACGTTGTTGTACTGTGACTGTAACGTATGTGAAACAATATATTTCATCATCATCTGAGTGCATCTCCATCCCAGTTCAACTCGCAGACTCCGTTCGGAAACTTCGGCTCCAGCAACACTGACGTCATCAGCGTGCAGAACACACAACGTAGACCCGGATTGGGAGGGTTCTACGGCTCACTTCTCCTTTATCGTGTTGAATTTGAAGTGGGTGTATTAAACAAGACAAATAAATGCTCCACTCTGTCTCCATTTGGTTCACCGACATATGTCAGTCACATTTTTGTTCGGGGTAGATTTCCGCTGGAGTATACGACGGTCAAGGAGATTAATATTTAAACCGAACCGTATACGGAACTTCCTAAAAAGTTCAGCCTGGTTCCTTGGAATACCGGAATTGTCCCTCACTGGAGAAAATTACAACTAAGTATAATTAAAACTGTTACCAGACCCCTGTCTGGATATACAATGACAACACCTTTTTCAGCTATTTGACTGGGAGTGCAACTATTTTGTTGTTTGGAAAAATAGTTCCAGGAATGACGTCATAATAAGACAATTAACACGTGCATTGACGAGGGCCTAGGCAACCTTCTTTTTGACAGGGGGCGGGAACCAACCCCTCCCCCTCCAAGATCCCAAGAACCACGGTAGACAACGAAAAACGGTAAGGGCGTTAGTTAACCCATACAAATCTGTATGGAAGACATAAGTACAATGTTTCACCTGGTCACATTTCAGGTCACTGGAGGTCATTGCATGTCATACAGGGATAACACGGAAATAAATGTTTTCAGGCATTAGAAACTAGCGGAGATAGAGCAACACAATCCAGTCTCTTGGGATCCTTGCAGCAGACCGAGTTGAAGGATATATACAATATATATATATATATATATATATATATATATATATATATATATATATATATATATATATATATATATATGGACAAGACATAATGTGATATAGGTGAACACACGAAAGTTATTTAATTTATATTTAATTTACAGTAAATTAATTATAAATTAAATAACTTTCTTGTTACTATCACACATATATATATATATATATATATATATATATATATATATATATATATATATATATATATATATATATATATATATATATATATATATATGATCAAGTTAGGCTAAATCTAAAATTTGACCTGACTTGGGACCAGGTCAAGCTCAAATTAGTTAAAAATGCATATTATTAAAACTGCAAAAATAAGACAAGTCCAGTGATGTTAACCCTCGCCCCACCGGGGGCCATCGATGGCACCCCCTAAGGTTTTTCCGGGATAGCAGAACAACGCAGCGCCGCGATTGAGGGTTCTTCCTCTCACTGCATCATTTTCCACCATCCCTGAAGTTTTTTACCCCGGGTCACCCAAGGTCAGGTCACCAGACGAGGTCAGCCAAGGTTACCTCACTTCAAATTTAGAGCTCTGTAAGAGCTACATTTCGAAGTTGATCAATTTGAACCTTCCTACACTTCATGACCCTTCCAGGGTCTACAACATGCATATCCGGGATTGTTCGATTTCGTGCCCTGAGGTCAGGTCACGAGGTGACCTTTCCCATTGAAAAAGCATGGTGAAAAGCTGTCTTATGATCTAAAAGTCACAAAAGCGATTGAAAATGCTCAGCTTGATCAGAAAAGCGCTATTATACACCCTTTCACGGATTCCAGGGGCCATATTTGCCCTTTGACCTCTCCAAGGTCATAAAAGGTCACCAGGGGTAAAAAACAGTATTTTGACAATAACTTTTGACCTAATTAAGCTAGAGCGCTGAAACAAATACCGTCGTGTTTGTCTTTCACTGGCTTTCATTTGATATACGGCAAGGTCACTTTTTGACCTTTCGTGACCTCAGGTCATCTTAGGTCACGAGGTGACCTCTGGGAGGTCAAAGCACTGGCGGGAGGTCTTTACGTTTCGCATACCGGAAAAAGGACTGACAATTTCCTATCAAATGTACTTCACCAGATCTCAATAGCTCTAATGGTATAAGAGTTATGCCCAGTTTGCTTAAGCATTGCATATTTGAGTGAAAATAGCCGATCTTGACCTAATTTGACCTCTGGAGGTCAAACCATTGACCTGAGCACTAAAACATGTGAAGTAATTTCTTACTGAATCCACGCGAGCTTTCTATTGCACTTTGCAGATTTGCGCTAACGGCCATATTTTCGGCGTTAGAGGGGGCCATCGATGGCCCCCGGTGGGGCGAAGGTGCTGCTGGACCCCCGGTGGGGCGCGGGTTAACACCTGCTCCGCGGAGGGGGGTAGTTTCGCCCCTGCTCCTGGTTTTCCCCAGATAACACAAAACAACGAACAACGTAATTCACAGTACTTTATCCCTGATATATTATTGTTACCTTATTCTACGTATCTGAGAATTTGTTTTAGGTCTGATGGTGGCAGGTGAATTAGATCTTCAAGGTCAAATGACCCTACCTTAAAACCCGAAATCATGAATTTGAAGCGGCGCATAAGGAACATCTGACAACCCATCAGTTTAAACTTGCACAATAAGATAATGACATTCGGGTCTAAAATCTGTCATTTCAGAATTTTGATATTGTTGACCTAAGGTAGGTCAATTTTTTGGTCACCCCATGTGAAGTCTATATACAAAATAGAATGGGCTCGTTTTAACCCTTACCCTGGTGGCGGGTACGAGCCACCTTCGCCCTGGTAGGGGGTAAAATGACCCCCACGATCTCAAAAACTAAGAGAGCTAAAAAAATCGCAAAAAACCATCGAAAGCTCTTAAAAATGATATCAAAACTACTTAAGTTATTTTTCTCGTCAAGTCAATATCAAGGTCAACAGAGGTCAAAATATTCAAAATAGGTTAAAATCGCTAACATGAAGTGTACTGAGAAAACCTCCTTTATCTCAGAAACTAAGATAGCTAGAAATATTTTTGAACATCATTCGAAAGCTCTTGAGTTGGTATTTCACTAAGGTGCCAATGATTTTCGGGTCAGGTCAAAACCTAGGGACCTGCAGGTCACTGAACATTGGGAATGTTCTTGGGAATGTCCAAAGTCACCCATGCATAAGGGCGTTTCCTTTTTCGCTAATAACTTCCCACCCAGGCAAGATACAGCCATAGTTGATGCACCATTGCAGTCCTCTCGTCAATACAAATCGAATGATATATAATATTGCTATGCCATGTCAAATTCAAAATTTGACCTGGCGCAGGTCAGCGGTTTGACCCAACTTGACCTGGTATAGTCATGGTGTATATCATTTGACTTGCGGTGTCGATACGAACACTTCGTGACGCAATAAAAGTTCTATCTTTGTTTGTTCGAAATGTATAGAGTAAAACACCGGAAAATGCTTATTTGACGTTAATTGACCGTTCAAAAGTCTCAGGGCAAAATTTTTATATCAAATTCAGAAATGGGCTAAGGGCTAGGAGCACCAACATTTGAAGTTGATTCCATCCATACTGAAAAATCTCATTTCGTGATTTCCCCCATGCATTTGCAATTGGGACGTCATGGTTTGTACATGACCTTAGGTCATTAATTTCGATAATCACTGAACATATGTTGTAGCTTCTGGTGGGCCCATTATGTGGTATGATTTTCAACTTGATCGATAAATCCTTTTTTAGTTATCCAGTCCTAAACATTTTTTAGGTGAGTTCACTTCACCTGGTCTGGTGCCCTGACCTGATACAACCTTGAGCTAAAATTTTCAAGAAAGATGTAAAAATAATAAAGGAAGAGCTAGAGTAGGTTTGGCGGCGCTGCGCGTCGCCGTTTTTCGGCCACTTTGAAAAGACCCGAGGGGGTCTAAAAAGAGCCCCTCCCGGGCGAAAATTAAGCAAATATTGAGTATATTAACCTCAAAGTCCTGAAACCGCATATTCTTACCACAATATTGACTATAACGTTGGATTTTTAACCATATGTTCTCAAAGGTCATGTGAGATCACAGGACCATACATTGAATATTTTGCTAATAACTTCTTACTGAACTTAGATAAATCTTCTGTTCTGCTTTCATTGTGCTTATCTTATCACGTGGAGCCGATTGATATGAAACATGACCAAACCAGTTCACCCTCTGACCCCGACTTAGCTCAATGTTAGGTCATTTTAGCAATTCCACCCAGGAAGTTCATTTTATACACCATTCGTTTTGCCCCGTTGAGAGTAATTCAATGATGCTTACATATTTTCTCTAGCTCAGACTGCCCTGCTGTAAGTCTTTTGAAACCTCCTTGACCCATGCTGACCTCAATATTGCCTGACATAAAATAGCCCGTATGACTTCTCTTTGTCACTTCGAGAGCTTTCGAACGCCGTCCGTTATTTTTCTTAAGCTTTCCTGGGAAATGATATTCGGAGGGGGAAATACGCCTTCCCCCCTCAACGGAGCGCATCATCCCAGGAAGTCCACCGGGCTGCAGTTTGACAGGAGTGCTCTAACGCATTGTCTTTTACCAATTTCTTTAGCTGAAATCATTTTCTATGTATTTACAATGGAGAGGTGATGGCTCGCACCTGACCTTAGGTCATCGATATAAAAATTCCCTCGGTATATTTTGTACTGCCCAGTGGGCTCGTTACGTGATGTGTTTTAGATCCAGGGGCTAACCTCGTTCTAAACTATACTATCTCTTTCCTCTTTTTCGGATAACCCTCTTTTTCAGAGGGTTCCGATGGTCAAAAGATCCCTGCTTGCCAAAGAATGGAGTGCAGAAGAGGGCTGAGAGTACCCTGTCTGACGTGAGGTTCCACGTCGGGCCACAGAGAATAGTGCGGCTGGGCAGTGCGTCCTTCAGGGGGCCGTCACCCCAACAGCCCCTCTTTGGCTAAGCCTCTGTAGGGGGCCCAGCTGACCAGAGAAGGTCCTGATGACGATAGAGAGTCCTGCAGAGAACAGTTTGTCCAACTAGATTGAAGGCCATTGTAGTGAAAGAGGGTCCTGATAGAGTGGCTGCTGTGGGCAAAAAATGTCCCTGCTAGCCACAATGGCTTTCCCACTTCACCCTCGCCCCGTTGGGGGGGTGTTTGAACACTCTCTCAGTTTCTTTCCGGGGAACGAAAAAACGGCGGTGCGAAGCGCCGCCGTACATGGCACACCTTATCCTTGATTGTTTCCGCATTGTTTTCTCAAATTTTAAGGTTGGGTCATCTCAGGTCAACTGACCAGTGAAGGTCAAATGACCTTACTTCCAAAAATGTTTTTAGTGTCATAAGTTAGAAATGTGTGATTCTATTGGATTGAAACTTATCCCACATAATGGGCCCACCGAACACTACAAAGTAATCGGGATTTTTCATATTGTTTGTTTGTTTGTTTGTATTGAGCCATCATCAACGGGTTCATGTACGTCTCATTCACAGATGAAGTCAAGCAATGAAATGTGAGCTAGAATTCTCTGCTTAGAGAGAGAACTAGGTCATTGTTCTACATTGTCACATACACATATTTACACATACAATTACATACATAAAAATGACCGGTCAGTGTTCATCACAAAGCCCCTATTACCTGACGTCACAGCGTATACAAAGCCCAAGAGCTTGTAGACAAATGAAGCATTTTAAGTTCTTAAAACATGTAAAAGCTATAAAATATATTAAAATACATAAAAATACGACCGTAAATATAGCAAAATATAAGGACATGTCATTTTACATCAAAACATCAAAACGTTTCGGACCCCGCCAGGCCAGCGTGACTAGATAGTAGTGAGAGGGTACAAAATAGCATACTTACGGAACTGATATGCAGAACAATGACAAATGTCCGCCTCTCTATGTTATTATTGAAAGAATTATAAAGCCTAAGTATCCGAACGAACATACTTGCTTTCACAGTATTTACCCTGGCATAAGGAACATGGAATACCACAGGGTTCCACAACGATCGGGAAATAGCAGCCAATGGAAATGATTCGAGGAGATAAGACGAGTCAATTTTGTGCTTGTACAGATTTCTAATGAATAAAATGACCTAAGGTGAAGTATTTGTGTAGTTACAGCTGAGAGTGCATTCATATTTTCCAAATCGTAGTATCCTGGTCCCCTTTCCAGGCTCATGTTGTAATTTTTGACCTGTGACCTCTGAGAGGCCATCTGGGGCTACTTAAGAAGTTTTCAGATGTAGGTCAATAACTTTGCATGAAATGATCATACAGATTTGATATTGATATAATTGCGTTTGGATTGCTTTTGTGATTTGCTTGGTATGCATATTGACTGCTAGGTTACAAAAATACCTTGACATGACCTGAGGGCAGGTCACTTTTTTTTTTAACCTAGTATGGTCATCTCATACATTATTTGATTCGCCGTGACGAGACGAAGCGAATAATACCTAAAAAATGTTTCTAACTCTAATCTGTCAGATGCTCAAGCTCAAAAACTCGGCTCAAAATGCCACCTTCTTTGGCGTGGCATGACCTCAATATTGACTTCAGCTAAAAACCGACTAATAAAGTTTCTTCCTGAATTTGTGTGAGGTATTCATCAGCGTTCGCGTTTTTTCGCTATCCCGCACAGGAACCGAGTTCGAGGGATGGGGGTGTTTAAACACCCCCACCAGGGCGAAGGTGTCTCGGAGGCCCACCGAGGCGTGGGTTAAAGAGAACTCAGCTGGTCATACAGGGACCTGACGGTCATAGCTGAACCTGTGAGCTACAGTGGGTCATGCTAGTCATAATGCCTTTATCGGTTAAACAGAGCATGTCTTACTAAACAGAGCCCTTCGGTTGAGAAAGGGCCCTGGTGACTATCACAGTGGTTCAGAGGACCCTCTTTTTAGAGGGTTTCAATGATCCAAAAGGTATAGCTTGTCACAAAATAGGATTCTGTACGGAGCTTAAGAGGACCCTGTCTGATATGAAGTTTGACGATGGGCCAAATAGTATGATTCGGGAGGGGCAGCGCGCCCTCGAGGGGGCCCTCCGAGCTCTCATGCGGGCCACCGCACCAGCCGCCTCTCCTTGGATACGCCTCTGTGAGGTCCCAGCTGAGCAGAGCGGGCCCCGCTGGCGACAGAGAACCCTGCGGAGACCAGCCGCCTCTCCTTGGTTACGCCTCTGTGAGGTCCCAGCTGAGCAGAGCGGGCCCCGCTGGCGACAGAGAACCCTGCGGAGACCAGTGGGCCATACTACTTCAGACACTTCTCTGGTTTAAGAGGGTTCTGACGATGAGAGTGGGCCTTGTGGGCTAAAACGGTTCCTACTAGCCACGATGGCCTCCACACTTAACACGCGCCCCGCTGGTGTCCCTCGCATGACGCGCCCAGCTGGGGGGCGTTTTTTGCCCCCTCCGTATCTCATTTCCCACGAAAGCTAAAGAAAAATTACGGGCCGTGTTCGAAAGCTCTTGACAAGATGAAGTGATATTATACGAATAATTTTTATGTCAGGTCAATATTGAGGTCATCATAGGTCAAAGAAGGTTCCATAGGCTTACAACAGAACAGAGTACGTTTCTCTCTCAATATCTGTCCTCAGGAGAGCTAGAGCAAATATTTATGCACCATTGGATTCCTCTTATCGCGGCGAATCGAATGAAGTATAATATGACCTTGCTAGGTCAAATAGTGAAAATGACCTGACCTCGAGCTAGGTCAGGGTTACAGTGACCTGGTATGGTCATGTTGCATATCAATCGACTCCCCGTGACAAAAGAAGCACAATGCAAGCAAAATGAGAGCTTTATCTCAAGTCAGTGAGAAGTTATTGGCAAAACAACTTCCGCCGAGCCGGCCCGGTAGCTTAGTTGGTAGATCGTTGGGCTCCGGCCTGCTGCTCTGAAGCATGCAGTGGCAGTGCGTGTCCAGGCTTGGGATCGGCTCCCCTGAGACGCTCCGGCGCTCAATAGTTTACCCCGACGTACATGTCGGCTGGCAACTGACTGGTGAGAGGGTGACCTGAGCGGGGCGGGCGTCCCTGTGCTTTGTGGGACGTTAAACTTTGGCTTCTAAATTAACCCTCCATTGAGGGAGTTGCTCGTTCGGGTGGTGGGGTCGAGGTCTCTGTGACAAGTCCCTTGATGACTTTAGTGGGACTCTGACTCCAGCAGCCTTACCAGGAACAACTTAAACAGAATTTATATATAAAAAAACAACAACAACAACAATCACTCTATGCTCCTGTGACCTGACATGACCTTTGGGGGCTCAGATGCTCAAAAACTCACCTTTATGGTCAAGATCGTGGTAAGAATAGATGGTTTGAGGATTTTCAGCTTTATTTATCCCGTATTTACCGAAAACAAGCCCTTTTTATTTTTCCCCATAGACCTATAATGGGGTGACCAAAAAGTGACCCCACCTTAGGTGAACAATATCGCAATTCTGAGATCGTAGATTTTTAGACCCAAGTGACCTTATCATATTGTGAAAGTTTTATACTGATCGGTTCGCTGATGTTCCCTGGGCGCCGCTTTAAACTCGTGATTTTAGGTTTTGAGGTCGGGTCACTTGACCTTGAATAGTTCCTTGACCTGACATGAGCTTCCCTAAAAAATTGGACAGATTTGTAAAATTGATCAGAAATAAGGTACTGTAAGTTTCGTTGTCCTGCGTCTCTTATTTTTGCGTTATCTGGGGAAAACCAGAAGGGGGGGTGAATTTCGCCCCTCCCCAGTGGGGTGCGTGTTAAAGAGAACCTGGCTGTACCTCTTTAGGTACGAAAAAATTGGTCTTCAGGAAGGGGGAGTGGCTGCCCTTCCCGCCCACCCCTTGGCTACGCCCCTGATCTTGTATGACATAAATGTAGCTCAAATTAGTTAATTAATAATTTACAAACTATTACAAAATCTGCCAACAAGTAACATCTCATCCGTAGATAGTTATCTAACTATGATACAGAGCAAAACACTGTACAATATGTCATATGTAGTATTTTTATTTTATACTCAAAACCAATCAGGCTTAATTTAGACCAAGTTAACAGTGGATTAAAAGGATATGCGCTGTCTAATCGGTTCATCCCAAAACTAAATACCAGCTAGAACCTTCATAAATATACAGAATACCAGAACAAATAGCCCTTCAGTGTTTGGTAATCATTAATTCCTCCAGAATTGAAAATACGCCACTTTTGTCTACCATCTGTCCGAGTTTCCACCTCCCACTTCCCTTCCACCGGTCCCAGTTTCAAGTCATGGCAGACCCTCTGAATAAGTCGATCTGGTCCCCAAAATCCCTCCCAGCAGGGTGAGAGTTGGCGGCGCTATATGATCTTAGCAGTTGGTTCGTCGTTAAAAACCAACAATCATTATTAATGCACTTTCCACCATCCCTCAGGAGTGTAACTTTGTGAAAATGTTCAGGGGTGCTTTTTCCTAGCCGACCCATAAAATTGTACGGGTAGTGTTAGATGAAAAACGTTGAAAAGGGGGTAAAACCTTACAATTCTGTCGAAACATCTCTAATTACTTTTTCTTGCTTTATTTGCACTCCACACTGTTTCCCCCATGGGCCAAAAATATTTTGGCCCCCTGGTTTAAGCGTTTGGGGGAGCATGGCCCTAATGCCCCCCTGGATCTGCCAGTGACTAGCCATACGCCCAAAAACCGTGGGAGCGGCCACAACCCTAACTTTTGGACTATGGGGCAGTGCCCACCATTTTCCAGCCGTTCCCGTACGTTGTTTTCAGCAATAAACCAGGCGATTAGCCTAGTCACCTTTGGCCCCACCTGGATCGACGACCCTTTCCCACAACTTCAAAATAGTTCCTGTGCCTATGATTTAACACGCGCATTGACGGGGGGCGGGTACCCGCCCCCCTCGGGTTTTCGGAGACAGCAGAAAAACGGCGGCGCGCAGCGCCGCCGTATATGGTATACCTTTTCCCTCATCATTTTTGCAACTTCTGTGAAAATTTTAAGGATAGGTCATCTCAGGTCAAGTCACCAGTACAGGTCAAGTGTCCCGACCTCAAAAAAGTTTAAGATAGCATAAGTCAGAGCAGGGTGAACTTATCCAATTGGAAACTTATATTATACAATGGGCTCACCGAGTTCTCTAAAATGTGTTCTGGTATTTTTATATCGATGACCTAAGGTCAGATACGAAGCATGACCTCTCTATTGGTAATACATGGGAAATATGGTTTTTACTGAATAACTCAGTAACAGATGGTGATAGAGCGTTTATTTTAGCTTCATTAGACTCACCGTGGCTTTGCGGTTCTAATGATATGCATTTTATATAATTTGACCCTGACCTGACCTCAGGTCAGGTCAAATCTTTGATTTGGCCTAGCAAGGTCAAATCATATATCATTCGATTCGGCTTGCTGCGGGGATTCATACAGTTTAAGTCGTTTTGCTCTATCTTTACTTGTTCAGATGTAATGGCCGAAAAACTTAATCTACATGTTATCCTATGACGGCATGTGACGGCATGTTTTTGACCTCTGGTGACCTTAAATGTGACCTGAAAAAAAATGATTCCAATATTTTCGATGGAGAAGCGGATGGGCTACCCAACGCCGTTTACCGTTTTTTGCTACCTACCGTGGTTCTGGAGATCTTAGGGGGGGCGGGTACCCGCCCCCTCGTCAATCCGAAGGTGGCTCAGACCCCCGTCAATGCGCGTGTTAAGCTTCCTGCTCATGAAAGATCACAGCTCGAAAAGCTGCAAACGTGGTGAAACCAGGAGTTTTTTTTAACTAGTGCTTGGACAAACGGCTACCTATTAAGTGTTATTGTTTGCATTTACTACGATTAAAAGCTTATCTATGGTGTAACATTGTGGTTGGACTAACAAAGCTTGGAACTCTTATTTAATAAGAGGAGATTCAAGTGCCGGCGTGATTTGTGGTAGACAAGGCATTTTCTCGTAAGGGCGCTATGTTGTATGATAAGCGAGATGTAAAGTTAAAACAGTGACTTCTGGTCACTTTTTACACGCGCATTGACAGGGGTCTGAGCCACCTTCACTTTGACGGGGGATACCGGCCCCCCCCTAAGATCTCCAGAACCACGGTAGGTAGTGGAAAACGGTAAATGGTGTTGGGTAGCCCATCTACTTCTCCATCGAAAATATTTGACCATTTTTGTCAGATCACATCTAAGGTCACAAGAGGTCAAAACATGCCATCATAGCGGATAACATGTAAATTAAGGTTTTGGCTATTACATCTGAACAAGTATTAATACAGCAAAACAACTTAAATTGTATGAATCCTTGTAGCAAGCCGAATCGAATGATATATAATTTGACCTTACTAGGTCAAATCAAGGATTTGACCTGACCTCCTGTCAGGTCAAGGTCAAATTATATAAAATGCAAATAATTCGAATCGCAAAGACAAGGCGAGCCTAATGCAGTTTAAATAATCGCTCTATCACCATCTGTTACTGAGTTATTCATTCAAAACCATTTTTCCCACTTATTTCCAATGGAGAGGACATGGCTCGTACCTGACCTTAGGTCATCGATGTCAAAAATACCGGACCACATTTTAGGTAACTCGGTGGGCCCATTGTGTGATATGAGTTTCAATCGTATATTTCACCCTGTTCCGACTTATGCTATCTTAAACTTTTTTTTGAGGTCAGGTCACTTGGCCTGTACTGGTGACCTAACCTGAGATGAACTAATCTTATAATTTTCACAGAAGCTGTAAAAATGATATGAGAAAAGGTATGCCAAATATGGCGGCGCTACACGCCGCTGCTTTTCTGCTGTCTCCGAAAAACCCAAGGGGGCGGGTACCCACCCCCGTCAATGCGCGTGTTAAAATCATGCAGGGGCTCACATCAGGCTCTTGTTGGCAGGGTTGAGAACGCGTGGCCGGATGTGCCCCCCACTCCCCACTTTTGAAAACGATCTGACGCGCCTGGTTGAAGGAGATTGTTCCTTAACACGCGCCCCGCTGTGGGGGGCGAAATTCGCCCCCTCCTGGATTTCCCCAAATAAGGCAAAAAACGAAGAGACACAGAGCAACGAAACTTACATACCTTATCCCTGATCGATTTTGCGCATCTGGCAAAATTTTTTGGGTCAGGTTATGTCAGGTCAAGGAGCTATTCAAGGTCAGGGTGACCCAACCATAAAACTCAAAATCATGAGTTTGAAGCAGTGCCTAAGAAACATCTGTCAACCGATCAGTTTGAAACTTTTGCAATATGGTGACATCATAATGGTCTACAAATCTGCTATCTCGGAATTTTGATATTAGTGACCTAAGATGGGGTCAATTTTTGGTCACCCATTATAAGTTTATGGTGAAAAATAGAAAGGGCTCGTTTTCAGCAAAAACTGGATAGATAAAGCTGAAAATCCTCAAACCGTCTATTCTTAGTATCATATTGACCATAAAGTTCAGTTTTTGACCATTGGACGTCTCAAAGGTCATGTCAGGTCACAGGAGCATAGAGTGATTGTTTTGCCAATAACTTCTCACTGAATTGAGATAAAGCTCCCATTTTGCTTGCATTGTGCTTATATTGTCACGGGGAGTCGCTTGATATGCAACATGACCATACCAGGCTACTCAGTGACCCGGACCTAGCTCGAGGTTAAGTCATTTTCACCATTTGACCTAACAAGGTCTTGTTATACATCATTCGATTCGCAGCGATAAGAGGAGCCCAATGATGCATAAAGATTTGCTCTAGCTTCCCTGAGTTCAGATCTAGAGAGAGAAACGTACACTGCTGTGTTGTAAGCCTATAGAGCCTTCTTTGACCTGTGCTGACCTCAATATTGACCTGACATAAAACTATTCTTATAATTTCTCTTTCTCTTGTCAAGAGCTTTTGAACGACGTCCGTAATTCTCCTTTAGCTGTCCTAGGAAATGAGATATGGAGGGGGGCGAAACTCGCCCCCCCCCAGCAGGGTGCGTCATGCCAGGGACCCCAGCGGGGCGCGTGTTAATAGTCTGGTGTTTACTGTTCTTTAACCCGCGTTCCGGTGGGCCTCCAAGCCACCTTCGCCCTGGTGGGGGTGTTTGAATACTCCCCCGAACTCGACCCCTATGCGAGATAGGAAAAAAGACAAAGACTGGTGGATACATACAGATTCATAAAGAAACTATATCCACCACTTTTTGGCTCAGGTCAATATTGAGGTTATGACAGGTCGAAGAAAGTGGAATTTTGAGTTAAGTTGTTGTGGCTCTAGCGTCTGGCAGAGTTGAGTTAGAATTATTTTTTAGGCGCCATTCGCTTCCTCTCGTCACTTCAAATCGAATGATGTATAATATGATCATACTAGTTCAAAACACAAAAATGACCTGGCCTCATGTCAGGTCAAGGTCACTTTTTAATATAGCATGGCCAATATGCATATGAATAGACTCGCAGTAGCAATCTGAACGCAATTATATCAAAATAAAAGTTTTATCATCATTTGATATGTTTTGGAGTGCTGCGGCGAGGAGCATAGTGATAAGTTGATAAGGTGTTCACATGCCTGTCCCCTCGAACCCAGATGTAAAATGCACTTAAAATTGTATATTCGGGCACAGCCTTTGAACAGAATCACGTAGGCAATATAAAAAATTATCAGTCATAGCGTAGCCAGACCTCTAATTTTGTGTGAAGGTCAATTCGAGGTCTGGCTAATGTGGTTTTTAAAAATACTCCTCTAGAAAAAAAAATATCAGACTGTGGCTGATGTCACGATCTGGCAACCACTACCATACTTGAAACGCTTCAAGGGCTTCGATTGGCTGATGCTCATCGTGAAGTCAACATATGTCGTCACACCATTAGCTCACAACAATGGCCGCCGGCGACGGAGGGCTGAGGGGGGCTGGTGTCAGGTAGGCTTTAGCTTTTTTCTACGGAAATATCGAGTTCCAAGTCAAATGAAATATGGAGTACCGGGTTTTCCGACCTGCTTTACAGTTTGGCTATCTCAGTTAAAATCACGTTGTGAAGGTGCCACATTCCCTTGAAGTGTTTCTACATCCGGATTCGAGGGGACAGGCCAGTGAACACCCTATCAACTTTATCATCATTTCATGCAAAGTTATTGACATAAGCCTGAAAACTGCTTAATTAGCCCCAGATGACCTCCAAGAAGTCACAGGTCAAAAACTGGAGCATGAACCTGGAAAGGGGCCCAGGATACTACGATTTTTTCCGTTTTTCCCACTGGGCATCACACCCAGAGGGCAGTATATTTGCAATAACATCAATCATTTCATCTTATATTTGAGAATCATATCGTCCCACTATGACATTAGCCCTCAATCTGCTGCTGAGGCTGGCGTTCAGGACAGCAGCGGAAACACGCACAGCACAGCTCATCATACTCAGAGGCTAATATTCATTTGGCTACTTGCATCACGGAGCTCCAATTATGAAAAAGAGGGTGTATTTGTATTTATTTTATTGTATTTATTCAGTATATATGAGCAACAGGATTATCCCACTTACAGCCAAGTCAATGGATAAAACAATAGTGAATATTTACAAGAGATGATGAACTGATAGTCACATATACAGTTACAACCGCAGAAACATTAAATTCAAATAAACATGTAAATATTAAAAAAAACATGATGCTATAAAACAGTGAAATCCTAAAACCATGGGTTCACTAAAACGGATGATCCCTAAGATATTTAATGACGGAGGACTTAAACGATGAGAAACTAGAGATAAAAGGGTCGATGGTAGGATAAGTGCTGACATGATGATTAAAAGCGCGAACTGCACGGATGAACAATCCACATCTCACGGTTTCTACTCTCCCAAAGGAATGTGAGCGGCTGGTTTGTCCCCCTGGTCCGACGCTGGGCACATGCAACGGTAGGTGCCCAAGCAGGAAGGCGGAGTCCGTTCTGTGGATGATAATTTTGTAGACGAACAGAATGTCGCTTTTAGTCGCCTTTTGAAAGTGAAGTAATTTGAAACTACCAAGTAGATCATTGTAGGAGAGTGATAAATTTTGTTGAGGCACGTGAGTGTGGGCAGCCAACCACATCAGAAATTTGTGTTGAATTTTTCCAGTCGATCTAAGTGCGTTTTGCGGCTCCACCCCAGATTACGCTACCGTATTCTAAGATGGAGCGAACGTTGCCAAAGAAGGCCAAGAATAGGAGCAGGTTTCAGTCGTCCCGCCGTTCGGCTAGTCTGGAGTGAGCGCATGAGCAAACCTAGCATCCTATTCGCTTTGCTGACGGTATGGTTGATATGAGCCTGAAACGTAAATTTTGTGTCTAGCCAAACGCCTAGGTCTCGAATTTCTTGAACATGTTCCAGGTCGTTGTTACGAATTTTGTACCTAGCCAGAATTGTTTTTTGTTCAGGGTGATCCTAAATGATTGACATTTGGTGGGATTTAGCTTTAATTTCCAGGTTTCTGACCACTGAATGAGGTGATCCAGGTCTTTCTGGAGAAATTCTGCATATCTTGTGCAGGTAATTTTGTTGAAAAGCTTCACATCGTCAGCGAACATCAAAATTTGGGTTTGGATGGTGTCGGGAAGATTATTTAGGAAGAGCACGAACAGTAGAGGTGATAACAAACTGACTTCCGGAGTTCCAGAGCGCACTTCAGTCCAGTTGAACATTTCCCGTTAATGATCACACGTTGTTTTCGATCGCAAAGATAAGATAAGAGCCAACGAAGCGCTTGTCCTGAAATGCTGTAGAACGAAGAAGAATTACCAAACAGAAAAGTAGAGGTAAGGCAAGCCCCCAAGACTGAGTTAAGGAGAAGCTTCGTGATGAGACCCGCAGAGGGCTAGTCTTTCCATACATTAAGAGAATATGAAGGTATTCTCAGCTGTATCTACACAAATACAGCGCTATTTCTGTTTTTCCATGCCTTTCCAATGGATAAGTCATGATCCGTATCTGACCTTAGGTCATCGATATGGAAAATCCCGGAATCAAATCTGTAGCACTCTGTGGATCCATTATGTCGTATAAGTTTTAATCCAATATATTCACCAATTTCTTACTTTGCCACCTTAAAAATTGGAGGTGAGGTCACTTGACCTGCACTGGTGACCTGACCTGAGATGACTCAAGCTAGAAATGTTGGAGAAAGTTGCAAAATTGATCACGGATAAGGTGTGCCCAGCACGACGGTGATTCGCGCCACCGTTTTTTCGTGCCACCGGAAAAACTCAATGGGGGTGTTCAAACACCCTCTCCCTTCCCCACCAGGGCGAGGGTTAATAGCAAAATTGAGGTCGAAAACTGCGTTAAGCTAGAGCTATAATTTAGGGGAATCCTCTCGTTACGGCGAATCAAATTATGTATGGTATGAACATGCTGTGTCAAAATCTAAGAATGACTTATCCAAAGGTCAAGAACATTATCTGGTCTGACATAATACATCTACATACCAATCGACTCGTAATGACAATTTAAGCGAAATGGTACCAAAGTGAAATCTCTATCATCATTTCCTGCCAAGTTGTCCTGCGAAGTTGTCCGGGTTTCGTGCGAACCCAGGTCTGAAAAAAGGCTTAAATAGTCCCAAATTACCTTTCAGAGATCACAGATCAAACATGTCAAGTTGGACCTTTGGGGTGGCCCAATATACTTATACTATGAGAACAGGAATATATTTTAACCCTTGCCCTACTGGAGGTATTTTAGTCCCTTGCCCTACCGGGGGATCGATTCGACCTCCCAACCGTTTGAAAACTAAGAGAGGTGGAAATAAGTAGTAAAGCGCAGAGTGTTGCCCGAGACCTGAACTCTCCGACGGTGTACAATTGTTTTGCCGTAGGTTAACTATTGACCTTGCGGGGTCACAAAATGGTGAAATTTTGACACATTTAGAAAATCCCTTATAATTCTGGAATCAATGGGCCTAGAATAAAGCCCGATGTCTCAATGTGTTTGTCTTGACCCAAGGAGTTCAACAAAATGCGGCATGAACTTGTAAGGTCACACGTGACCTTGACCTTAGGTCTAGCATGGTCAAAGTCAGGTCGCATACCATTCGAATGCTTTGGTGATGCTCGTCACTATGATGCCAAATTTATTGCTGCATCTTGTTCCGTTCATGAGAATAGCCAACAGCAGATTCTAAAACGGTAACCTTTGCTGACCTTTGGGGTAACCCTGGTGCCTTCGTTGTGAATTTGAACCCAGATCGCCTTTTCAGGAGCTTTCGAATGTAGCATATAAGCTTGATTTAGCTATTCTAGAAGCCGAGTAACGCCCATTTCTTTCACACTTATTTTTAGGACCAAAATGCCTTACATGGGCTTAGAAATGACGTCATAACTCGATGACCTAAGATGACATTGACTTGAAATTTTGTCAAGATGCGTCAAATAAATTTTGTTATACAATTGCCACGTAAAATTGGGCTAAACTAAATTGTTTTTTTGTGTCATCGCGAAAAATAACGAGAGGCGTCGAATCAGCCCCGAAGTACGAGGGTTAACAGCCATTGACGGGGGTCTGAGCCACCTTCGCATTGACGGGGGCGGGTACCCGCCCCCTAAGATCCGAGAACCACGGTAGGTAGCGAAAAACGGTAAACGGCGTTGGGCTGCCCATCCACTTCTCCATCGAGAACATTTGAACCATTTTTGTCAGGTCACATTTAAGGTCACGAGAGGTCAAAACATGCCCGTCATAGGGATAACATGTAAATTCAGTTTTTCGGCCATGAAATCTGAACAAGTAAAGATAGAGCAAAATGACTTAAACTATAGGAATCCTCTCAGCAAGCCAAATCGAATGATATATAATTTGACCTTGCTAGGGCAAATCAAGGATTTGACCTGACCTGAGGTCAGGTCACGGTCAAATTATATGAAATGCATATCATTAGAACCGCAAAGCCCAGGCGAGTCTAGTACAGCTAAAATAAATGCTCTATCACCATCCGTTACTGAGTTATTCCGTAAAAACTATTTTTCCCATGTATTTCCAATGGAGAGGTCATGCCTCGTACCTGACCTTAGGTCATCGATATCAAAAATACCGGAACATATTTTAGAGAACTCGGTGGGGCCATTATGTGATGTGAGTTTCAATCGGATAAGTTCACCCTGCTCCGACTTATGCTATCTTAAACTTTTTTTGAGGTCGGGTCACTTGACCTGTACTGGTGACCTGACCTGAGATGACCTAACCTTAACATTTTCACAGAAGTTGTAAAAATGATGAGGAAAAGGTATACCAAGTACGGCGGCGCTACGCGCCGCCGTTTTCTGCTGTCTCCGAAAAACCCGAGGGGGCGGGTAGCCGCCCCCGTCAATGCGCGCGTTAAGCAATATTAACCGAAATATAGCCATTTTAAAGTTTTTAACATGTATTTCCATTGAAGAGATGACCCGTAAATGAAACCCGGAATATATGTTGCAGCAGTCGTTAGGCCCATTATGGTGTATAAGTGTCGAATTACTAGGTTAAACGTGTTCTTACTTAAAGGTAAATTTATTCAGCTTTACTTTAATTCTTGCATAAATGCAATCCTAAATCTTTAAGATGAAGTCACTTGGCTTGGCCTGATGACCTGAGCGAACATTACCAGGCTTAATTTTTTCAAAGTTGTGGAATTGATCGAGGAAGAGATATGCAAAATGCGGTGGTGCATCGCTGCCGTTTATCCGCTATCCGTGAAAAACATTATGGAGACCATCGGTGCTCCTCTCGGACGGACGAGGGTTAAGCACAAGCTACGTTTCCCAGATATTGTCCCTGAATTCCCCGCCCCTTCTAAACAAGTTTCAACAGATGTTCAGCTACCACAGGCTCCTTTTTGACCCTGCTTTGGTACGTATAGCAGCTATGGACAGGTCTGGTCTAGAAACAGCCCAAATGAATTCAGGAAGAAACTGCAGCATGCACCATGGCATTTTAGAAAAAAGCCCAGCTGTGAACTTTTTCTGGAAGACATGACCAATAGGGGGTCATACTAATGAGAAAAATAAAATTCCCGTATTTTAACTCGGTACTACGATTTTATTATGCGACATTCCATTCTAAGAAACTTTCTACAAACACATTTTGGTCACAAATTACTTAAAAGGTCGCAAAAACGAACATATGTGTTTTTGAAGTTATGAGTAGAGAAGTTATAAGATAATGCCGACTCTCGCAGGCAGTGTGAGCTTTCGAGCGACCGCGAGCTATCAAGTTCAGCCATGCAGACCACAAATTCAGGTTGCACGTGCCAGGGTCGTTTGTAGTGCACCTTTCGGGGAGGGGGATCCGGGACATATAATGAGAAAACACAACTTGTTTATAAAATCGGTCTAAATCTACTAAAACTGGGTAATATGTGGCTGTTCAGGGGCATGAACAGATTGCTTCCCCTGGATCCGTCCCTGGCACGTGCACTTGATAACATCTGAACGCGAGAAGAAATGGATAAAAGGCGGCGAAATCACACAGTGTTCAGAACCTGAGCTTCGTAAAGCTTAGGTATATCTACACATTTAGCAGATTTGATTAACACGCGCATTGACGGGGGTCTGAGCCACCTTCGCTTTGACGGGGGGCGGGTACCCGCCCCCTAAGATCTCGAGAACCATGGTAGGTAGCGAAAAAACGGTAAACGGCGTTGGGCTGCCCATCCACTTCTCCATCGAAAACATTTGAACCATTTTTGTCAGGTCACATTTAAGGTCACGAGAGGTCAAAACATGCCGTCATAGGGATAACATGTAAATTCAGTTTTCGGCCATTACATCTGAACAAGTAAATATAGAGCAAAACGACTTGAACTACATGAATCCTCTCAGCAAGCCGAATCGAATGATATATAATTTGACCTTGCTAGATCAAATCAAGGATTTGACCTGACCTGAGGTCAGGTCAGGGTCAAATTATATAAAATGCATATCATTAGAACCGCAAAGCCCAGGCAAGTTTAATGCAGCTAAAATAAATGTTCTATCACCATCCGTTCCTGAGTTATTCCGTAAAAAAACATTATTTCCCATGTATATCCAATGGAGAGGTCATGCCTCGTACCTAACCTTAAGTCATCGATATAAAAAATACCGGAACATATTTTAGAGAACTCGGTGGGGCCATTATGTGATATGAGTTTCAATCGGATAATTCACCCTGCTCCGACTTATGCTATCTTAAACTTTTTTGAGGTCGGGTCTATTGACCTGTACTGGTGACCTGACCTGACATGACTTAACCTTAAAATTTTCAGAAAAGTTTTAAAAATGATAAAGGAAAAGGTATGCCAAGTACGGCGGCGCTACGCGCCGCCGTTTTTCTGCTATCTCTGAAAAACCCGAGGGGAGGACGGGTACCCGCCCCCCGTCAATGCGCGTGTTAAACAAATCGCCACGATATAGCTGTTGTGTTTACTTTTCCGCTCATTCTAAGTAGTCACGTCATCCATGCTTTCTTAGTTGCTTCATCAGTAACACCGGTATAGACTTGTGAATTTATTTTGTATGCAAAACTCATCCTTATCTCCCCTACAGGAACCCATCTTATTTGATAGCTCTCAAGACGAGAAAGGACCTGACCTCAGGGTTGGTAAATTACCTGGGAAAAGGGAGAGACATGTTGGAGACTGAGCTCTCAACCCTGAGATCTGCTCTTAAGAAAGCGTTGCAGATAAGAGATGACAAAGTTCTCTCCACCAGAAATGATCCTAGAAGTGTTGATATGAGTGTGATAATGGACACAGTAGTGGGAGATGTTATCATAATGTGGTCTAAGTCTAACTCACAGTTTATGGCCCCAGTAACAGTGAAATATCGTGCTACCAATAAGGGGAAGAGCAACTGATTTGGCAAGATGAGGAGATGTTTGTTCCCCCAAGTGTAGTGAATATCATTTTTTGATGAGCCCACTCAGTCCCCGACTCCAGATCAGGCAACAACAATAATATAACAGATATACTCAAGGATACTGAGCCATGCGACACATGTGTTTCATCTCCCAGCAATAGCACTGATAAGAGGAACTACATGCCAATCAAACACGTTGCAGCGGCCAATTTAAGGTTCCAGAACTCTGCTACTCAGACAGCAGTAATATGCGCTGCCTTTCTGAGAGATCTGATGGAAACTGGGCACGTATTTTTTTTAAGGAAGAAAGAAAGCGAACTTTCATTTTATCGAGAGCAAGATAGGACTTATTCTTTGAAACGTGCCCAGCTAACAACAGATCTCTCAGGAAGGCAGAGCATGTTACTGCTGTCTGAGTAGCAGAGTTCTGGAAGAAAGAAAGAGAACTTTATTTTTATCGAGAGAAAGATACGACTTATTCTTTGAAACGTGCCCAGCTTCCACGGGATCTCTCAGGAAAGCAGAGTATGTTGCTGCTCTCTGGGTAGCAGAGTTCTGGAACTTTAAACTGGCCGCTGCAGCGTGTTTAATTGGCATATAATTTCTCTTATCAGTGCTAGTGCTGGGAGATGAAACACATATGTCGCATGGCTCAGTATCCTTGAGTATGTCTGTTATATTATTTTTGTTGTCTGATCTGGAGCCGGGGACTGAGTGGGCTCATCCAAAAATGATATTCACTGCACTTGGGGGAACAAGCATCTCATCTTGCAAAATCAGTTGTTCTTCCCTCTGCAGCTTCTTCTTTCTGGTCCTCTCCTCTCTCAACGCCATTTCCTGTTTTCTCAGCTTTCTTTAGTCTCTCCGTTTCCACCCAGTCCACAGACATCATCATCATCCCGGACTTCTCACCCTTCTTGGTTAGCTGGCTATAAATCCAATCCAGCTCCAACACTGAGCTTCTCTTGCTTGGGACAGTTACAGTTGATGTGAAATCCAGGGTAGGAAGAGGAGCAGGCTCCAGGACATGGCTCAATCATACACTGACATACTGTGATGTCGAGCAATGTGTCAAGTTTATCATCAAATCGACTGATCTGACCTTTATTTGTGATTCTGTGTCTGACGATATCTCCGGCCTTGACCCAAGCATCCATTAGCCTCTTCTTAAAGGGAATGGACCAGTTTAAGTTCCAAAAGCATAATAAATGAACAAAATTGGTCTGAAAATTAGGAGACCACATTTTTTCCTCACTTTGATAGGCTAAAAACAGAAATATTTCGTTGTTTTCTACTGATTAATGACGTCATCAAAAGAGTGATTTTTATAGTCGGTAAAATCCCGAACCTTGGTTCTGCTTGATAGTAGTTTCGCTGTGAAATGGAATCGAAGGTCAACCGATTACTGCGCATATGTGACATTCCTTCGATGCGATTTTAGCCGTGTTATTCTGCCGTGCAGAACGCACAATAGCGTGCCACACACATGCGCAGTACGGTATCTTGGACTACATGGTACCGTACTGCGCATGCGTGCAGCACACTATTATGCGTTCTGCAGGCAGAACAACACGGGTTTTGTCTCTGTTGTTTTGTGAACCAATTTCGAAGTGTCCGTAGTATTATCGAGGTAGATACTGAGAAACATATGGGTAATATTCGTTGTAGGGAATTGGCTTCCGTTGATGCTAACTGATGTTACCTTGTTGTGTATGTATAATTGGTAGCATCATTAAAAATTGCTTATTTCTTATGTACGTTAAGTTTCGAAGTTAACAAAGTAGCAGAACGAAGGAAAAAACTGGTGAAGTCATGCTGTTCACAATTTGACAATGAGGCTGGGGGGGTCAGAGTAAGGGACTGGCTGACAAGTTTCCATGGAAAATTCCAATCAGGGTCACATGCTTTTTCCAGATGCATTTGCAATGCTGATACAGTTTTTGCAATGGAAACAGTGTCAATCTGATTCTCGTCAATCCACATCCAACAAGATTTGGTAAGAGTCATTGGCAGACGCAGGGGGCCATTCCGGCCCTGGCCCCCCAAAGCGCTGGAGGGGGGCCAAACTATCTTTTGGCACCGCAAACGTCGGAAAATTTTCGAAAAAAGGTGTTTACACTATGTCTGTAGAGCAAAAAATCTTCGCTCCCACCCCCCTCCCCGGAGAGCAATCATGTACTTGGAGAGGTCGCTTGTACTAGGTCTGTCGCGCACTGAAAGAAGGTTTTACACTAGGTCTGCAGAGCAAAAAAATCTTCGCTTCCACCCTGGAGGAGAGGGAGACTTGGGTTTGACCCCCCCCTAAAACTCGGGTCTGCGTCCGCCCCTGGTAGGAGTTTGTGCAGTGTTGGACTGATGGTAAATATGTTCTATACAGTATAAGGTGAAGGAGAGTAGATTGCAGAGGGTAAATATTTCTATGCTCTTAAATAAAATAGTATCAAATTTTAGACAAAACTGTTCACTAAGCAAAACTATTATTCATGAAAATTTGGCTGCATGTGCATTGCTTTATGTTACTGCTCTTCTGATTTGCTCGGACTTGTGTCATGCTCATTATAGTGCCTTATTTTATTATTTTTTCATACCTGCTCTTCTTTGTTTGCTTCTTGTTCCTTGTTTCTTCCGCATTTTTTATTGTAGTTAAAATAAATGAATTGATGATGATAAACATAAATGTGAATTTGGGTGAAGAGAAGTGAAGGTTGTGAAAGAAAACATCTATTGTGTGCCAGGGATGCAGACAAAATTGAGATTGAAGACCCTTCATCTGCTCGAGCTGTATCCATGTCCAAGCTTAATCACCATGGAACGTGCAGCTGCTGTAATCTGACACTCAGCTCTTTTCAGACTGGGTTATTGTGCAGGGAAGCTAGGTTCATTTTCATTATTTATTATTTTTCATGTTTCCATTTTCTTCGAAACTACAGTTATAAGAAAAACAAATGCACCATACATTATCCTAGCAAGTTAATATTTTTGTCATAAAAATAAAGCCATTTATCTATAAAGCACCTGCGGCTTCCTGTAGTCTCTAAAACTATAGCTCTCTTTATTAATGTGCAGTACACATAGTGGACCATCTCTCCCACCATAAGTTTTGGCAAAGCACCCCATCAAAACATTTCCATAAAATAATCCAACATTTTTTGGTGGTAGACAAAGTTGCCTCCATGGACCAAAGATGTTCAGTTTTACAGTACCTAGATTAACCTGAAAGTGATGCAAAACAGGTTATATTTTTGTTCTGCACAATTGAAGGTGGAGGAAATATGTGTTTTCCTCCCTTCCAAAATTGTTTCCTATACCTTTTCGTGTTTCGAATTTCAAGAAATGTGTCCATTCACTGTTATCATGAATTTAATGTAAATTGCCATGTTGTCACAATGTTTTAAGTTAATTAAATTAAATAGAAAACATCCAGTTCAAACTTCTGAGGTCCTGTCCCCAGTTTCCATCACATTCAACATTCCAATACACCATTCATCCTTCAGACGTGACACACTGATGCCAAATTTTCAGAGGACAAAAAACACTACTAGTCTGTTCCACCACCCTGCACGGAGAAAATTTGAGATGAAACCGCCAGATGTGTAGGCAAACAGTTGACCTTAACACGCGCCCCGCTAGGGGCGAAATTCGCCCCCTCTTGGTTTTTCCCAGATAGCTCAAAAACGAAGAGACGCAGAACAATGAAACCAGTGGCGGATCTAGCCGGTTGGTTTGGGAGGGGCAAGCCAAAGTCGAAAAGCCAAAAAAAGAAAAAAACGTCGCGCAGTGAATAATGCGTTACAATATGCCTTTTCGGTAGCATTTTGGAAACTGGAGACAAAAGCAAAAAAACGCCACGGGGTGAAAAATATGGACTCAAGATACTTTTGTTTCTAGCACGCCCACGAACGGCAGCGGCCTCGGTGAGAATGTTGGCCGGGTCGCGGCGCCGGCGGGCGGGTGGCGGCGTGGTCTGCCACTCGGCGATCACAGACTGCCGTCTGTCACGCACAACGTACGGCCCGGCGTCACTCGGCGGATGAGGCTGCAGGTCAGCCTGGTCCAGAACCTGCTGCGATCTGGTCAGCTGCTGCCGACTCACAGGCGGTGGTGGTGGATCGGCGTCCGACTCGGCGTCAGACAGCTCGTCCACGTACTCGGCCAGAGCGTCCTCGTCACGATCAGGACTTGCCTGACTGACTCCCTGCTTGAGCGTTTGCCGGCAGGTCTGGTGTCGTTGCTGCTTGCTGTCGTTGCTGCTTGCTGCGTTTCCTGCTGCGAAGACAAGAAGAAGGAGTAGAAGACTTTTTCAAGACCTGCTCTCGGCTCGAGTCTTCGCTGCGACCGGTCTGTCCCACCGACCGCTGTTTTTACAGCTGGTCGGTGCGGTACTTTGACTCCAGCCGGCCTCACCAGCCGCTGTTTTTACAGCTGGTTGGTGTGGTGCTGTTGGACGTCAGCTGGTCTGTTCGGTAATTACCCTATCGGTCCAGGTGGTCTTGGTTTCTTGGATTCCGGCCACCTGGTACCTCTTCTTCTCAGTCCCAAAACCCTACTCTTTCTCTACTATCTCTTTTACTCTTCGGCCGGAAACCCGAGTGGTGGGACGTTTGTCCCGGGGTGAGCACGCTTGTTGGACCTCGTCAGTCCTTGGGCGTGTGGCTTTGGCTGGACCTATCGGTCCTCCATTGCTAAAATCCCTATAACGCAAGGCCATCTCACTTTCACCCCCGCTTAATAGAAGCGGGTCCCCTCTCAAACCCTCCACCCGGGCTGCGTCTGTGCAAGGGTACCACGGTACCTGCCCCTAGGGAATCACCAGCATAGGCCCCAGTCAGGCTCCTTTTAGAGGCTGAGTCAGCCACCTAGGCCCCTGTTAGGTCCCGAAGAGGCACCTGCCTCCCCTCCGACTTAAACCCCCTCTTACTGGCTGAGTCAGCCTTTTTGCACACACATTTCTAAGGCTAGGTGCTTTTAATAAGCACTCCCCAGTTAGGATAAGAATCCCACACCCAACCCTAGCTAGGTTAATACTCCCATTAGCTTTGATAGTAACAGTAGGACCCCTTTCTTCTTAATTCAACTTCTCTAGCCATTTCTACCCAAAAGGTGTTAGCAAAGCTAATACCAAGTATCTCATTTAAACTTAAACGTACCATTCATGGCTTCCAACTCTCTCTTCCGTCCCTCCAGCCCCCGTTTGAACAAAGCCAACCTGCCAAGCGGAGCTTGGCTGGTTGGCACCTACCTTTCTACGCACCAAAACTTGGCCAAAGAGTCTACCTTTAATCTGGATAAGGCCATCAGCCAAAAAGTGAAAGGTAGTTTTGAGATCATCAAACATCAAAAAGACATCCTGATCAAAACCTCAAATCAGGAATCAACCCGAGCCCTGCTGGCCACAAAAACTTTTGGGTCAAAACCAGTTATCTTTTCAGTTCATCACTCCCTCAACTTCTACCGGGGCATCATCAATGCCTCGGAAGTGTCCCATCTCTCTGATGTGGACCTTGAGCACATGTTTGACTTCAAAGGTCAAAATGTGCTAGCCCTTGAAAAGATCAACCCCAACAAAAATGCCACGCAAAAAGACCCACGTCTAAGAGACCACCGTTTCATTGTCACCTTCGACACAAAGTGTCGGGATGACTGCGGCCAAATTAGACTGGGCGACTGTGTCTACCCAGTTAGGCCGTACTACCCCTCCCTATTCGTTGCCAAACTTGTCAACGGTACGGGCACGTAGAAACAAATTGTAAGAACCCCACCCCACGATGCGGCAAGTGCAGTGCTAAGCACCGCACTAAAGATTGCACCTCTAAAAGCCTCAAGTGCGCTGCCTGTGGCGGCGCTCATGGGGCAGATAATCCCAAGTGCCCGACCTGGCTCCGAGAAAAAGAGGTTAACGTTCTGGCTGAGGAAAAAAGCTCCCGTTTGACCTGGCCCGCAAACAAGTGCTGCAAAAAGAAAAGAGCCGCACAGTCCCAAAAAGCTGTGGTAGCAAGGCCACCACAGCAGCCCCCAGCACAGCCGGCCAGGAACACCCCATTTCGAAGCAGCCTCAGCCACCCAAAAACACAAGCCGCCACATCCGCCCTCTAATGGAGCCCCTTTTCTTGGCGCCCATCAGGCTGTCCGTCCCCCTCCCCCACCACGTGGCGCAATTACTTTTTGGCGTAGGTGGACGCCCGCTGCGGGCTGGGAGGATCTCCCGACCCGCACTAGTTCTCCGCCAGGTCTTCCGACCGAAAATCCTCCCGCCCCTTAGGCACCTAAAATCACCAGGAAGACCTGGACACACGCAGCAGGGTGGCAAAGCCACTCTGCACGAGTGCCTGACAAGTCTGATTTCCCTTCGCTACCTGCCCCCAAGCACTCTAAATTCACCGGTGCTCCCCTTCCCAGGCGCCGCCAAAGGCAGGCTCCGAGAAGGCCTCTAACGAGTGGCAGCCCACCCCCTCAGGGTAAAACGGCTGCCACTCAAACCAAAATCCAAAAAGTAAATATTTCAACCCAAACTGAAACTGCTCCTCTCTCCTTGGAAAGAAGCGATGCTTCTTTCCAAACAGCACCGACCACCCGCACTTGCGGATCCCAAACCGACCTCATAGGTCATTTTATGCAGTTTCAGTTTTCAAGTGATCTTGAAACTTCAGACGACAAAAGTCAGTCTGACCACGAGCTGTCCGGGACAGAGACCGTCTCTGACACCAGCAGTGCATCAGAGACGAGCTCTGCAAAAACTGTTATAAACACTTCCAGAGCTCCCCTCCTGGAAACCCCCCAGCCCCGGCTCCTCCAGCCCCGGCAGCTCACCCGTAGCAAGGAAAATTAGCTTTTCTAGGCACTCCACCCCAGTTTTTCCTGCTAGCGATAGCAGTAGCAGCAGGTGCTCCTATAACCTTCGCAAGCGTAGATCCCCTAAGCACAAACGTTAAAAACCACCATGGGTTCAATTCTGCAATGGAATACAAATGGCCTTATCGGGAAATTCCCGCTTTTTCATCAATATTTGCTGAGAAAAAACCGGCACTAGCAGCATTACAAGAGACCCACTTTACTGATAAAGATAACGATAAATACAAAATCTCGGGTTACTCTTGGTATCGCCATAACGTAAACGCTGCTGTCCGTAAGGGAGGCACAGCCATCCTAATAGAAAATAGCATCCCACACAGTCACGTGCCTTTGGTAACATCACTGGACTGTGTAGCTATTAGTTTGAAAATACAACACGTCCAATTGACGGCTGTTTCAATATACATATCCCCTTGCGACCCTGATCCAACGGATCGGGAACTCGCACAACTATTTAATCAAATAAACAGGCCTTTGTTATTACTTGGAGACTTGAATGGTCACCACCCATCCTGGGCCAGCGCCACGCCAAACCGTAGAGGTGAAATTATATATGACGCAATAGGTTCTCAAAATTTAGTTATCCTAAATAACGGCGCACCAACCCGCCAAGCAACGCAAAGCGGACATTTAGACTCAGCCATTGATATTTCGTGCTGCACGCCTAGAATTGCGTCACTGTTTACCTGGGATGTCGAAGACAACCCAGGCATGAGCGATCACCTCCCAATCAAAATCAATGTCCCCCAAGGAGCACTCGACCGCGTTGATCTGTTTACCCCTTCCTGGAGTCTAAAACGAGCGGCCTGGACAAAATTTGAGGCAGAGGTCGACCTCACACTGGTCACCGAAGGTGACCCACACTCGGCAGACATTGAATTAATACTAAGAGCCATAAGCTCAGCAGCACAAGTAGCAATACCAAAAACCAGAGGACCCCGAAAGAAAAACGGAGCCCCATGGTGGAACGCAGAGACGGCACACGCCAAAGCTCGAATGATTAGAGCCCGCAAGGCATATGAGAGGAGGGCACACAGCCCTACTCGATCCGCACTTCGGGCAGCAAAAGAACACTTTCGAAACACGTGCAAGCGGGTTCAAAAGGACAGTTTCAACTCTTTTGCCTCCAAATTCAACCGCTTCACTCCCACCACCCAAGTTTGGAAAACCATTAGAGCTTTCTCTGCGAGGCGACCACCCCGTGGACCTTTCCCTCAACTAAAAATAGCTGGCCAACCCATCACCGAACATAAGGAAGTCATGAATAAATTTGCTGATCATTACGCCAGTGTCGCAGCTAATAACTCATACAGCCAGCGCTCCAAAGACCAGGCAGAATGGTGCAAAAAGCACACATTCATCAATTATGGAAATCAAGAGTATTATAATGTACCATTTACAATGACCGAGCTAAATTACGCCATTAGCAAGTGTGGAAACACTGCAGTGGGCCCTGACGAAATTCACTACTCTTTCTTCAGGCACCTAAGCCAAACAGCACTAAAGTACCTGCTTTCGGCCATTAACAACATGTTTCTTAGCGACTCTTTCCCCACATCGTGGCGAGAGAGTATTATCATTCCCCTTCCAAAACCTGGCAAAGAAAAAACAGACCCAAAAGGTTATCGCCCAATTTCGCTTACTAGCTGTGCTAGCAAGCTTGTCGAGCGCATGGTAAACGTTAGACTTCACGAGATCCTCGAAAAGAAACTTGATGCTATGCAATCAGGCTTCCGGCGCGGGCGAGCCACCACTGACAATTTGGTGAAACTAGTCAGTGACATCCAAAATGGCTTTTACAAAAAGCAAGTAACAATAGCTGCATTCTTAGACATTAAATCGGCGTTCGATCGCGTACAAAAAGACGCCCTTTTGTTTAAATTAAGCAAGCTAGGAATTCGTGGCCACCTTGCAAAATTCATTGAAAACTTCCCCAAGTACCGAAAATTTAAAGTCCGTTGTGGCACCACATTCTCCTACCTGGCAACCCAAGACCAAGGCACACCCCAGGGCAGGGTCCTGAAATTGCTTTCACGTAAGGTGGAGAGTGGGGCCAAAATCTCGAAAAGGGGCCAAAATCCCCCGCTTTCTTAACATGACTTTTTTTGTTTAGTATTTACAGGCCTGCAAGTCCCATCACAGCCTTTTTCCTGGACCTGTTTATTGCCTCTTAACAAACCAATACTTTTTAGGATAATACTTTGCTTTAGGACTGTATTTATATGCCTTCATAATACAAGCAACAACTACCACCAGCTTTTTTTTGTTTTGACTGACAGTAGATGAAAATATCTGCTGTAGAATGGAAGTAAAGAATCATCATTCTGCTACCTCCTAGTGGAATGAAAACATTCTGACACCCTGCAATTGTAGGTAACTCATATATACATAGATAGGATCTCATAACCCTGAATCTCTAACCCAGTAACATAGAACTAGGAAGCTACATGATTTCTAATGTTTCTGTATAGAATACATTATTTGACCCTGATGCCATGGCAAATATCCAACCAGATAAATCCCTCTTCCCCTTATTTTGATATTCTTCAACTTTCCCCCATGCAAGCACCTCACAGGCTACCATTATCTAATGCAAGACGTGGGGTTTAAACACTCAACCTCTGCCACGATTATTTTGCTTCAATGTGTGAAAACCACCAGCCTATATAGCCTAAAATAGCAAACATACCCAGCCTTAAAAATCATGAGCCACAAAAGGTACAGCCTGAGCCTTCCTCCGAGCTGAAGAAAACTTTTGAAAAGGTATTATGACCTTACCCAGTACTGTACTGAGTAGGTAGATACCCACCTATCTCCAGTAGATATCTAAGATGGGAGAAATGGTTCAATTAATCGTGAATTTCCGGAAAGGTAAGTTGCAGTATCAGGGATAAGAAATGAACCTTCATCCACAATATCCCTTCCAACAGCAAACTCAAATTCCTTCCACGCACTCAATTTCCAGTCTTCTTTCCTCCAACAACCATACTGACCTCAAAATTCTGTATTCTCTGCCTTGGGGATATTCCCGCCTCAATACAGGGCTCGCCAAGGTTACCGAAGTAAATAAAAACTCACCGCGTGCACTTGCGCACCCATTCATGACACCCGAGATCATTTCGGCCCCCAAATACGACAAAGTGACGTCATTGTTCTGAATGCACGAAATCCAGCTGAGGCCTTTTCACCGAGGCCAATTCGGTACTTGGATGTCTTTGGAATCCCATTTCTCATTAATAAACGCACGGTTGAGGGCAATCGAACGCTAGAAATGTTGCTAAAATATGTTTCAACTTGAAATAACTAACAAAAAGAAATATAAATCTGTATTTTACGAAATATATTGAAAGGTGGAATTGGCCTCACTTAAAGTGGAGATTTTTACCGAAATCACGATGTTGTTCTGAGCGTTTGAAAATTTCAAGGAAGCTCTTAAACCGCATATTAAAAATACCTAGAAATTACCTATTTATTTTTCTTGAAGAAAAAATGTATTACTTTCCAACTTTTGTTCAGTAAAATAATATATATCCTAATTTATTCCTCAATGTCACCAACTCTAGAAAATAGTCCAAACATCAGAGTTGACTTTGGCAGCCACCCTGGAAATTATAAGATTACTTTCACATTTTTGGTGGTCTTGATAGGAATCTACGTTTCATTTTGAACCTTTCAAATGTGACTTGTATCCTATTCTAATGCGAATAATTGCCGAAAATTAAAAGTGGGCGAAAACGAATGCGCCTGGATCCAACCGGCCTCACTGAACAAATACCCACGTGAAGTATTTCCTTCGCCTGCAAATCTGGTAGCAGCCAATCCCAAGCCGGCTTAGGCAAAAAGTATGCGCCATCTTTTGTATTTGAAAGGGCCAGAAACTTCTGTGACATGACAAAGTTTGTTATACCTCCAGAAAACCTTTGTTAGCTCACTTTTCCCAGGTCACCGTTGGTGTTTTTTCTGTGGGTTTTATATTTTAGTTTGGGACAGTCCGGGATTGTTTTGTGTTTTGTGCGGCGTTAACATGTCATATCGTTCTTTGTGTATGTGGGAGGAGTAGTATTGGCGTTTGAGATTGGCGAGGGGACGTAATCAGGCAAGATATTACATCAATGGTGGTTGGGAATTATACTTATATGGTTTGGATATTCACTGTAATAAGTTAGATGTGTGTTATACCGGTTTTCATGCCCGGGATTCCTCTGCCAAGTGAGGTCAAAACAAGTCCCTGGTGAGCCCTAAATAAATCTGAAAAAGATACGTTTTCCACTTAAAATTGTGAATTTTAGGACACTGCCCCAGGGTAGTGTTCTGTCCCCCACCCTCTTTTTAGTAATGATCAATGATCTCTTCGCCAAAAAGCTACCGCCTGAAATAAATTACTCCTTCTTTGCGGACGATGTCGCCATTTGGAAAGCCACTGCAATCGATACCAGGCGGCATAATGAACCAGAATTTCAACACGCAACTACGCAGTTGCAGGATAGCCTAAACGACATCAATAATTGGTGTAGTTTAATGGGTCTATCACTCTCGGCGGAAAAATCATCAGTCGTTGTCTTTGCCAGAGCGCATTCCAGACACGACCCTCCACGGCTCCAAATCTCTGGTAGACCTATTGAATGCACCAATAGCTTCAAATTCTTGGGCGTCACCCTAGATTCCCGATTGAGTTTCAATGAGCACATCACCAAAGTCGTCTCTAGCTGTCAAAAGCGAGTCAACATTCTCCGCATGCTCGGCGGCACAGAGTATGGCGGGGATCGAAAGATCCTGCTTATGCTCTACAAGTCCCTGATTCGGTCCATTCTCGAATATAATTCGTTCGTTTTTGACTCGACGAACAAGACCAATAAATTAAAGCTAGAGCGAGTCCAAAACGCCAGTATCCGGGCAGCCACAGGCGCGCTCAGAGAATCCCCCCATCACCAGCCTGCTAACTGATAGCGGGCTGTGCCCACTACAGACAAGACGCGACGCCCAGCTTATTTCTTACTACATCAAGGTTCAATCCACCGAAAATCACCCGGCAAAACAATGTTTTGCCCATCCCAGACGAGCAAATAAAGCCACTCTACAGAAGTGGCCCCCATTTAAGCACAGAGCAGCAAAAACCCTGGAAAGCCTAAATCTTGCACTGCCAGCGACAATAGGCAAACCCCCCACTCTCCCGCTTCTGGACTCGAAAAGAGCCCAAAGTGGAATTTCTTTTCACTTCCCGTAAAACGGACTTCTCAGAGGAAGAAGTCTCCCAAAAATTCCTAGAGTTCCGATCTTGTAACGCGGACAAGACCTTTATATTTACAGACGGCTCCAAAATAGGCGAAAAAGTAGGCCTCGGCATCTGGGGGCAAAATATTTGCCTTCAGAAAAGACTTCCGGACAACTGCTCCATCTTCACAGCCGAGGCTGTTGCCATCCTAAATGCATTAGCCATAATCAGAACCCAAAATATCAACTCAGCCGTCATCTGTTCAGACTCTAAATCTGTCCTGCAGGCCGTCAGTAACGTAGTCAACCCCAGCCACCACGTTATAGCAGATATTCAGAAAGGTATCGATGATACCCCTGATGTCTCTTTTCTTTGGATCCCGGGCCACTGCAAAATTCAAGGAAATGAAAAGGCCGATGAGCAGGCAAAAAAGTCCCTAGAACTCAGAGAGATCGCACCCTTAACGTGGTCTGGAGACGATAGCAAAGCTCTCCTCCAGGACACCATCCGGAAGCAAATTCAAAATAACTGGACTACAAACCACAGCGCCCACCTATTCTATATCAAGCCTAACATCGGCTACTGGCCCAGTTCCAACCAAAAGAGTCGCCGGCGCGAGGTTATTCTAACCAGACTCAGAAATGGACACACAAAATTAAATGCCTATTGGAACGCGGGTACCTGTGGTACCTGCGACGCAATGGAGAATCCCTATCACATTCTCATCGATTGTCCCCAGCACAATACCCATCAGCAACCCATGCTAGATTACTGCCGAATCCAAAACATCCCTGTAGACCTAAAAACTCTGCTCGGTAACGACCATCCTGAGCTACTCGAAAAAGTCATTCCTTCTCCATCCTCCATCATTCCTTCTCCATCCTCCGTCGGTGCCGGTTGTGCGAGGCTGCGTCTCCGTGATAGTGTGTGGATTGGCTTGGTTTGCCGACTTCTTCATTACGGGTGACTATAAAAGCTGGTGCATGCATTGATAGGACACTCTTTAAATATAATTTTAGTTTACCCTGGCATTTTGATACCTAGTTTTTTTCCAAAATAATAGGGGCCCCTTCTTTTGTTTCGGTCCAGATTTGCCTTTCTTGTTTACTTCGCGCCGGTTTAGTATACGAGAGTCAGCTGATAGGCCAGCTGATCTAAACAGCTGATTCGTGTTAGGCTCAGCAGATCCGAGTACGGATCCAAGTACTTGCGTCGGAGAAGTATACCCTCACTATAGTTGGCCAGTTATATGCGTTTAGTTGCGTCCGGTAGTCCCCAAGTACTAACTGAGTACTTGCACGAAACCAACGATCCTACACTAAAGTGCGGAGGGGTGCGGGGTGTGGCCTTCACGCGCCATCTGCCATTTGAACTCTGTTGGTGTTGGCGTTGGCACGGGTGGGAGTGTCTGCGGCGCCGGGTAGGTACCTGCCCCCCTTGTGGATAGTTATTTGGTGTCTGGTTGGGGCACATTGAGCGTATTACTTCAACCTGTGGCTCTTCTGTTCCACACAGGGAGGTTTTAGTAGACCTTGTGGTCTTTGAAAGTTGCTTAAATAGGTAGATCTCAGGGCTTAGAAATGTTGTAAAATATCCCGGGGTGGACCAACTATTGTAATTCTGTATTGAGATTGGGGTAGACCATAGAGGCAACCAAAGTCTGGTTTAGTTTGGTATACCTGTGTAGGTAGGTTAGATCTATCAAGAGATGAAACTTACTGTGAAGTATCTTGAAACTTCCATTGAAAAAGTTAGGGAGGAACTTGAAGGTGTAAGGGAGGAGAATGAGAAATTAAGGGCTGAGGTAGGAGAGGTTCGCTCGGAGCTTCTCCAGCTACAACTAGTTGTGTCTAAGAATATGGAGGGAAGGGAGGTTTCTGAGACAAAGCTGGGAGAGCTAACTCAGAAAAGCTCTTCACTTGAAAATGAGCAAAAAAGACTCAGCGCGGCGCTAGAGGAGCAGAATCAGTATGGGCGAAAAACTACCCTGCTACTCTCTGGAAAAGTAGTGCCCCCTCCCGCCTTAGGTGAGAATACCCGTGCTATCGCGGTAGAACTTATGGGACGTTACCTTGGAGTCCAGGTGCAGTCTGGGGGCATCATTGCCTGCCACCGGCTCCAGAACAAAAAAGTAATCTTAGTGAGGTTTGCATATTTGGATGAGAAAAATTATGTGTACAGGCAGAGGGTTAGGCCAGCTCAACATGGACTGTCTGTGCATGAGAGCCTCACCCCAGAGCGTCTAAGTGTCATAAAAATTCTACAGCGGCTTCATTCCCCACGAGACAGGTGTCCCTTCCAATCCTTCTATACTAACTCTGGCAGGATCTTCATCCGAGTAGAAGCCCAGGCTAGACCAGTTGAACTCTATGTGGGGACCTCGGAGGAGGAGATACTGACCATCTGCCAGGAGTATAGGGGTTCTCTGAATGCTGGGAGGCGGGATGCTGCTCCCCTGCGGGCCCGAAGTGCTGCCTCTGTGGTGCGGAGTGCTGGTCAGTCGGGAGGTCGGGGTGCTGGTCAGTCGGGGGTCGGGGTGCTGTTCCGGCAGGTGATCTGTATGCTGGTCAGTCGGGTGGCCGGAGTGCTGGTCCGTCGGGTGGTCAGGGTGCTGGTTTGTCAGTTGGTCGGGGTGCTGGTCCTTCAGGTGGTCGGGGTGCTGGTCCGTCAGGTGGTCGGGGTGCTGGTCCATCAGGTGGTCGGGGTGCTGGTCCGTCAGGTGGTCGGGGTGCTGGTCCGTCGGGTGGTCTGGGTGCTGGTCCGTCGGGTGGTCAGGCGTCTGCCCCGTCGGGTGGTCAGGCGTCTGGTCCGTCGGGTGGTCGGGGTGCTGGTCCATCGGGTGGTCAGGGTGCTGGTCCGTCAGGTGGTCAGGGTGCCGTTCCGTCAGGTGGTCGGGGTGCTGGTCCTTCAGATGGTCAGGGTGCTGGTCCCTCGGGTGGTCAGGGTGCTGGTCCCTCAGGTGGTCGGGGTGCTGGTCCGTCGGGTGGTCAGGTGTCTGGCCCGTTGGGTGGTCAGGGGTCTGGTCCGTCGGGTGGTCGGGGTGCTGGTCCATCGGGTGGTCAGGGTGCTGGTCCGTCGGGTGGTCTGGGTGCTGGTCTGTCGGGGGTCAGGGTACTTGTCCGTCAGGTGGTCAGGGTGCTGGTCCGTCGGGAGGTCAGGGTATTTCATACTTTGCCCCTGGTGCTGCTTCACGTGGTGGGGGTGCTTTGTTGGTCGCGGGAGGTTCTGTCTTACCCTGTCCTGGGGGTGCTGGTCTGTCAAGTGCTCAGGGTGCTACATCGCCTGGTGCCCAGGGTGCTGCATCGTCCGGTGCTGCATCGTCTGGTGCTGCTGGGGGTACTCCTCCGTCTGGTGCTTGGGATGATGGTCAGCCTAAGGGATGGGGTGCTTTCCGAGGGGGTGGGATGCTGCTGCCCCGTCCGGGGGTCAAGGTACTGCTCCCCCTGGTGACTGGCCTGCTTGTGGTGAGGACACCCCACCCAAGATTCGGGGTACCACCGAAACGGTTGCTTCCACTGGTGTGCCGACTGGTGATGCCCCTGCAGCACGGACTGCTGCTACAGTTGGGGTGGGGACTGTGCCGCTTCCTGCTGGGGGCCGACCTGCTGACCATGTGCCTGCTTTGGTGTCTGCACCTGTTGTGACCGGTGGCATCCCGCATCCTTCCCATGCGCCGCCGCCTGCTCTGACTGTTGCTCCTGGGGGGTTTCGTCCGTCGTCGCCGTTAACCACCACGGGTGCCACTCACAGTGTTTAACACAAATCAGTCATGTCTAATAATATATTGTAACAAAAAAATTGTTAGAAAGTATTACAACATAGGTATATAAATATTGTACCAATAATCAGCTTAAATAGGGCACTAGAGGTCTACTTCATCTTGCACTAGAATTTAAAGTTTTTAAACTCCAAAAATGGTTGGTCCACCTAAAAACTAAGTAAAACAGTAAAGGTTTGTGACAAATTGTTAAAGCTCTGTTTTCTCCACACTTTTCTCCCAAAGGATATTTGCTAATTGTAACCCCGATTGAAGCTTAGTGGCATTGGAAATACTTCACCCATTTGTTTCCTGTGTAGTCCCTGAAAATTCAGTTCGCTCTTAACCAAAATGTTAACAATAGATTTCTTCCAGTCTTTTCAACACATGTAAATGACCATGATTTAGAATTATCTGGCGTGCAAAACATTCTTGAAACCTGCAAATACTACTCAGTTTCAACTTACAATGAAAGTAGCCTTCAAGGAAGTATCCCAATAATACATATTAACATTCGGTCACTACCCAAACATTTTGATTCTCTTCAAGCATTTATCTCGCAACTCAAATACAAGCCATTAATAATAATGCTCTCTGAACTGTGGTTAACTCCCGAACTAAAAGACTCATATCACATTAAAGACTATAATTTTGAACCTTCTTCACCAACACAATGCAAAGGAAAGGGGACAGGAATTTATATTAGCAAACATCTTTCCTACAGCAGGAGGGGTGACCTAGAGTCCAGTCTGATACAACATCAATCTTGCTTCCTTGATATTCATAACCTATTTCCCTTTCACGTTTTGGTCGGATCACTCTATAGATCACCATCATATCCAACAGCAATCTTTATGGACTATCTTGAAAAAACCCTTGATAAAATTTCATCCGAAAACAAGATCTGCTTACTGGGAGGTGACTTTAATTTTGACCTCATTAAATCCAGCTGCCAAGAGCACACCTCACTTTTCTTGCATTTACTCTCCTCACAGGGGTTTCATCCCTGCATTTCCCTCCCAACAAGAATAACATCTGAATCACAAACCCTCATAGATAATTTTTTTCTAAACGATAATTCTATCATTAAGTCATCATCTATTATATTGACTGATCTAAGTGACCATCTCCCGATTACTATTGAGTTGAATTCCACTATAAGATTACCCTCCCAGTGCCCTAAACCCCAACTATCTTTTGACTTTCGGAAAATAGAGATACTCAAACAGAATTTAGCACAAAAGTTCCGAAATTTTTCTTCTATTATTGACCCTGTAACAGCAGCAAAAGTTATCCAGACTACTTTAAATGAAGAGATCACAAAATTATCAATTAAAGAGAAATCTCGCAGAATCACCCCCATTCGGCCTTGGATCTCATTTAGCCTTCTTAAATGCATCAACCATAAATCTGACCTCTACCTAAAATTTATGAAATCTCGAGATAAAGTCGATGAAACTAACTACAAAAACTACAATAATTACCTCACTAGCACGATTCGAACAGCCCGTAAGCTCTACTTTCAGAGAAAATTAAACGAGGAAAAAGACCATCCAAAAAACTCTGGGACACTCTTCTCACCCTTAGTCGTAAAAATAAAATAAAACGGGATCTTCCAGGACAATTCAAAGTAAATGATGAATACATCACTGAACCCTCTTTGATTGCAGACAAATTCAACAATTACTTTTCCACAATAGCAACAAAACTTGATCAGGCGCTACCACAGTCCACTTCAGATCCTCTTGAATACCTGGGCAACCAAACATCGCAACGTTTTGAATTTAACCTGGTGAATACGCAATTAGTAGAACAAATCATTTCTTCTCTCAGTAACAAAGGCGCCGGTTACGATGGAGTCAGCTCAAAAATTTTGAAAGCTATTAACCCAGTAATCTCTCCACACTTAACTCATTTATTTAACATATGTCTCTGCAACGGGTTATTTCCGGATGAATTTAAAACAGCACTCATAGTACCTATATTTAAGTCAGGTAACCGCTTCACTTTTACTAACTATCGCCCAATTTCAATCTTACCGGTGCTTTCAAAAGTTTTCGAAAAAATTGTATGTGCCCAGCTCACTGAATATTTGACCGAAATTGACATGCTATACAAATACCAGTTCGGTTTTCGGAAAAAACATAGTACTTTCATGCCCATTGCCCTACTCTACGATGATATTACCTCTGCCCTTGCAACAAAAATGATTTCTGCCACAATTTACCTGGATTTCAGTAAGGCGTTTGATACCGTGAATCACAAAATTCTCCTATCAAAATTACACTTTTGGGGCATCCAAGACAATTCATTAAAATTTTTCAAATCATACCTGTCAAATCGTTCACAAACTCTGAAGTACAACTCGACTATCTCAGCTAATCCCAAAAAAGTATCCCTTGGTGTACCGCAGGGTAGTGTGCTGGGCCCCCTCCTTTTCCTAATCTATATAAATGATATATCAAGAAGCTCAAATGCCCCGAAATTCTATCTCTTCGCAGATGACACTGCACTGCTATATACCGCTAAAAATATTGATGAACTGCAATCCAAAATTGACAACAGTCTATCAGATATAACCACCTGGCTCCAATGTAACCGGCTCACCCTTAACACAAAGAAATCAACTTACCAAATATTCTCCACTCGGAGTGTACCCAATTTGGCTATCAAAATTAATAATGGCGTACTGGACAGAAAATTCACTACAAAATATCTTGGCGTCTACATCAATGAGGATCTGAAGTGGACCAACCATATACAAAGTATAGAAAACACAATATCACGTAATATAGGTCTTATACGTAGGTCACAACATATTCTGGACTCTGGTCATCTTCTCCTGCTCTACAATGCTCTTATTCTCCCTTTCTTGAATTACTGCCTTCCAATTTGGGGGAGCACATTCAAATATCATTTAAATAAGCTGATGATGCTACAGAAAAAAATTGTCCGTTTGATAGATCAATCTGAGCCCCTTGCTCACACCAGTCCCTTATTTAAAAAATACAAAATCATGAAAATTGAAGATCTGACGGAAGTAGCCCAATTAAAACTCCTCCATAGCCATCTCAACCAGACTTTACCGTGCCCCCTCAGTGAAAGGATCAATACAACTAACCCAAATCCCCTTCTCCCTGATATAAGACGAACCCAACACTTTCAGGTCCCCTTCGCCTCAACCATGTACAGGAAATTTTCTTTATTCATTGCGGCCCCACGAACCTGGAATAATGTGATTACCCCTAAAATCAGAAGACTGGATGATATCCCACAAAGTAAAGCGTTTTTTAGGACAGTGATTACAAAACTTTACCTAGACAAATATTGAATATCGTAAACCCTCTTATTGGTATCTTTGTATCCCTAATTGTATCATTGTAAACCGTTAAAATAAACATATTATGCACCAGCTTTTGTCACTATTCGTCTCTTTGCATAAGTAAAGTACAAAAAGTAATACAAGCAAGTAAAAATAAGCATGAGTAAAAAAAGCGCTGTAATCTTTGATTTGGCAGTAAGGTACCACACAGGCCTGCCTCCGGCACCTGTACACCTATCATTTCCTCGAACTTACCACGCGCCCTCAAATCTCTCCACGACATCTGTAGTGCTATAAAAAAATAATATCCACTCCCTTCCCAAATTCTAACAAGTAAAAAACACTATTTCAGGACCTGGCGACGGCTGATTGAGAGTGGCGCCGAGGGTGCGCCGCTGGCCCGTGGTGGGGGTGTGCGCCGGGCGGGTTGCGGCGCATTCTCCGGTCTGCGGCATCCATGGCGGCGTGCTTTTGCTACCCCGGGGCGGTGAAACCGTGGTGCTCGGTCCCGGGGAGTAGAGCGCGCCGCCAGCCCCTCCGTGGTCGCCTTGCCGGTGGGCGACATCCTCGCCTCTGGTTCGCCGGGTGAGCGGGGGCGCGACTGGTCGTTGGCGGCGGGCGGCTTCGCCCGTGCGGGAGCTGACTTCACGGGGGCGGCGCTGCTCCTGCTACCCCGGGGCGGTGGAACCGTTGTGCTCGGTCCCGGGGAGCTGAGCGCGCCGCCGGACTCTACTGTGGTCACCGTTGCCCGCGGACGACTTCTTCACTGCTGGCTCACCGTGTGACCTGGGGTGGCTGGTCGCTGGTGGCGGACGGCCTCGTCGCTACGGGGCCGACTCTGGACATCACGAGGGGCGGCGCTGCTCCTGTTACCCGCGGGGCGGTGAAACCGTTGTGCTCGGTCCCGTGGAGCGAAGCGCGCCGCCTAACCAAGAAGCGCGCGCCGAGAGTGGGGCCCTGCGCTTGGCAGCTGGGGCGAGGCTATGCCGCCCCGGTGGGTCGCTGTGGGCTGTCGGTCGGGCGGGCTGAGTCCCCGTCTTGCCCGACCTCGGCCGGCGCCTCCGCTCTTCGGCCGACCTGAATTGGTGCCGTTCGGCCGCCGGTACGTGGCGGCGTCGCCCCGGTGGCCCGCTGGGGTCCGTTCGACCTACCGGGTTATGTCCCTGACCTGCGTGGCCTCAGCCAACTGATCTGTATTTGTCTACGTATGTGCTCTTTACCGCTGCTGCGTGTGTCTTCAATGTATTTGCCTCCATGTTTTATTTTGTGACTCGTAACCACGAGTAGCTGCCTCCCGGCGTAGCTTAGGGGTCCCGCGCCGGGGGAGCATACGGTTTTTACATGGAAGTAGGAGTGTACGATGAGGTGCCATGTTCCAAATATACGTGTATGGATCTAAGTCTTTACATTCCTAAAGGACTCTGGGCTAGAGAAGTTTCTATAAATCACCCCTCCCAGTATATATGATGGAGGGTGCATGGTGCACCCCCAAAGTAGGACTTGCCTATTTCCCAATCATAGATGATCCACTGCGAAATTTAAGCAATAGTTTTGTAACCTTTAAATGGTTCATTGTAGGCTAGGGATAGGTTATGTTAGGCTAACTTTGAAATCAGGTTAGGTTAGATAGGTTAGATTTCTTCACCGCAGTGATACCTTTCACTGCGGGTCTATACTAACCACACCTATACTCTTACTAACAATCTAACTATCCTCTCACACTTCTTTCTCTGCGCGGCGGCTGCCCAGCCGGAGAGGGGAGCTGCAACTTCACCTCCGGGTTGCAGGGTAAATTCGCGGCACCCTGGCCAGGTGTTTAGCGCACTTTCTAAAATACGAAATTATTGAGTTAACGGAGGTTTTCGAGTAACGTATACAAGCGGACATCAATAGCTGACACACAAAATTCCAAATTCTAAATTCCAAATTCTAAATTTCAAATTCTAAATTTAGGGTCTTCAACCACAGAAATAACCTTCGCACTCTGCGGGTCTAAACTTATTAAAAGACCTCCCTTGGCATGGCTATGCCATTGCCACGACCGTCCATTTGCAAGCTAAAACATCTTGCAACCCATTACTTGAAATAACTCCCATTGCTTTAACAGACTAACGTAGCTTGCCCTCACACAAAAATTCTAAAATTCTCCCACACACTCCTTTAGAGGCGGGCAAAGGTGCTATGCACAGAACGCCTAATAAAAAGCCATAAGCAAGCAGCAAGCAAGTCCTCGTCACTGTCGATGGCCGCGGCCGGCGGCACATACTCGTCACCGTCACTTTCCAGCCCACTCGAGTCCGACACTTCGGCTATCAGCGAGGCCGCCTCAGCAGGTGTCAGCGTGCGGACACGGCGAGACATGGTGTCTCCTCCGGTCGATTGCGAGCGTTGACTGAGGCACAAATCGTTCACAAAATATTCCTCGTGAAAACTGACCCGTCTGCTGCTCAGCCAATGAGCAATTATTTGTGAGTGACGTCACTGATAACCCTTTTGTTTCACACAATCAGTATATTAGTGGTATCATATACTCTTTTGTCCATGTCGCCCCCCTCCCGACTGTGTTACACCGGAAGACATCCGGTCGTCGCACTTCAATCGCACCGCTATCTCCCCTCCCGGCCCGAGCCGGGCCGTGCGCGGGCCGGCGCAGCGTGAGAAGTGAGCGGAAAGGGGGAGGGGAGGGGTGGGGTGGTGTCACAGACGGTCTGTTTGTGTGAAAAGAACACAAGTGCTGATAACCAATTCTTCGAAAGACATTAGTGGATAAAAAGTATCCAAGACGAGAGGCAACGCATGTAAATGGCATGATCAAGCAATTATGCACTTTCATTTGAAATGGCGTATAATTAGGAAAAGGGTTCCCGAATTTGATGATGGGGAGGGGTAGTGAGAGGGGGAGGGGGATAGAAATTTGAAAAGAGGATTGGTGATGATCAAGTGATCAAGTGAGAAGTCAGGTGTGATAGCAGGATCACTATGATTCACTAAATAAAGACAGTATTGATCAGCCCTAAAAATCAGAGTATGAGTCTCTGAGCTTTGGCAGCTCTCCAGGCCAAACTGATAAAGCTAGAGACTCAAAATTTGGCATGCATATGCACTGTATGGTGTTTTATAAAAAAATTCCTGTTTTTGAAAAATCTTGAAAATTTTAGAAATCTTGTAACTTTTTCAACAAAAAATTGTTTAATATTTTTTTCCAAAACCAAAGTTTTGAAAATTCGAGATAGCCATTTTGAAGACCACAATCATGCCTATCGTTTGATGCAAGAAAATGGAAAATCGGTTGAGAACTGTAGCTTTAGCAACTGTTTAAACATTGCGCGTTTTTTGTCCAAAAATCGCTTGTAGTGACGTCACATTTTTGTGCTTATTTCTCAAAAAAGTTTTCAACTGATTTTATTTTTATTTGGCAGATATGTGCAGAATTGATGTAAGAAAAGGTACTGAAAATTTGGCGACGCTGCGCGCCGCCGTTTTTGAGATATCGCAAAAATTCGCGAGGGGGGTAAAATTTACCCCCCAGCCCCGCGCGGGATAACCTCTCCGTTGGAAATACATGGGAAAATGGTTTTTACGAAATTACTCAGTAACGGATGGTGATAGAGCGTTTATTTTAGCTCCATTAGACTCGCCTGGACTTTGCAGTTCTAAGGATATGCGTTTTATATAATTTGACCCTGACCTGACCTCAGGTCAGGTCAAATCCTTGATTTGACCTAGCAAGGTCAAATTATATATCATTCGATTTGGCTGGCTGAGAGGATTCATATAGTTCAAGTCGTTTTGCTCTATCTTTACTTGTTCAGATGTAATGGCCGAAAACTGAATTTACATGTTATCCCTATGACGGCATGTTTTGACCTCTCGTGACCTTAAATGTGACCTGACAAAAATGGTTCAAATGTTTTCGATGGAGAAGTAGATGTGCAACCCAACGCCGTTTACCGTTTTTTCGCTACCTACCGTGGTTCTCGAGATCTTAGGGGCGGGTACCCGCCCCCGTCAAAGCGAAGGTGGCTCAGACCCCCCGTCAATGCGCGTGTTAACACTCGTTTCCAGTCCAATTTTAGTCTTGTTGGTAATATACCATCTCAGGTCAAGGGAGCAGCGTAGGCTTGAGGGGCGTACGCGGACCCGAGTTTTGGGGGAGCAAACCCATGTCTGCCTGTCCTCCTAGGGGGGGTGGGAGCGAATATTTTTTGCTTTACATACGTAGTGTAAACACATTTTTTCAGTGCTCGACAGACCTAGTATAAGCTACCTCTCCAAGTGCATGATCATCGCTCTCCGGGGGGGAGGGTGGGAGCGAAGATATTTTTCTCTACAGGTCTAGTGTACACACCTTTTTCAAAAATTTATCTGGCGTTTGGGGGGAAAGATAGTTTGGCCCCTCTCCAGCGCTTTGGGGGTCCATGGCCCGAATGCCCTCCCCCTCCTGTGTCCGCCAAAGGTAGGCTTTGGTTACAAGGTCCCCGGGTAATATTCTGGTTTCGCCTAACCAGAATATGTAAACAATATTTATCCTAAAATATTTTAATTTCAGCGACACATCAAAAAAATTTTACCATCAATAATAGCTGGAACCAATGTCGCGCTAAATTACGAAGAGTATTAGTTCTCGAGTTGGTGGATTTCATCAGAGAAACATTCACTATTCACTGCCCTTTTAACCTCGGTGGTCGCACGTGACAACGACACCCCTCAAACAGCACCCAGTTCTAATGGAGGACCCAAGGGGAGGGGGACAATACGTATTTTCTCCCCGAACGAAAAAGCTCGGAGCAAAACCATAATGTTATCCCCCTCCCCCAAGCTGTCGACCTTTTCCCCGGCTCCTTTTAAGTTCATACGCAATGTGTTGGTGCTTTAACTGAAGAAATTATTTTCAAACAGAACCAGTCAACTTCAGTGTGAATATTGGAGCCTGGTCCTCTTGATATTTAAAATCGTATTTGGGCGAATGGTCCTTGGATATCGAAAGCAAGCATTTTGTGGCCACATATTTCACCCAGTGACGCCTGTTTGTTTTACTTTTCGATTTATACTTACTCCCCACTCCCCGCCTCCCCAACCTGCTGGCTAGTTAGATTGTTGCAAAAGCTTTCACTGCGTGACGTTTTTTCTTGCGTTTCGATTTTTGTTTGTCCCACCAAAATTACCGCCTAGATCCCTCACTGACCAATTTTACCGCTAATGATACGCACAACAACGATCACTATCGCCGCTAAAGCTGCTACATAGGCTTTTATACCTTTGTAATACTGCAAAAATTATCTAATATTTTCAGTATGAAATATGATCATATCCTTCCGACAAGTGAGGGTGCTGCCAAAAGGCCGCAAGAAACCTAGCGCTGACTCCCGGGCTCAACTCTCCCGGGTTTATCTCCTTGTGTTCATGTCCCGGCAGATTCTCCGAATAGGTATGCTGATCAGATGCACCAAATCTCTCCTTACAGGGTGAGAGTTAGTAACGTCATATAACTTTGAGAGCTGGAGCGTCGTCTAACCCCAACAATTTTTATTAGAGACTATCGCAAACGCTATGCCAAGCTTGCACCGTGTGATGTCAGCCTAGAGGCCACTTCATGGAAACTCCATCCTCCCCAGTTAAAGCAATGGTTGCCGTTCGTTGAGAGGAGACGGCTGCGTGATTTTAGTCTAGCAAGGGTACAGTTTTATGCTCCCGAGAAATAGGCTCCACAAAAGTTCTCAAGCTGGAAAATTTAAAAATTTTCTGTGGACGGAATTAAGCTCACTTAGTTGGAAACAATTGTCCCATAAAAAATAATCGCCGCCATCGACGAAACAGTGATAGAGCCAGTGAATCGTCACGCTTGACAAGAAAATGTCCCTTCTAAAGACAAAACCTCGTCAGGTTCAGGATTCTTGTGACCTTCGCAAAATGCTGCCCACATAATGCCCGATTTTCCCATTGTTTCTTAAATCAGGATGTTTAATGAAAATTGGGGGCCTGCCCCCACCATAGGGGGATCCAGGATCGCCGATGGGGGGTCACCTTGCCGGGGGTGGGACGCCATCCGTACCAATTGGGTGCCACTTTTGGCCGGTAAAAGCTTTCAGGTGGGTGCCAAATCCTATGGCGGGTGGCAATTTTTGCATCCTGGGGTGAGGGGTGGAAGTGACATTTCAGGAAGCGCCATCGACCATTTAGAGGAATGCTGTGATCATTTTAGGGACGCCGAGGGTCAATGAGGAGGACCTGCATTCCTTTACCCTTGGATCCAACTATGGTTCCAACTGTCCTCTCTTCTGACGAGTATCTGAAAATATGATTTTAATGAAACCTGGAAACAAAGTTGCATCACTGTATCAGCCGTTTTACCAGAATCCTTTCTAAATAAACATGCAGGTGAGGGGAGCACTGGCAGCCAGTGACAGCTTACATGTTTCGCAACCCAAGCACAAGGACGGATATAGGAGGGAAAATTCGTGTGCTTCCCCACAGCAAAATATATTCCGATGGTTTGCCCCATCTGTGCCCATCTTATTGGATATTGCCCCCCCTCAAAAAGCAACTCGTGGATCTGCCACTGCATTGCCCCAAATCAGTGACGTCAGTTGTCCAGCACACAACAACACAGTGGGAGCAATTGCAATACGAGTGCCCCTCAGACACGACAAGATTTGTGAGAGGGATGAATGAGCTGGCACAATGCCAACCGCCCATTCATCTGTGAGGTCACGTGGTCCAGGTATGGGCAAAAGGGTCAGGGATTATCAGAGGCGGTGGCAAGTCAGCCGAAGACTACCCAGTCAGAATGCAGCAAAATCAGTAATTGTGTAATATTTTCTCACCCAGATGTCAGATTAGGAAATAATGGTAACCACTGGAAAGCTCTTGAAAAAATACACATGATGAACCCGTTTGTAAACCTATAGGCACCATAGGATGCAATATATCCATCCTAAACCGGTCGAGCCTAGTTACGGCAATTTCAATTGCGGGGGACTGTACCTGCAATGGGTAGAACCTAATTGTGTTTGCCTTATTGGCCCGTTTGAAAAATTGGGTGAGTTTAGTTCCAATATGATCTTGTTGGTGTCTTCAGATGGTTCGGCGCCTAATGAGTGATGCTGTGTTTTACCGAAATGGGTAAGACAACGTGCGGGTTATTTTCTTGCTTGAGAGGTGGCTCAATGCTTACCATTTTCTACCGATGGTCTTCCGGTTGCATTTGGGGCTAGAAAACGCTTTAGCTTTCGCATAGAGATTGAAAAGTTCCTTTTGAAGCAGATGTAGGTACAAGGGGAGGGGCTAAGAGGGCTCAAGCCCCCTTCCACATCATGAAATGTCAGAGTGCCTAAAGTAAATGCGTAGTCAGATGCTGTCCAGACACTATGGCGGGGAGGCGCGAACGCCCAAGCTTCCCCCCCCCCGAAATGAAGTCCTGGATCTGCCGCTGTTGTAAAGACGTAATCCGAGTCTCGTTTTACCTTGTAATAAGCCTTGCAAAACCCTTTTCCCTCCCGTTACGTACGCACTTATAAAGCGTTGTGCAAGCAATGTTCTAATCTCGTCACGCTCTGTAGGAAGCTGCCGTTGCGACAAGCGGACACAACTTGTCCTACCCTGTTATGGGGTAACAGACCTAGTAGAGGGCTTTGGGACGTTGTCAGCCATTGTCTTGCCATGTAGGTTAACCATAATTAAGTTACAAGGTTTGTACAACGTCTTCTAGCAACCATTGTCGTACTATGGTTTTACCATTGTTCTACATGGTTTTCCTTGTATTTCCCTTGTTTTAGTGGCACGAATTTTGAACGTACAAGCTTTGCGTTTTACCCTAGTAATTTTCCATGTAAACAAGGGCCTGACAAGGTTTGCCGTTGTAAAAATTTCTTTCTGTGAGGGTCAAGTGACCCGACCTCAAAACCTAAAATTACGAGTTTGAAGCAGCGCCCAGGGAACAGTAGCAAACCGATCAGTTTGAAACTTCCACAATATGATATGGTCATTAGGGTCTACAAATCTGCTATCTCGGAATTTTGATATTGTTGACCTAAGGTGGGGTCAATTTTTTGGTCACCCCATTATAAGTCTATGGTGAAAAATAGAATGAACTCTTTTTCAGGAAATGCTAGAAAGATAAGGCTGAAAATCCTGAAATTGTCTATTATTACCACGATCTTGAACATGAACTTGAGTTTTTGAGGATCTGACCTCTCAAAGGTCATATCAGGTCCCGGGAGCAGAGAGTAATTTTTTGCCAATAACCTCTCACTGAATTGAGATAAAGCTCCCATTTTGTTTGCATTATGTTTATATTGTCACGGGGAGTCGGTTGATATGCAACACGACCATGCCAGGTCACTCTGTGACCCTGACCTAGGTCGAGGTCAGGTCATTTTGACTATTTGACCTAGCCAAGTCATAATATACATCATTCGATTTGCCGCGATGAGAGAAATCCAATGATGCATAAAGATTTGCTCTAGCTCCCCTGAGGGCAGATCTAGAGAGGGAAACGTACACTGCTCTGTTGTAAACCTATGGAGCATTCTTTGACCTATGCTGACCTCAATATTGACCTGACATAAAAATTCTTCTTATAAATTCTCTTTGTCTTGTCTAGAGCTTTCGAACGCCGCCCGTAATTTTCCTTTAGCTTTCGTGGGGAACGAGATACAGAGGGAGGGGGCGAAAAACGCCCCCCAGTGGGGCGCGTCATGCAAGGGACCCCAGCGGGGTGCGTGTTAAGAAACCTTTCAAACCCATAATAGTCCAATGCATGTGTACGATTGACTTTTCTTTGAAGTTTATTTGGATATTTTTTAGTCTTTTTGAAAATAAAGAATTCAGAATTGTTGTGGGTATCCCAGAAGATCACATCTTGAAGAAAAACATCTTTCTAAATTCACACTAAAACCTCAAAGCAGAGACAGGGCCTCAAGAAGAGCGAGATGCTTCAACCCCGATGCTTCAGATGCTTCTTCCCTTTACCACAGTTAACTACATAACATTTTCGTTATCCTTAGCAGCACCATAGACAAGGAACGAAGTTGTTAGATCTAGAATAAGAAACACTTCCGATTTATTTATTTATCAAAATTAATCACCAACAGGCTTAGAACCCACTGATAGGTGAAGTCATCGGTTAAAACTGCCGATACTGATTATCCACCTATCAAGACAGTTTTCAAAATAATTGTGCAAAAATTCCTGGATCAGTATTGAGGCATGAATGAGACTGTTCTACCTTCCTGGAATGACATTCCAAGACTACCTTCAGGCTTGTTTACTGTGTGTCTGACTTCTCTGTCTCTGCTCCTCGCAGACCACATTCTCAGCGGTGGTCGACAGTCCGCTGCTGAGTGCTGAGGCTGCCGCTGCCTACGGTGCTAGTGTGTCCTGCGAATCGAGAGCGCATTCACCACCTGGCGTCGCTGCCCCCGTGTGCCACCTAGGTGTGGGCCGATGACTCGGCTAATGAGGGCGTTCGAGATGAAGGCGCGGAGCGCTCATTGTCTTCCCAGACGACCAGTGCCAGGAACTGCGCGCCCCTGCTGGCAGTCTATGCTCGAGCTTCAGAGCAGAGACGACGGCCCTCCAGACCGCCCTAACTTCTTGAGCACGCACCCAAGTTTTTAACGTCAATCCCGCCCGCCTGACGGGCGCACATCAGCATGAAAAAGTATTCAACACCTCAATACCGTTGGCTAGCGGTCGCGTGCGGAATCGGTTGCGGCCCTCTACTCGGGAGGTGCATCGTCATGGATGGTTACAGTTCAGTGAGTCCTGCTGACGTGTATGCGATGCATTTGGTAAATGCATCGCATACGCTACTATAACTTCCATACGCATCTGGTGTATAATATTCCGTTTTTTTCAACTCCGAAGTGTAATTGATCTGTGCTGGCAACTAAAACCGCCGAGTTTTGCGCTGGTGTACCTTTGGGGTAGGTAGTTACAAGTACGTTTTCATATATTTGGTGCTTTTTCGATGTGGCAATAAGCACTGAAGGTCAACGTATTATATCTATCGTGTTTTATAGCAGAAATTCGTGCGAACTCAGCTCCTCTTTGTGGTGTTGAGATCTTAAAACGAGCAAACCGAGGTATCCTGACATAGCGCTTTGGGGTTGAAAGCTCTCATTGGTAAATGACGGTTTTGGCAGCAAACCCCATGAGTGAGCCTAAATTTTATTGTTGGAAACGTTGCGTTGTGTTGAGCTGCAATTCGGTAATTAATGTCCAATTCCACTATTTCATTGATAATATGTTAAACAGCTACTTTCAGCTTGATTATATTGCCAGTTTTCATAGCTGCTTTATGACATTGGCTGTAATAAACCAGTGACGTTAAGGTAATGCCTTTTGTGGGGTGTATGTGGAAAGCGACGCAATAACTACAGCTTCGTGCATACCCAACGTATTCTAATGGAACCAAAATAGGGTCGAAAACGATGAAGCAGCGGAGCTTAGCAGTTCCAGGTGGCACCGGTATGAATAACATTTTCCAAAGCTTTCCGATATCCTTATACCGAAATGGTATGTATTTGATGTAATGAAAACGAACACAACCAAGTTGTAGCCATTTATATTTGTTATACAGCGAAGCGAATTTCAGTCGACCAGAGTTGTCCTTAAGCTCCACCATCAGAATAATATTGCATTGAACTGTGCTGATTGGAGCACAGTCATCACAGGATGTGCATTCAGTGCTCTCCACGTTCTGAACGTTATCCAAAGGAAGTATTGTGAAAATGATTTTGAGGTGCGTTGTTTGCAACTTATTTATATAAAATGCACGTTGAGGAGCTTCCAAGAGTAGATCCAACTCGGGTATTTGAAGCTCCTAACAGGAACCAGCTCGCTGAAAACTCCGTCGGCGCGTCCAAAGCGTGAGATTGGGATGACGCCTGCCGCCATCGGCACTTCCAGGCCAGCACTGGGGCAAACAGTCACAATACACAATTGTTAGGCAGGTCGATAATTTTGGGTTTGGGGACTGATCGACGCACCACCTGCCAGGGTTATGTGGCATTCCTAATGTGTTTAAGAAGTTTAAGAAGTCTACCAACTGAGCGCTGCCCTGGTAGCTCAGTTGGTAGAGCGTTGGGCTCCGGCCCGCTGCTCAGACACATGCAGTGGCACTGCATGTTCAGGCTTGGGATCGGTTCCCCTGAGACGCTCCAGTGCTCAATAGTTTACCCGACGTACAGATCGGCGGGCAACTGACTGGTGAGAGGGTGACCTGAGCGGGGCGACCGTCCCTGTGCTTTGTGGGACGTTAAACTTTGGGTTCTAAATTAACCCTCCATTGAGGGAGTTGCTCGTTCGGGTGGTGGTGTCGGGGTCTCCGTGACAAGTCCCTTGATGACTTTAGTGGGACTCCGACTCCAGCAACCGTACTAGGAACAACTTGAACAAAATTTATTAAAAAAGTTCTAGAAAGAGAGAGAGCTTCTCAGACTCCCGTCGGAGAGAGTGAGAGACAGAGACAGATTATATATATATATATATATATATATATATATATATATATATATATATATATATATAATATATAATTCTAGCAGGAGGCTAAAGACAGAATTTGTAGTTTAGTTCTGCGGTAAATTTTGGACTAAGTAGGCGAGTGAGCTGAAGTTCCCCTCTAAGAAACCCGACGTACGAAAGGTAAATGCTTAAATACTGATCAAGGAACATCTTAACTACTTTCTTAAACGCGCATTGACGGGGGTCTGAGCCTCCTTAGCTTGACAGGGGGGGTACCCGCCCCTTAAGAATTCGAGAACCACGCTAGACAGCGAAAAACGGTAATGGCGTTGGGTAGGCCATGTAACACGAGCATTGACGGGGGAGGGCGGGTACCTGTCCCACCTCCGGGGTTTTGGAGACAGAATAAAAACGACGGAACATGAGCCGCCGTACCTAACATAACTTTACTCTGGTTATTTTTACTGCTTTTGACAACATTTTAAGGTTGGGTCATCTCAGCTCAGGTCATCAGTGCAGGTCAAGTGACCTCACCTCAAAAAACGTTTAGGATAGCATAACTCAGAACAGGCTGGACCTATCCAATTGAAAGTCGTACCACATAATGGCCCCACCGAGTTTTGAAAAAAAAATTGTTCAGGTACTTCTTATCTCGATGGCTTAAGGCCAGGTACGAGTCATGGCCTCTCAATTGTAAATACATGGGGGAATTTTTTTAAATTGAATATCTTAGTAATGGATGGTGGTAAAACATGCACATTTTTATTTAAACATTTTTTATTTTAACGGTATTAGGTTTGCCTCATCCTTGTTGTTCTAATGATATGTATTTTGACCTAATTTGACCTTGAGCTGACCTCAAGTCGGGTCAAATATTAGTTTTACCTTATTTGACCCAGAAAGGTTATATCATATAGCATTCCATTCGTCTCGCTGCGAGTATTCCGATGGCCGAGATTGTTTTGCTCTATCTTTGCTAGTTCAGATGTAATGAAGAAAACTTTCGCCCACATGATATCCCTATGGTGGCGTGCCATGACCCATAGTTACCTCAAACGTGACCTGACAAAAAATAGTTTTTTGTTTGTTCTATCGAGAACTGGATCTATCATTGGGATCATTTGTCTATCCATTGCCGTTGAACGTGTTTTCGCTATTTAGCGTGGTTCTCGAGATCTTCATTTATTTATTAACAATTTAGACCCAAGGAATCTTCATAGCAAGCCTAATCGAATGGTATAAAATATGACCTTCCTATGTCAAATCGGGTCAAATTTAGGATTGCATTTGACCTAACTTGAGCTCAGGTCAAGGCGAAATTAGGAAAATACATGTCCTGAGAACCGCAGAGATGAGGCAGGCCCAATGCCGTCAAAATAAATGCTCTACCTCCATCCATTACTAGGTTATTTAATCTAAACTATTTCTCCCTAAATATTTTTAATGGAGAGGTCATGGCTCGTACCTGACCTTAGGTTATCAATATCAAAAATATCGCAACATATTTCGTGGAACGCTGTGGGCTCATTGTGTGGTATGACTTTCAATCGGAAAGTCTGAAACTGTTTGAATTATGCATCTTGAAATGTTTTTGAGGTGAGGTCATTTGACCTGCACTAGTGACCTGACCTGAGATGACCCAACCTTAAAATTTTGCATAAAGTTGTACATATTACTAAAAAATGCATACAAATTACGGGCAGCGCTACGCGCCGCCATTTCCTTTCTACATAAAGAACAAGGAGGGCGGGTACCCACCCCGTCAATACGCGTGTTAAAGAATGTTTTGATGCACGGTACATAGTTGACATATCTATCTAATGTTAATATCTAATGTTACATTTTCATTCCTCACCTTGGGCATAGGCAGATCCAGGGGGCAAGTGCCCCCACGATCGACCCTCAGCGGCCCCTGAAATGGTCACGGCAACACCCTAAAATGTACTTATCCCCACTCCCCAGGATGTGAAAATCACATCGATATCGATATCACTTGGCCAGATAGGTTTTACCGGTCAAAAGTGGTACCCTCCTGGTCCGGATGGCGCTCTCCAGGAAGGGGCCCCTCCCCCTGATTGACGATCCTAGACTCCGCTGTGATTTTGGGAGCTGAAAGAAAGAGTAAACATTTGCAATAAATAAATGCAGCAAATGGGATATCAAAATGTCTAGCTTTTCCTGCCCTCCTCTTCCCAATGGGTATGTAATAAGGGAAATTTGGTAGCCACTCGCTTGGGCAGGGTATGGTTCATGATAGAATGGATTTTTGTTTGTGAAAATTTGACAATATTAATAATTTTCTGCAGACCAGATTTGTTAAGATAGGACTTAATGGGGCTAGGCGATCTGATTGCTCTAAAATTCTTACTATTTTCCTTTGAAGGGATTTAAAAAAGCAAACCGCAATATTTTATATATAAACACACTTTACCTTCAAATTTGGCCAAAAATGATGCAGATAGAGTAAACTTGGTAGGTATACCATTACCAGTTGCAATCAAAGTATGCCAGTGAGAAATTAAAACCAACATACCACAGACAAAACCTGCAAACAGGAGCCTCATGGAGGGATCATCATAAAAATGGCCAAACTTTATTGAACTTCATTTGCTTTTTAAATTAAATTTGGGTATTTCGGAGCCTTTTTGAAAGTCAAGTATTCAGATGTGGATCACAGAAGCTTACACAACTTAAAAGGGAAACACTGCTCCCTGAATCCTGGACATAAAACACCATTGGGATTATATTTTTGGGCACAGCCTCTCATTTGATATGGAGTAATAATCAAAGACATGCTAGAGCAATCAGACATATATTCTATTTCTAGGCACATAATGAATAATAATTTGGCTTGGCCTACCTGATCCTGATGGACTGGGCCCAAACATATAATATAATGTATAATCATCAAGTGGTATTTTACATCCAGGATTTGGGGAGGCAGGCCAGTATATACCGGTCAACTGTTAATCATGCTTCTTGCCTCAGTACTCAAAAATTTATCAACATTGGAAAACACTTCATCTAAATATGTTATGCATATATCAAAATATTTACAAGCTTTATGAGACATCCAAATATTGATAAAACATTTTGGGGCTTATCGACAAACCAACTGCCAGGGTCATTGGCCTTGCCTACTCTTTTCCTGTTGGAAGGGTTCACAGGGAGCCAACTTGCTCCTTGTTCAGGGAAGCTGCAGGCGCGGGTGCCGAAAGATGGGGGACAGGGGATGCGTTCCCCTGTTGACCAACCAGGGGGACATCCCCCAAAAAATTTTGGGTCAAGGGTCATAAAAGCTATCAGCTAAAGAATATGCTCAAAATTCGCCTCCCCCGGTCAGCACCAGCCCGGGTCCATTCCCCCTGTAAAAATCCTGCTGCAGCGCCCCTGGCTGCAGGGCCCTGAATCCAAGTCAGCTATAAAAATACTGATATCCTAGCATGTGATCTTCATGATGATATCATGCCATCCAATCATCTTTGCTGCACTAAACAATATTGAGGATATACCTTCATTTTTATAGCCAGGATGTGTTAAGATTCCAATTATTTAGTATTTCTTTCATGAAATATCTTATTCCTTCATTATGGGTTTAGAACTTAGATCCTGGTTTCAAACTGAGATGGACTGCATCATCAATTACATAAAAATTTATTGTGCCCAATGTCCAGTTCAATCACATTTGAATCGTATTTTAAGAACCCTCATTTTAATGGGACCCCAGAAATTCCCCCTCCCTCAAACCAAGAAAGAATACTGTACCCAAAGGTGACCATTAAATTATTATGAAAAGGAGAACTTTTAATTTCATTTTTCTACTATTTAATTTTTCCATATAAAAAGGTGAAAAGAAGCAAATGACATGAACAGCAGACAAGAAACATGAGAGAGGGAAGCAATATTCATACAGTACAGTACAAGTGAGTCAGGTGAGTATGTTGTGAAACTAATATGTTATGAGATTCAGACAAATAATAATAATGCAGGTCAGTAGAAATAACACAAAAACAATGCAGAAAAGCAAAAAAGAGAAGCAATACAAAATAAAATGAGCAGACAGATAATCCAAAACTCGCCTAAAAAAAACAAAATGACGAAAAGAAAAACTAACCAATTATAATTATAAATTAGTTTGAAATTGTGGCCCCACATACCCTGTTTATGTTAGTCACAAACAAATAAAACACCCAGGTTCACATACATTGTGCAGGATAAGAACAAATAATAGTGGCAATTAATGAAGCAGCAAGCAGGAAGCTAAAAGCGCAAAAACAGGACGAAGAACATAACCAGGCGAAATGAGAGCAAAAATGACACTAAGTACAAATAAAGCAAACGAAAAAGGATAAACAAAGGTTTGAGTTCAATGAAACAGCACAAGAACAGAGAGAAAAAGCAAAAAAGAGCAAACCAAGAACGAGATGAACATAGCCGAGACTAAATGAGCTCATGCAACATGATGTGATGCTTGATAATAATAATGCTATATAATAATTATTAGTGCTTAGGTAACTTAATATTCAGTTCATCATCATCATCAATTCATTTCTTTTTTTAATTATGATAGTAAGACAGCAGAAAGGATGAGCAAGAAGCAGATAGAGGAAGAGCAAGCAAGACAAAATCATACAAAAAGCAGCATAATAAGCGGTACCACATATGGTATATTAACTCTATTGTAGCGATCGACTGCTTTATTAGCACCGTTCAGCTGACTGGTGGCGCCACGCTGCGGCTGACCACCTCACTACACCTCCCCAGTCGATAACCTCATACACTCCTCCACCAAAACAATCACCTATACATCATTTCTCGCACTTACGAGGCCTTCCCCTTCGGTGTATAACACCCCTCGCCGCTTTCTCTACATGCGACATCTTCAGGTTGTTGACATGCACCACTACACTTTTCCCTTCAGCATCTCTAATGCGATAATTGACATCAGACACCCTATGAGCTACCGAGAAGGGGCCACTCCAGATGGGCTGCAGTTTCGGCGATACACCGCGCTGATTTATCGGCTTCTTCCAAAACACAGAGTCGCCTTCCCTGAACTCTCGTAGTTTCACATGATTTGCCGCGTCGTACCCCTCTGCGCGCTTCACTGCCGCTCGCCGCGACGCCACACGTGCGGAGGCGCGCACCTCTGTCAGTCTGTGCATCAGTCCGGACTCCGCAGCCGATCTCAACGGGGCGTGCATCACATCAATCGGCATTCGTGCGCGACGACACTGCACCAACTCGAAAGGCGTAACCTGCGTTGTCTCACAAACCGCCGTTCTGTACGCAAACGCTAGGGACTGCAGCTGCTGATCCCAATCACATTTTTGATCACTTACATAGGCCCTGATCATGTTCAACAGAGTACGATTAAAACGTTCCACCATATCGGACTGCGGATGGTATGGAGACGTCGTTCTGTGAGTTATCCCTAACTTCTCGCAAAAATCTTTGAAAGATTTGCTCATCCATTGAGGCCCCTGATCTGTGACGATCTCTGAAGGAAAACCGAACCTACAAAACACTTCATCGGCCAACCAACGCAGAATCACACTCGCTTCGGTTGATGACAGTGCTACCATCTCTGGCCATTTAGAAAAGTAGTCCTGGCATACCACAATAAACCTGGCACCATTGTCCGAGCACGGCGAGATCGGCCCAATTATATCTAATGACACCTTTTGCCACACATCTAGGTTGGAGGTGTCCACTGACACTAGTGGAGCGGTTGGCACAGGTGTGTCCTTCACTGTGCAACAACATAAACACGCTTTTACATGCTGCTTCACATCCTTTGACATACCAGGCCAAAAATATCGTTCCTGCACACGACGCAGTGTCTTTCTGGACCCAGCATGCCCAGCCAGCTTGTCATCGTGTAAGGCCACTATAACCGCTTTCCGTTCGGACGTCGGCACCACTAGCTGTTCACCGAATGTCAAGTGACGATGATATAACGCACCGCGAGCGTTGGTGAAAAATTCACCCGGTTTCTGGCGCAGCAGCTGCTGGACCCTCTCGTCTGTGTCGAGCTCGGACCGCCAGTCGGCCAGACTGGCCACGCACTGCGGATTCTGCTCCGGAACAGACCTGCTGAGAGCGTCCGGTACAACATGCTCAGCACCGGCGACATATTCGATGCTGAAGTCGAATTCCTCAATCAGCAGTGCCCAGCGGCCCAAACGCCCGGTGAGATCCTTTTTAGATCTTAACCACATCAGTGGTTTGTGGTCTGTGATGAGGCGGAAGCGTCGCCCCAGTAGGAGATGGCGCCACTTTGTGAGCGCATGGATGATGCCGTATGCCTCCTGTTCAATCACTGAATAGTTCCGCTGGCTCTTGTTGAAGGCCCTGCTGGAAAACTCCACTGGTTGGCCGTCCGCTTCAATGACACACCCGATTCCGTCTCGGCTAGCGTCGGTGCGCACCGTGAACTCTGAAGACTCTGTGGGAATTTTCAGCACGGGACGCTGCAGGAGCTCAGCTTTCAAGCTTTGGAAAGCCTTCTCGTGCGCGCCATCCCACAGGAACCTTTTCCCCTTCTTCAGGAGATCTTGAAGGGGGCGAGCTGTCAGACTGAAGTCAGGCACGTGAGCTCTGTAGAAGCCACAGAGCCCCAAAAACCTCTTCAGGGACGTTTGGCTGTCCGGTCTCCTCAGGGACTCTATGGTCCGCACGTGCTCCTCGGTGGGTCGGATGGTGCCAGCAGACACACTGAATCCGAGAAACGAGTCCAGTGATGACGTCATCAGTGTACACTTATCACTGTTCAGGGTGAGCCCTGCTTCTCTGAGCCTGGACAGCACCGATCTCAGATCCTTCACATGCGTATCTTCGTCACTGCTAAACACACACCAGTCATCAAAATATGCGGCAACACAAGGTAGGTCTCTGGTTATCCTCTCCATGAGCCTGTTGTACGTTGCCGGGCCGTTACACAGCCCGAACGGCAGCACCGTAAACTGCATCAGCTGACCGTTGAACTGGAACGCAGTTTTCCTGCGGTCCTGCCTTCGAAGGGGTATTTGGAAATACCCTTGGCGCGCGTCCAGTACAGAGAAAACCTTCGCCTCTGCAAGTTTTCCGATGACATCGGAGACTCTCGGTACCGGCTGCTGGTCCTTGATGGTGATCCGGTTCAGTGCCCTGAAGTCAATGCACACACGGGGTACGTCAGAGTTCTTCTTTTTCACCAGCACCACTGGATTCAAATAGTCACTGTTGCTGGGTTCAATGACACCGTCTCGTAGCATTTGGTCAATCACTGACTGAGCCTTTTCTTTGTACGCCATTGGTAGTCTGTACGGCCTGGTCACAACTGGCTCATCAGAGGTAGTTTCGATTTTGTGCTCGATTAAATGGGTGCGGCCTAACCCGTTCATCACATCACTGAATTCTCTTTTTAAAGACTCTATAGCTTCAGGGCTGTTAGGAACCTTATCAGTCTCTTCACAATCACTCATCAAGTCCTCACCTGTTACCATCGCAATTTCCATGAAGTCTCCTTCGTCTTCAGACACCGTCAACACAGGGAAGCTGTGGTCTTCCAGACAGCCAGCAGATGGCAGGTCAGTCTGCTGCAGCCTGCCGCGATTGTCATCGATACCATGCTCGACAGATGGCAGGTGAGTCGGCTCCAGTCCACAGTCAGAGCCACTGGTCCCGGCGGTCACCGGCCGGCGCTGTGCTCCGCTCTGAGACGAAACCGCCCGCTCTTGGCAGGAAACTGACGCTGTATGTAATTCCCGATTACCGAAGTCGATTTGTGCCCGTAGCTTCTGCAGCAAATCCATTCCCAATACTCCTTTGCGTACATCTGTGATCAGGAACTGGTGCTCCGTGACCTGTTCCCCTAGGCGCACATTTGCCTGATATGCACCATAAACGGGCATACGAGTCCCGTTCGCTGCCGTGATGTACGAGTCTCCAGTGGCTCCATTCGGCTCGAAAACTGCCGACGGCAGACAGCTCACAGTAGCACCACTGTCCACCAGGAGCTGCACTGGCTCCCCGTTGATTTCCATGTCAACGTAGATACGTCCGTCGGTAGGCTGGCAGAACATACCCTGCAGCTGACTCCGCGCCGCCCCTGCCCGGAATCGCACTGTGCACCGCGCCCGCACATGTCCCGGCGTACCACAGCCCCAGCACACAGGCCCGGCCGGCCCCGGCCGACCCCTCCCCACCGCTGGATCCTGGCGGGTCATGTGACCGCGCCCGGCGGCACTGTGGGCGGTGCCTCGCCCCAGCCGGCCGCTCAAGCTGCTGCACATCAGTGCTGTGTTCACGGCATCTTCCAACTTGCGGGATGAACCAGAGTTTAGCACGGCAGACTTCATCGGCTCTGAAAGCCCGCACACAAAGAAGTCTCGTGCAAGCGCCGCCTTGTTAGACGCTGCAAATCGGGGATACACCTGTTCCACCAGCTGCACGACACGATCGCGATATTTCTCGATACTTTCAGTGCCCTCCAGCACCACTCTCATCAAATCAAGCATATAAGCATCGCGATACGGCTCACTGACACTGGTCAGGAACGCCTTCACACGTACAAAACTCTTACGATCCCCCTCAGGGCAGTCTGCGAGAGCCGCACTTCCGACGCCCAGCAAGGCCGGAAATATTCTCGCTTGCACTGCATCGTCCCATCCGTTGGCCACTGCTACAGCTTCAAAATACTCTATATATTCCGCCATTGAGTTTTGCTCACTTTTCGGCTGCGGTGGCACTACAATATCAGCTGCAGCAACACTAAACCTAGTATCAGGCATGATGGTAGCTCAATCGGCGGAGCCGCCCACCCGCTCGTCACCAGATGTAGCGATCGACTGCTTTATTAGCACCGTTCAGCTGACTGGTGGCGCCACGCTGCGGCTGACCACCTCACTACACTATTGATATTAATTTTATTCTAGCAAATATCGGCCCCCAAAATTTCAATACCTCACTGCAATCTGCAGACATGTCAGGCTAATACAACGATAAGCATCAATAGAATAAAAAGTGATTAGGTACGTACCTTCTTTTCAGAGCAGAAACTAGAAGGTCTTCGTTAAATAGGTGACGTTTTGTGTGGCCGAATGAAACGATTGTGTTGCACCAGATTTGTCGCACCTTCAAACGGGCATATCGCAAGCTGGCTCACTCGTTAGCATCAAATTTTCCGCTAGTGGGCCAAGCTCAGGCCTGGGGACTAATCAGATTGTTGCAACCATATGGAAGGAATTCCTTTAGGGTTTGAAATAAGCCAATAGGCCCCCTTATATTGAACTTTAAAGTGTGCGGAAATTTTATACAGAGAGCTTTGAGCAAAACTAAATATTCCAAAAAGGATTCCTCAACACACTCTACAAAACTGCTATCTCAGTTCAAAACACGTTATAAAAGTGGGAGACTCCCTTTAATGGCACGAGATTTCACTGTTACTGGGGGCATGAACTGTGAGTTAGACTTAGACCACAGTATGATAATATCTCTTGTTAGTGTGTCCATTTTCACACTCATATCAACACTTCTAGGATCCTTTTCAGTGGAGAGAACTTTCTCATCTCTTATCTGCAACGCTTTCTTAAGAGCCGATCTCAGGCTTGGGAGCTCCGTCTCCAACATGTCGCTCCCTTTCCCCAGGTAATTTATCAACCCTGAGGCCAGGTCCTTTCTCGGCTTGGGAGCTATCAAATGAGATCGTTTCCTGTAGGGGAGATAGGGATGAGTTCTGCATACACAATAAATTCACATGTCTGTACCGGTGTTACTGAAGGAGCAACTAAGAAAGCATGGATGACGTGACTACTTAGAATGAGCGGGAAAGTAAACACAGCAGTTATATCATGGCGATTTGTTTAATCAAGTCTGCTAAATGTGTAGATATACCTAAACTTTATGAAGCTCAGGTTCTGAACACTATGTGATTTCGCCGCCTTTTATCCATTTCTTCTCGTGTTCAGATTTTATCGAGTGCACGTGCCAGGGACGGATCCAGGGGGAAGCAATCTGGTCATGCCCCTGAATGCAGTCACATATTACCCAGTTTTAGTAGATTTAGACCGATTTTTATAAACAAGTTGTGTTTTTTCATTATATGTCCCGGATCCCCCTCCCCCAAAGGTGCACTAGAAACGACACTGGCACGTGCAACCTGAATTTGTGGTCTGGATAGCTGAACTTGATAGCTCGCGATCGCTCGAAAGCTCACACTGCCTGCGAGAGTCGGCATTATCCTAAAACTTCTCTATCCATAGCTTCAAAAACACATATGTTCGTTTTTGTGACCTTTTAAGTAATTTGTGATCAAAATGTGTTTAAGAAAGTTCCGTAGAATTGAATTTCGCATAATAAAATCGTAGTACCGAGTTAAAATGCGGAAATTTAATTTTTCTCATGAGTATGACTCACCCTAATCAAGGAAACGACGAGTCTAGCTGCACTCGATGATACTGATTCTAAGACAATGGCGACAGTCATTAACATTTTGGAAAAAGCGCTCTTTCTGCTTTGGTCGCAAGTGGCAGCTCCCTAATTTCCATAGTTACTTCCGTCGTCTAAATATGACCTCATGTGGCTTATGGAACCTTCAGATCACTTAAGTAATATTTTAAGCTCGAAGTGATCTCTCCAGATGAATAGTTACAAGAGAGCTCCGAATATCTCACACTTTCTATTTAATTGCTACATAATCCTGACATTAGGTCCTATTAGAATGTCGCAGAATAGTTTTAGGGGTGATTTTAGAAGTTAGGGATGCTTCCTAAAGTTTTAGGGGTGCTCGCGCACCCCTAAAAGTATACAAAGTTACATTCCTGCCGTCCCCTCCCTCCACGGTCATCAGTGTTATCCACGGAATTAATCCATGTCGCTCTCAATCGCACTTGTTGGAAAAACGATCCAGCTGCTCCAGCTGGAGCCATGGATTTTATACGAATTAATATTGAGCGTATGGCTGAGCATTTTTTTCAAATTTGAAGACAATATTAAATTTCCTTTTGAATAGACGAAAATACATCGTTTAAGACATCTAAGCTGCTCACTCAAAATAATTATTCCCCAATCCAGACACAGGTGTTGCCAGCACCAGAAGTATATCCCGTGGGTCTTAAACAGCCCACCCCGCTGAGTCCTGTGACGTTGCTGGGTGCCGACGCCGCCACTCCTGCCTTGTGATACGGGGGGCTTCGCGGTAAAATTTTTACTGGAGACATGAACACCGGACTAGCAATGGCTGGGCGACAGGAGGGGCGGGAGATTAATTGGGATAATGTGCGTTGTAGTATAAAGCACTGATGATTTATACACTTCAGCACACTTGTAAATACCCTACGCAGGTGATTAAGAGAAAACGCAAAAAATATCAATCGAGTCCCAAAACAAGGGGGTGGTAAATATTCCCCGATGCATAACTCGGGGAGACGTGTCCTTTTCCTCCACGACTTTCGACACCCATGAGTTTTATTAAGGAGTTGATGTTTGATAATTGGTCAGTTAAGCGAATACATGCAGATATGCAGCGTGGGAAATATGTAAACAGAAACAGAAATCAACCGTCCTTCGGAGGGGAGAAAACAGCAAACAATAAACACCGTGCAAACTTTTTTTACTGACAAAGGCTACTAAGAAATCAGCCCCTGGTCACGAGCCGCCATGTTGTGACGTCATCAGGGCGCAAAGGAGACCTTCATCCTATCTCCAACATGGAGAACTTTGCCCAGTTTGAGGCTAGCCCAGGGGCCTATTTTTGTGTGGAATCGGTATCGGATGGTTTTTAAATGAAAAATTAATCTTTTCTATTACACGAAATTGACTTGTTTTGAGAAAAATATGCGTATTAAGGTAAGTTATTGTCCCGAGAAAAAAACCTTGCAAGCGAAGGGAGAAGTTCTCCTTCATGAAGGTAAAGGTTTTTGGTAAATTATAGGGGAAACATTGCATGAGCAAAACAATTCTCCACTTTTGCTACCATATAAAGTGGCAGCATTCGGATGTTTGTAGGCTAATGCTGCGCAATTCGTTCTTCTTCTTCATTTGTTTGTGGTGTGTAGGGTGGTAGAAGGGCAGGACGTTTGTTTATTTATTTATATTGTTATTTTTTAGCTTTCTTACGGTTTGTTTTGTATGTGGCAAAATTTTGTTGTTTCAAGATTATTATTATGTATACATGTATCATTTATAGGGGAGGCTGCGTGACTAGTCTCGATGTTGTTTTCTCGTCACGAATTCAAATTGGAATTGGAAAATGACGATGTCCAGGTAATTACTTTTATTTTATTTTTGGCATAGTCCTTTATCGCAAGAGTCACAATATAAAAGGTCAAATAATAAACTTTTGGTCACAGAGAAAGACCCTAGATTATTACTTCTGTTGCTCTTATACTTGTGGTTTGTTCTTAGGCTGCTCTTGTGTTAATACCTTGTAGTTACAGTTGATTACTGAAGTTTCCCTTTGAAGTGTTCCCATACCAAGAGTGGCTTAACAATTTTCTTATTTCTAAGCTTTGATTGTAATGTATCGATGGTTGTCTCTGGTAGTGAAGCATAAGTTTGACTACATATTTTGAATTAATACAATTATATCCTTCTTGATTTTGACTAGCAGGATTGTGGGCATAAGAGGTCTCAGAAGTTGAGTGGTCAGGGCAGTTGACTTCCATGTACCTGACCAGGGTTCAAGGCATGGTAGCTTTCCTAAACAAGGAGCAACATGGCCACTGAGAAATCCATCCAGCAGAGAAAGAGTTGACAACACCACATGACCGTGGCAGTTGGTGCTTTGATAAGCCCCAAAAACTATTACATTGAATAGGGTGCTGGTGGCTGTGCAGCAAAATCTGCCCTACTAAAGTATGGGATAACATTACCCCCATGCACCAGTGAAATCTATATTTTATAGATTCACCCCTCTGCTTTACCTGACTGAAGTTTCTCAGTGGTAACGGTCAGGTCCGATCAGTCCGGTCACTATCACTAGTGGATGCAATGCTATATAAAGCTAGGTTTAGGATTCTTGATTTTCAAGCTCAGATCAGTAGGTGCAAGGTTTTAAAGTCATTTTAAGCCCTGTGGCCCATAATGTATTGCTAAGAATGATGATTTATCCCATCTAAAAAGGTTTGTGCATATTTCTTGTAAAACCTGTTTTCTCCTCAGCTAAACCTACCACTGGATAAAATAGAGCAGTATTAAATGTTAGTCATCTGAAATTTTTGCCAGTTTTCATGACTTGCATGGCTCTGCAGCCAACCTCATGCTGCTGGCTGTTTTGCTTGATTTATTTATTCGAGCTTAAGGGCGTACCAACCCTATTGCTGGCTGGGTGGCAGGCATGTTTCAAATTTCATGGTCGGTTTATGACTCACGAGCTGACAGTCACGCTCTGGATTGGTAAGGACTGGATTTGTGAGTTGAGAGAGCTGACAGCATTTGACTTTAGCTACTTCTGTTGATGAACACATGGTCCTGGAATGGATGGATATCCTTTAATGTAGTTGTGCTATTCAGCTAATCTGCCAAGAAGAGGCTGTTGCTTTGAGCGGATGGGTGTTGGTGAATGAAGAATTTTAGGCGATGGTACAGTTATGACTGGTTTGATGCTGGGGCCCATTATTTATTGTATATTTATCTAGTACCTGATGCAAGACCAGCGGGAAATGTATTGCCTATTTGCGAAATCGTTCCTTTCGATGTCTCATTTATATTCAACTGTCTCATTTCTTATACAATATTCCATAGCATGAAAAGTGTAATTTCGTTTGCTATAACCAATGAAGTTTGTTCTCGACAGTAATGGTAACCAACCCAATCAACCAGAGCAGCTGACCAGTGTCCTCTGTACATTAGTGTCTATTTTGTTGAACCGTGAGTACCGTAAATGCGCTGTTGTGAACACTTAACTGTATGTGAATAATGTCCTCTTTCATTAGCACCGTCTGTTTTAAGCCTATTCATGGCTTACATGGGCGATGAATCTAGTTCGATAAGCACATGTGTTAAGCATTTGACTGCACCTGTAATTGGGTCACGCCTGTTGGCCAATATGCTCACATGCAGAGCAAAATATATATTGACTGGTAGCCAACACATGTCATTTATTGTATGCTTGCAAATAAGATGTGACAAGATTCGAAACGGAAGTGAACACGATGAAAAGGCTAACGAACCACCCTATTTGCACTAGTGAAGTATACACTTAATCGGCTGCGATCCGCCCGCGAATCGTTTCGTAAGCAGGGCATTTGAACAGCCTATACTCTGAGCAGAGAACAATTTCTAAGATCGAGCTTTCTAGACAGAAACGTCCCTCGCATGGCATGAGGAATGAACCGAAGCAATTCGTATGAGAAAATATGTAAAATAAGTATGAATCAGCGGTACATTTCTTCGAATTCGCTTTATTTCGACATAAATATTTGTTACTTGCATCATGATCACATGAAACTGCTTAGAGCGCAAATATACCAATGCGTATGACTTTGGTGCAAAACCCCGTCTTCGAACTTGCCCAAATCAATTGCACTACTCTGTGTCCAAACAAGCTGCATGATACAAATATTGAGGGGGATTGTGTAACTTGATGGTGATGTTATATTGTATTTGATCATGTTATACCTTGCACCCCTTTGCTACCGCACGCGAAACACCGGCATACACCACGTGCCAGGCGTGCACCCCCACGCGCTAGCCTGAGCGACGGGATCTCGGGCGCAGTGCACACCGACACGTGTGGGGGTAAGGCTTTGTCCTGTGGACACATATAAGCCGCGTTCGTTCACCGATACAGAGATTCGGCCTCCAAGACTTTGCCTTACAACAGTGAATTACCTGATCAGACGCCGGATGCGGTATTACCATAAAACACCCACCCCAATCAAAGGACGACCACTGTAAATCCAAGACTAGGGTCTGGAGAAAAACACCAGCCAAAGACTTGCTCTCGAGTAAAAAAAGCACAAAAACCGGTACCCCTCCCGACTATTTGGAAAGAAGCCAGTGCTAACAAACTGAGGCGACCACCTACTAAAATACAGATATCTGCAGATAAATACTTCGGGATATTGCAAAATCCAACGGGAGCTCCAATCAGACGAAACCGCTTACGATGGGAATGTAGGCTGGGAAATACATAACGACAGTGTGGTTTCCATAGCCAAAGCAAGCGTTTCCGGCACAAGCACAAACTTAACCCCAACGTCAACTACCGAATCTAACCGGAAGAAGCGTTTCAGACACGTAGGACCAAGCTACCGCACTGCAGTTTGTAAAGGTCATGCTACAGTCGCTAGCACATTCCTGATTCTTTCCCGCACAATTACGGAATTTTCCCGATGGGCCCCAAGCAAGGCCAATATTTGACACCGATGACCTCGTTTGACTCTGAAGATATTGACCTAGGTCAATAGAAATTTGCTAAGATGTAGATCACCATAGCCCTCACGCACCCCACAACTGGCGTTTTTCAGAGCCTTTCAGTTTCTTGTTCTAAGTCTTAGTTGGGGGGGGTGAATTTGCTAAATAATTCATAACTTAGTTCTGTTATCATTCTGATTGAAAAGGCGGAAAGACAAAACAAATAAGACTGTAACAGTGAAAAGATCGATCCCTTCAGGCAAACAACTCCAAGCCAGCTTATAAGGTGTGCTGGTGTGGGAATCGAACCCACACAGCTTGCCCGGGAGAGAGAGAGAGAGAGACCTTGTGCCACCCTCTCCTCATGTTCTGGATGCTTGTACACCTATACCCAGGGGCGCCGCCGCAAAATTTTCGCAGGGGGCGGACCCGGGCTGGTGCTGACCTGGGAGGCGAATTTTGAGCATATTCGGTACCTGACAGCATTTATGACGATGGACCCAAAAACTTTGGGGGGACGTCCCCCCTGGTTGACCAACAGGGGGAACGGGTCCCCCCGTCCCCCCGCTTTCGGCGCCCATGCCTATACCAGAGATATACCTCAAATTGCATGAGTTGGGTCATTGGACCTTCCACAACTAATGTTTGGAGAGACATTTCAACAATAAGCAATTGCCCTCCCAACAGCTCTTACTTACACAGTTTCAGATGCATCTTCAGTTCCAACAGCAGCTTTCACCACCTCCTTTCTCATCTTCTATGAATTAGCACCATGTCAGGCAGTGGCCTCCCAGAAGAAAGTTGTTTTATATCAGCACATGCAGAATTCATGCTTTCTCAGAGCCTTTTCCTCATAATGCAAGAAGTGAATGACCATGTTTTGCAGGTTTTACCCAGTTAGGTATGTAAAAAGGGAGACTTAAGGAAACAAGCAGCATAGAAATTAAAATCCATCTTGAAAACCTGTATAGAGTAAGTGCTATAAATAAGTAAGAACTATAAATAAGAAATGCTATAAATAAGAAACCTGTATAGGTTCTAGTGAAGTTCCCATAAAATACACTATTATGGAGGCACTCACCACATAAACAGCCTGCAGAGTCACAGTAATGCAATAAAGAAAACAAATAATGTGATTGAATTTCCTGGCTTATGTAGTAGTAACAAAAATTCAAAGATATAGATGAATATTTTTCCCGGCCTGAACAATTGTGACACCCAGGCTCTGCACAGTAAGGTGTGGCTCTGAAATGAATGCACCTGCCATCAATTATAATACACAAATCATTACAAAGCATAACAAAAGAGACAAATGCATCTTCATGAAGTATATAACACATAAAACAAGTTATTTCCATACAAAACATGATGCATTTATGAGCTTCCAAATATGTAATATATGGGTATTGGCTTTGTACAAATAATGTTAACCGCATGAGTTGGGCAACACTGATTTTAACAAGGATTGACCCAATTTTTAATACAGCTAATTGATAATAACAAATGATCAATTTTTAACTTTCCATTTAACATTTCCTTTGAAAAAATATGATCTTTCTAAGAGCAGGGGACCCTGGTTCAGAAAACCTAAAAACATTGATCACACATTTCAATTTGGATTAGATCATATGCAGCAAATAGAATGGGGTGTAAAACCATGACAGTACCTAACATATGAATTTTTGAAAAGGCAGAAAGCTGAAATTGTCAGTCTTAATATAGAAAATTGCCTCTAGGAATGAATTAAATATCAAACTGGTGCCAACTGTCAACAAATATAATGTGAAGAGGACAATCAGACAGGGCAATTTCTTGCCATTTAGAAAGTCATCCTCCTCTTTAGGCAGTATCTAATTTGATTTATCCGTCTACATCTTAATTTACATTCACTCACTAATCCCTTCCGTTTACCCTCCTCACCTCAACACCAAATCATCAAAACTTACACAACGGCGCCCTGCATTAAAAAAATATAGCATAAGCGCTGCCTTTTTCCGGTTATTGTAGTGTACAACGGACAGCAACTACTGCGCCAGAAAACATACAAAACAACAGATACCATATTGCTACCAGAAAAAGGATGACGTCACGAAGCGTCACTGGGGCGCAAAGGAATCTCGTGAACGTACCTTGTAAAGTAAAGGTATCTTGCTAAGAAATCACTTGCACAATATGTTCAGGGATTTAGCAACCAACCAGCTGCCCCACGCATTTCTGCGTGATTTTTCAGCGGAGTGATGGAGAGCCTGAGAAAAAGTTGCAAAACAATTCCAAACCCTGTGCGAGTTGATCTGAGACGCGGTATTTTGTATTAAATACACACCAAATGTGTGAGTTTCACGCACCCTGTGTAAAGTCATGCAGGTATAACCCCAGTCAACAGGGGGCGGGGGAACCGCGAACTTGCACGTGCGGCGGAAATACCGTCTGGGAGAGAGCGGCTTTGGGGCAGCCGCGTGTTTTCCATTGCAGCTAATTCTCATGAATTTAGATATAAGGACCTGGTAATGAACTTGGGCATCAGTTGAACACGGGCCGCCGAAAAGTGACTCTCTCCAAGTTCTCTGCTTTTGCTTCCAGCAGCTTCAAACACAGGTGAGGAGTTGAAAGGGCTTGGAACTTAGAGTGAATATAATAATTTTATGTTCACGCGAAGGATTTCCAGGCACGGCTCATTTTCAATATATATATATATATATATATATATATATATATATATATATATATATATATATATATAATATATCTATAACTACCGAGCATAGGTAAGCATAATTGAGATCAAATCAAAGGCTAACACGAGCAGTGGAGAGGGGTATGGCGAAAACGCGCAATAGAGGGAGGAGTCCTAAATTCCCCCCCCCCTGAAGTCTCGGAAACCTAGAGGGTTAGAAAAATGTATGTTTGGGGTGGATGGGGGCAATGTTGATCTATATTATGGTAAAGTTTCATTGATTTAGGTCAATATTTTCAAGATAAGACGAGGTCGTAAATGTCAAATATCACCCGTGCTGGGGACTTCTTTGGGAAATTCCATGATCCTTTGAAAAAAGCAGGGAATACACAAAAAGCGGACTAAGGTCATAGAGGGAAGGACCGACAAAAATGTCGTTTCTGAAATTTTTAGGCTAAGGCATTCAAGGTCAGTGACCTATGACTTAACTAACTTTGAAAGCCTATAAGTAAAAAAATAATAGACTGCATTTTTAAATTTCTTCAATCCGGGCGCCACTCATGTATTATCTCCAATTTGGTCAGGCAGCGTTTTCCGGCGGCGAACGGTTCACCGGCCACCTCGGAAAAAATAAGTGGGGGCACTTTAGGACCTCCTCCACTGTGCGTGTTCAGCTTGCCAACAGGGGAAGAGTGGTTCAGAGGACAGAATCAAAGCCTCTCGAGTCACAGGTCCCTGGTTCACGTCCTGGAGGAGCATCTGAATAGGTTGATCCGATCCTTCAAATCCCTCTCCTCCTACCCAACAGGGTGAGAAAAGGCGAGGTGGTGTAACCTCGCCAGGTGGTGCGTTATTAAACCCCGGAAATTAGTATTAAGCTTACCAACGAAGGGATACGATGTTAGCCAGAAATCAGAGGAGTAGGAAACATCAAAAGCTGGCGTCTCTTTTCCTACGCCTCTCTCATAAATCAATTTAAGAATATTAAAACTGAGGGCTTTTAATATTTTCGGTATTTTTAATATTTTGAGGGCTTATGTATTTTGTCATGTGCCTTAAACTAAAGTCTTCACCGCATATTTCTTTTCTTACGGTGCATGTCATCAATTGTGTCACGCTTTTTCGATGTGTTCTTTCGACCCCCATTCCCCACGTCACGGCACGTGACGTTGCGGGAAGTCCCCCCAAGGGTGACGTAATCCATGAATAAAAATTACGGTCTCCTCAACAAGTGGCTCAAATCTCCACGGGCTTTGGAGAGGGACTAGTGAGGTCTTATTAGAATATAATTGTTGGGGTTTAACGACGCACCAACTGCCAGGGTCATACGGCGTCGCCAACTCTCACCCTGTTCGAAGGGATTTAGGGGTTCAGATCGACTTATTCAGAGGCTCCGCCGGGACTTTAACCCGGGACCGGTGGCCTAGAAGACAAGGATGCTATCCACTGAGCCACCTCATCCCCGTCTTATTAGAATGGTTCTGTCATGAAAAGAAAAATGGAAACGAAAACAGCGCGTTTGTATATTTTTTCGATGTTTCGATGTAAAAAGGATAGCGCGCGGTGATCAGTTTGTATTTCAGACATTACGGGCTTTCACTATAGAAAACTCCATTTACCGTTTCACGGTACAAAACTTCATTTCAATTTTTCACTACAAAACTCCGGTACCTAAATATAGCCCATTGAAACTGCTCAATCATACGAGGAAAATTAATGCTTCCGTGTAAATTCACGGATAGTATCACGCAAAAACATTGATACATGACATAGCTCGTTCCCGTGTTGAGCAATGCCGAGGTTCAACGGAGTCTAAGCACTCCCCGAACCATTTGTTCACAGAAATGAAGGCTGCTGTTGTTCTGTGCTGCATCATTGGGGTGGCTTCTGCTAGTCCCTTCTTCGGCGGCAACATATACCAACCTGGGTTCGGAGGCGGCTTCATCCAGCCAGGATTTGGAGGCGGATTCATCCAGCCCGGTTTCGGAGGCGGATTCATCCAGCCTGGGTTCGGAGGCTTCGGAGGACCTTCCATAGCAAGTGGCTCTGCCAACGCTAACGCCATTTCTGGAAACACTCCGTTCAGTTCAATAAGTTCTTTGAACGCCAACGCCGGGGTAAGACCCACTGATTTTAGCCAGTAGCTACTGGTGCTGCTACCAAGAGGAATTCGTGAAAGTCATTTCGGTCAGATATTTTCCAGAGGCTAAAAGTGAAATAGATGGGCACAAGCAATTTCATACTATAGATTGTATTTACACATGGAAGGAGGCGTGAGGGAAGAAGTGTCACTCATCGCATTCAATTCAATTTTTATTTTGTCGATAAAAACTTGTCTAAGCTTAGGTTGATACGCAACATAAAGGGATTCATAAATTGTTTGTTCATTGCTGCATACTTTCTGGGCGTGTTGTGCGCGTGTTTTCTGTCAAGTGTTTGAAAACTACAAACGAGTTTTTAGATGTTGATAATTTAAGCACCAGTATAATAAAGAGCATAACAGCATACCAGCAAAAACATTAAACTTTAAAGCTGAACCATTGAATTTCCTGTGTTCCACAAAAAGAAACAGCGCTGCGTATAGAACAAAACCTTCATCATGTTTTAATGTATATCTGTTCATGAGAATTTTTTCGGCAGGGCTTTGCTGCCAATGGAGGATCCAGCGTTAACCAGGCAAGCGCATCTCAAGTCAACTCTCAGACACCGTTCGGAAGCTTCGGCTCCAGCAACACCGGCGCACTTAGCATACAGAACACACAACCGCAGTTTGGACTGGGAGGAATCTACGGTTAACTTCACATTGCTCGTGTTGACTATGGTGTGAGTGTAAGATACAATACAACTATATGCTCTATTTCTCTTTTTACTTGGATCACTGACAAATGGTAGTCACATTTTCGTTCGGGGTACGAAAGCCCGCTGGGGAATGTCACAGCGAAAGAGATTTATTTTTAGACCGAACCATATAGGGGCCTTACTAAAAAATCCAACCCGGTTCCTTGAAATACCGCCATTGGTTTTTTCTCGCTCGGTCCCGTCATGTTTCTCTTTTACGGTGTTGTGGCTCAGGAAAAACCGTAGATAGATTACCAGTTAAGTTTAATTTTGAGTATAATATGCAAAAGCTACTAGATTTGAAAATAGCAAGCAAATAGTGGGAAAATGTATTTAATGGCTCTTTTCTTAGATATTTAAACTTAATTTATCAAAAAGTTCAACTTTTAGCCCTCAAAATAAGGAGCTGTTTCCCTTTTAGTGCATACCTACAAAACAATCAAGATTTTACTAGTAGAAAAATTTAACCAACCTGGGATTCTATGGTCTTGGTTTCTTCCTTGTCCTTCCGGCGGGGGAAGAGGGAAAACATTAAGTTGAATAGAGGAGTCAATCATGCCTCGGAAGATTTTAAAAGCAAACATAATGTGTTGAAGCCTTTGAGCAGAAAGTAATACAGTCCTATGACATAACAATACATTCCCATGGGCAAGGGGCCCAGAGGCGTTGTGGTGCGCAGCTGTTGCATTCAACCACATCATACTCTTATGTTGCACTCTCTCAACACGATCCAGGTGAATGTGTGCAGCCCCTGCCCATATAACGCTGCAGTACTCTAATACTGACCTAACATGCGAGCAATAAGACGCCCCTACGGAGGCCAAACTGATGACTCCCCCAGCACCACGTATATCTCATGCTTTTTGGAAAGATCCGATTACAGATCTACTTCAGCTCAGTAAATGCCTCAACCAACAGCACGTTTGGGATGACGAACAGCATGGCGTTAGATCGGGTCAACCTACAGCCACTGGTCTTTTAACCCGCGCCCCACCGGGGGTCGGGCGCCACCTTCGCCCCACCGGGGGGCCATCGATGGCCCCCCTCTAACTCCGAAAATATGGGCGTTAGCGCAAATCTGCAAAGTGCAATAGAAAGCTTGCGTGAATTCAGTAAGAAATTACTTTGCATGTTTTAGTGCTCAGGTCAAGGGTTTGACCTCCAGAGGTCAAATTAGGTCAAGATCGGCTATTTTCACTCAAATATGCAATGATTGAGCAAACTGGGCATAACTCTTATGTCATTAGAGCTATTGAGGCCTGGTAAAGTACATTTGATAGCAAATTGCCAGTACTTTTTCCGCTATGTGGAACGTAAAGACCTCCCGCCAGTGGTTTGACCTCCAGAGGTCACCTCGTGACCTAATATGACCTGAGGTCACGAAAGGTCAGAAAGTGACCTTGCCGTATATCAAATGAAAGCCAGTGACAAAACAAACACGATGGTGTTTGTTTCACCGCTCTAGCTTAATTAGGTCAAAGGTTATTGCCAAAATACTGTTTTTGACCTCTGGTGACCTTGGATGACCTTGGAAAAGTCAAAGGGCAAATATGACCCCTGGGATCCGTGAACGGGTGTCCAAAAACGTTGTTCTGAGCAGTCTGAGTATTTGCAATCATTTTTGTGGCTTTTATATCATGAAACAACTTTTCCCCATGCTTTTCCAATGGGAGAGGTCGCCTCGTGACCTGACCTCAGGGCACGAACTCGAAAAATCCCGGATATACACCTTGTAGACCCTGGAGGGGTTATGAAATGTAGGAAGTTTCAAATCGATCGACTTTGAAATGTAGCTCTTACAGAGCTCTAAAGTGAAGTGAGGTGACCTTGGTTGACCTCGTCTGGTGACCTGACCTTGGGTGACCCGGGGTAAAAAATTTCAGGGATGATGGAAAAATGATCCAGTGAGAGGTAGAGCCCTGAACCGCGGTGCTGCGCCTCGTCGTTTTTCTGCTATCCCGGAAAAACTTTAGGGGGCCATCGATGGCCCCCCGGTGGGGCGAGGGTTAAAAAGGACCAATGAAATTTCACACGGGATGAACCGTTCAGGAATGACTTTATTTACTCTGATCGACTTGAGTCGTTTCTTTGATGTCATTGACCATGTATCACCTCTGACTAAATTAGAGCTCTTTCGAATCCATCCGGGCTGGTTTCCTCAGCGGATATGTGCAACGAGTCAAATTGGGGATAAAGCCTCGGAACCCCTGCCTATCAACAGAAGTGCTTTCCAGGGCACATGTTTGGGCCCGGTGCTCGCTCTGAAATCAGATCTAAAGCCATGCTAGTCGTCATCCAAAATGTGCTGTTGGTTGAGGCATTTACTGAGCTGGAGAAGTAACAATTTTGAAAAAAATTTTGCATAGTATTGCATAAGTAAAACCTGTCTTCACCCTTTCCGCTCAAGGTTTTACCTGTGTGAGATATTGTCGGAGAGTGAGGTGTCTATCAATTGGCTCTCATTCCAGGTCATTGAAGAGGGATCCAGCGGAAAGTATTTGAAGTTGCTTTGTGGGACGTTACATGTAACTTTCCCTTCTAATAATTGATAATTAACCTTCCATTGCGAAAGTTGCTTGTTCGGGTGGTGGAGCTGGGGCCTTAGTGACAAGTCGCTTGATGTTTGTAGTCAGGCACCGGCCCCAAAAACCGAACTGCGGCATCTTGGATCAAATTTATAAAAAAGGCTCGGGCAGTGCCCTGTGTTTCTTCTCTGGCTAATGTTGAAATAAAACTACAATCTATTCTCTCCATTTTGACATCCAAGACCGCAGGATCCGTTATTTCAGTTTCATGGTAAGCGCAACATGTTTGAATGTAATTTGGCTATTCAAGAAACACTTCTGCATAATGCTCCCAATGCTCCCAAAGTGTCAGAGTATGTTCAAAATACCGGAACCATTTTGATGAGATCTCGGTGCATTTTGCGATAGGAAGTGTTTTAAAATGCTCTGCGGCAATGACGACAAGGGAGGGGGAAGGGTTGGCACTTGGCGGATGCAGGAGGCAAGGGGGCACTTGGTCCTCCAATAGCCAATGGGGAGCACATCCCACGTGCATGCTGCTTTCTACTCCCATGACTGCGACTGTTAGAGCGATCGGCACGTGTTGCATTTAGGCTTTGAGCAGCGGCTATAATCCGGCTCTGAGGTGCAATATTCCCTACTAATACTATCGTTACTGTTTCCGTATTTACCCAAACCCGCTCCCTTCACCTTGTATGTCGTTCAATTGGCTTTTATTCTCGCTCAGTCCTGTCATGTTTCTCTTTTACAGGGTTGCGGCTCAGTAAAAACCGTAGTAAGATTGGCAGACTAGTATACTTTTTAGTATAACATACCAAAGCTACTAGATTTGTCAACATATTTTACTTCGCAGACATTAAAGTGCTAAAAAGTGTATTCCATGGCTCTTTCCTTAAATATCTAAACTCAATTTATCCAAAAAGTTTAAATTTTAGCCTACAAAATAAAGATATGTTTCCTTTCTTAGTGTATACAAAGAAAACAACTAAAATTTTACTAGTAGAAAACTTGAACCAACCCGGGATTCTAGGGACTTGGTGTCCATGTCTCAAGTAAAAATTCCGTATATGAAGTGTGGTAAGGGGGCGCGGTGGTGGAGTGGTCAGCGTACCTGGCTTCCATACAGCCGACCCGGGTTCAAGGCCCGGCGGCTTCCCTGAACAAGGAGCAGGCTGGCTCCCGAGAAACCTTCCAACAGGGAAAGAGTGGGCGACGCCATATGAACCTGGCAGTTGGTGTGTCGATGAGCCCTAAAAATCATTATTATTTGATGTGCGGTTGATAGAAAATAGTGCATATCAGGTCGGCTAGCATCCGGTTTGGGATTAATTTGGTCTGCCAAATTCTCTCAGGCTCTCCAGCGTCACTGCGGTGGAAACCACGCGGAAATACGGTGCAAAGCTGGTTGAGTCCATAATCCTGAAAAGTCCTGAGAGAGCTGTTTTTCGATGAAATATTAGTTAGAACCTGATACGTTCATCAGATGTCTCCTTTTGCCATGTGTCTCCACCGAAGGGGTGGCTTATTTCTGTTTCTATTAACTTTTTCTCCACCGTGCATGTATTCATGTATTTGTTTCAACTGACGATATGTATTTGGTCAAAAAGCAGGTCAGCTCTCCATCAGTACAGAAAGCAATAAATCTGAAGGTCATTCACCCGTCAATGGTAGGCACATTACATTCATAGGTACAATGCATCCAACTGACTTAATATGTAAAGGGAAATTTCACCCGTTCATTATTTGCAGACAATAAAATTACTTGAAATCGCAACACACCTAGATTTCACCACGTGCGCATTGTGGCACATCTCTGGTGGCATAGCAGAGTAGGTAGGCTGATGCCGTCTTTACTTTTGCGGCTGGCACTTCCATGACAGAACCATCGTCCATGCGGTGCCAACGCGCGGCTGGCTGATTCCAGTAGATGGCGCCGTAGTGGCCGGTTTGGGCGCTGTCATGGTGCTTTACTACAGCGTACAGATTATATACAAAGCTGCCAGAGAACTGCGAAGGCCTGCTAACCATTATACTGAGATCGAGGTCACTAAGAGGGAAAGAAACATGCGTCTTTGTTTTGTGCAAGGCGTTTTTGCTGTAGAAAAACTGCTTCAGGTGTATAATCACCACATGTGGCAGTCGCTCGATGCCGAATTTCTTGTAGGTGTCCTGTTACCTCTGACAATTTGAACATGTCCAGCCTGAAATGGAATCGCCATGCATATACTGCTGGATACATTGGTGGAGACTGAATTGTGCCAGCGGGTTCGGATTTGGAGGCAGCGCTAACGACAGCAGAGTAAAGTTCTCGAACGTGACAGATTCGTAGCTGCAAAAGATGCAGAGAAGCACAGACTTTTCCTGCCCGTAGAAAAGCCGGGATATGATAGAATCGTTTGCCTGACAGAACTGATGCCAGGGAATATCACCAGCGCTGTAACCATCCAATTCCTTGGGGAATGGTAAAGGTTTTTCGGAATGAGCAGCAGCATTCAAGTCTTCATGTAGCCATTCCAGCAGAAACAGTAGAAACTCATGTGCCTCATGCATGTGGTCTTCACCGAATTCACTTCAATGGGTACGAACAGGGGCGCCGCCACAGAATTTTCGCAGGGGGGACGGACCCGGGCTGGTGCTGACCGGGGAGGCGAATTTTGAGCATATTTGGTATCTGAAAGCATTAATGACGATTGACCCAACAATTTTTTTGGGGGACGTCCCCCCTGGTTGGCCAACGGGACGGGGGACGCGTTCCCCCGTCCCCCCCCGCTTTCGGCGCCCATGGGTACGAACCACATCACGGATCATGTGTGGCGACACAAATGGATATTTCTGCGACCAAATAATTACCAGGAGACGCGCTGTTTCCTCAGCAATGTCACCGCGAGTTGACGACCGTGAATTCAGGTCCTCTCGGTACAGGCCACTCGTTATATGATGGACAAAATCATTAGTGTGCGCTAAAACCTGGAATACAACGTTCATGTAGCAAGTATTTTCGAGATTCTCTAGGCCAGTGACGCCGGCCGGCAATGGTGACAGTCGTAATTTACACTCCGAACTCTTCTTTGACCTTTCTTCTTTTCCTTCTTTAAGCCCGAATGAAACATCGCTGACGGGTGAGAAATTGCTTGTGAGTCGCACACAAGCTGGGTTCTCTCTTACCACCGCCGCCGCCAGTCGCTGCCACAGCCAGGCCATCTCCCGCGGGTCACCGGTTGTTGTGCGCAACTTGGCACCCAGCTGGCGCAGGGAAGACTTTGTTGCTGGGCCACATGCCCCGCTGGTTTCGAAGGCAACAGGCTGAACTATATGGCGGTGCGAAAGTGAGGAATATTTCCTCACTTTGGCGGCTTCCACTTCCTTGGCTGCTGCGCCGGCAGCGCTGGCGGCGGCCAGCAGGTGAGAAGCTGCATATGTGTTGATGCAGGTGGCATCCCACACCAACGACTTCCCCTCTGCGTACGGAAACACCGTCATGCCGTCCGGTCGCCTGCCATCACCGCGGTCCACGCCAGTGGGTTCGTGAATAGAGGGGATGCCGGCGGCTTGTAGAGTCCGCCTGACAACATTGTTCAGTGCGGTGTGACGGGGATGGCGGCCCGCACTGAAACGACAGGTCAAGTCATGATGCCCTCTGCTGTCCGCCTGTGTTCCGCATCGGCATATGCGTGTCTCGCACACAGGGGCACCGACTTGCAGCGCCACGGCGATTCTCAGTGTTTCGGGGTCTAAAAGCGTACCTAAATTGACCGATGGTAGGCTTTGGAGCCAAGCGCTACTTTCCGAAGTGCCAGATGCCAGAAGACGGGCATGATCCAGCTGGTTGGCAGCAGCTAGGAGTAAAGAGCGGGACTTTTCAGTCAACACAGAGTCCCAAGCGCGCTGATTTCGGGAAGCTTCATCTGCCGGCGGCTCCTCCCCGTCTGCCGCAACCCGCCAGGCAGTCACGGCCATTTCGTGCTCGGCTGACAGACGAGGGTGCAGCTTTACGGGCAACATCGACACCACCAGCTGCAGGCAATGGTGGAGAGATGCCACATAGCTGGGTAGCGCTAGATCTACTGTGCGTCGCAGGCCCAGTCCGCCGTATCTGGTAGGGAGAACAGCCTGCTGCCAATTATCGGCGTCAAACCGCACGTTGGTGATGCTGGTTGCAGCCGATTTCACCATGTCGTTAATCGGCTCCAGTATGTCGGGCTGGCGGTACACGGGCGCGGCACGAAGCAAGTACTGTAACTTCGGGATCCCCATGCAGTTCTTCAACAAAAACAGTGCAGAGGGGCGTCTACGTACTGCAGCCTGTCTATCATCCGTTGTAAATCATTGGCCTTCGTTGTAATCACTGTCTCCGTAGCTGCGGCTGTGAGAGGTACACCCAACATAATGGGCATGGGATTTACAGCAGCTCCTGGCAACTGGCGGTGCAGCCTGGCAGTGTTAACCTGTTGCTCGGATTCTGGGGTTGAGTTGGATATAAACAATTTTATTATTTACTTCTAGACCCAGGTTGGATAAAGCCGGAATAATGTGTTCAATGTCTTGACAGACGACGTGCACATTTCCACCGATAGTCCCATCATCCAGATACCAGGAGTTAAATACTGCACAACTTCCCCGTGCCGCCGCGTCTACTGCCAGAGAGAAAACGGCAGGACCGGCGGGATACCCTGCTGCAGACCCGTGGATGACATTATCCTGGTGGTGCCAAAATAAAGAGGAATTTTTTTGAAAATTTTTTAAGGGAAATTTCACCCGTTGATTATTTGCAGACAATAAAATTATTTGAAATCGCAACACACCTAGATTTCACCAAGAGGAATTGGAGCTGCATATGCTTGCGACATTAGTCGGTACAAGGACAGAGCGCGGGCACGGACGACTCGAAGAAAGCTGTCTCGGCGGATTAAATTAAATGCATTCTTCATGTCTATTTTAACAAGTACTTCGTCTTTACTCATATTCTGTATGAAGAGCCTGGACGAGTGCGCTGCTGCCTCGCAGCCACCTGGAGTGCCAAAACCGAGCTGCATTGGCGGTAGTTGCTGCCCGAGCCCTCCGGTCAGAGGCTTGCGAGCAATTTTTGTGGCCAGCCTTATGTAAACAGAGCCGACGGCTATAGGTCGAACACCACCATTAGTCTTCCTCAAAGCAGTCAGTGACGCCGTGAAGAACATGTCCCGTGCTGCAGCCGGCAACTCGCCTAGCAGGACTTGGTCAACCAGACCTGTGAGCGCCGAGACCAGACGCACGCCAGCCTCACCTGCTGATTTTCCGGTGAGATCTTTGAGGTGCGCCGGACGCAGGCCATCCAAGCCACCACTGGAGCCGGGGTTGAAGGCAGAAATGACAGCAATTATTTCGGCCTCATACCTTCAATGGCAGCTCCACTCCCTAATCGGGGCACCGTGGTAGTTCAAGGTCTGAGGGGGCTTCTGGGTACTTGAGTCTGAGACCGGAGATGGTCTCTTCAGACGGCGACACCGCCTCATAGCTGGACGTCAGAATCCGTAGGGCACCCTTGATATCGCCGTCGCAGAGTTTGGCGCCGACTTGCCTGCGAAATATATCGCCTGTTATTTGCAGTCTTCCACGTTGCCGCGTTGATGCTGATTTCTTGTTTACTGCAAGTACATTGTCTCCAGTGTCCATATATGCCGAAGCCTGACGCCTTATTTTCGTTGCAAGAGAGGTTTCGTCAGAAATTGTGTCCGCTCTGGGCGGCAATGCCAGGGCCAGTAGTGGGAACTTCAGTAGCTGAGACCAGGCAGTTGCAGACCTCTCCCTTGCAGCGGTAGTGATCAGCGTTGCCAGATCATCTGCTGCCGCGATTCTGGCTCCTTTGGGAATCCTTGGAATCACTCGATTTCTGCTTCGCAGCTCGGCTATATCATCAGCTAACGCTTCATTTACTTGTTTTTCTGCAAGGGCTGAGTCATGTGTCTGGAACCGAGTAGACTGCGGGCTGTCGCCTACGCCCATACAAGTGGGACACCACCACTGTGCCAGGGCAGCTGCCTGGGCTTTTGTGATCTGGACGCATGATAGATGAAACCAGTTGTTGCATCTGTTGCACTGGATGGTCCATTTTCTCGCGTTAGCCCCTGAGCACTGGTCGGCTTTTGCCCTGGATTGGGCCCTGGATGGGGATGCACGTCTCCGGATGTTAGCAAGAGTAGGCGGAGGAATAAAGACCTCCTGTGGGGGCTGTTGGGACATCTCGCCGGCTGAGTTGGACGCCGAGGGTCTAAAACAGTGCTAACTGCGGCAATGCTGAATGTTTTATAGCCGAAGGCGTCGGTCTGATCACTTGGTGGTGTCCACCAGCGTGCCACGATGACACACAGAAGCAAAGCGTTCTTCATTGTCATCAAAAGATGTCATCGGAAGCTTATAAGTTCCGGTATATTTCTCCATTGGACTGTATTCTTCACTTAACCTTCGCCCGGGTGAGGGGTCTCTTTAGACCCACCTTGGGTTTTTCCGAAGTAACCAAAAAACGGCGGCGCGAAGTGCCGCCAAACGTGGTCTAGCTGTTCTTTTATCATTTTTACATCTTCCCTGAAAATTTTGGCTCAAGGTCATATCAGGTCAGGTCACCAGGCCAGGTGAAGTGACCTCACCTCAAAAACACCTAGGACCGCATAACTACAAGAAGGGTTAATCGATCAAGTTGAAACTCATACCACATATTGGACCCACCAGGATCTACAACATTTTTCCGGAATTTTTGATATTGGTGACCTAAGGTCATGTGCAGAGCATGACATCCCCATTGCCAATCAGAGGTGCAGAAACTTGCCAACTCGGCTACTGGGGTTTGTGACACATTTATGAAAATTGAGGTGCATAAGTGTGACAAAATAGCGATCTTGACAGCATGGTTCAAAATCAAACCGCATATTTTCGAAATACAGAATGAAGCGTGTAGCGATAAATTTAATTTAGCAGCTCTGTTCTTCAATTGCACAGCGTACCATCAGTGATACAATATTGGTACTGTGTTCAGTTTCTACTAAAACGAGGGACCCCCGCTGCAGAAAACCCGGAAACCGCTGTCACAGTTGCCAGATTTTAACATGCAGCCCAATGGTGCCGATTGTTAGTAGTTGCCAGAAAGTTGCCGCCTAGATGCCCGAAATGTGACAGTCAATTTTTTCGAGAAATACATGATTGTGGCCATATTTAAGGCATTAAAGATAACGCAAATACGTTATCAAGTATTTCCCTGTCCATTTTGTCAGGTTAAATAATATTTAAAGTTTGAGGCTCTTCGATTTAGCGGTCCCTATTTCTTTGAATTTAGTATTAAGTACGCCTAAAAGCTACTAAGAAAAGTACTAAATGAGTGAAAGAAATAAACATAGCTGGGCAGCAATTCTACTTAAACTACGCAACAGCGACAAAACAAGTTCGTAATGTTTATTTGATGTAGAGCCTGCCAAAAATGTACACAGGTGGGAAGCCACTTTTTTAGGGCATGTTTTTGGGGTATATCTGAGATAAGTGCAGGCTAAAACTGGCTGGAATAAATAGTGCTGTCCATGGCTAATCTAAGATGAATGTAGGCTACTTTGAGACTGATGCACTTTCACATATCAAACTTGGTTTTTCATTCCTTAGCTTGCTTGTGCCTTACCTTATTTGTGCCCTAGATCAAGATTGGTTAGGTAGATTTGGAGCTGGAGGAAGTTGGGAGAGTTGGCGCCAGCAACAGACTGGCAACAACAGTAATTCAGGTGAGATTTCATGATCAAATTATCATGTCAATATTGTACAGATAGCAAATGTGTGCCAATGCAGTCCTCCACAAAGTGTTAAAACACACACTAACGTGCACTGGAGGTGGGCCTAGTAGACCCCCTTCTCATCTCAGGAAATCACAGAAAATCTCAGGAAGAAAGAGACTTTGAAAAACGCTGGTTGGGGGTGTGTTGCTTACTACCAATGGCGGTAAGCAACACACAGGACCTGAACTGCATGGAGTTAAAGCAGGACTTTGACTACACTGGATCTTTCTTTGGTATGAGACTTCCAATACCTCTGTAGGTACCTATTAGGCCAATAGACATAATTTTACATCTATGCAGGGTAGTTGCCTCAGAGTTTTTACTGCAAGAAGGAATGAACAGGCAGGTGATAATCAGGTGTTGGGGGAATATTTTAAGCATTTGATCTGTCTATAAAAATGCTACCTAAGGTCCACTTTACCAACACATTTTAGGTTGATCCAAATCCTATGTTGACATTGACATTTTTGTCCCTTTTGTTGATATGTGAGATAGAAGTTCAGTGGGGGGGAAGCTGTGATCAGGGTTCCCAATTGTGTGTAGGTGCACGCTCCCATTCATAGATTAGTTCCCAATAATAATTATTTTCATGATAATTGCCACATTTAATCATGAGGAAATGTACCATAATTGGAAACACTCCTTCCAAAAATGGAAACTTTTTCAAAGAGGGAAATGCATGTCATTAGGGGAAACTGCAGTCAGAGTTGCCAATAAAAGTTATGATCCCAATACTGGAAACAATGATCCATAATTGGAAATTTTCCTTCCAAAACATAAACATGATCTAAAAATGAAAACACAGTTTAATACTTTCATGCAGTAATGGCTTGGTGCTTGAACCTTGTGTGTTGCAAAAAGTAAGAGACAGGTAGATGACATTCAGCATATTGGAAATAGTATTCAAGTATACAATTATCATTTCCAGCTTTTTGTGACAAAGGAGGCATACGTCGCATTGAGTTTGTGACAGCCAGCATACTTTCTGCACCTCTGTTGCCAATACATGGGGGAAATTACCAAATGAGCTTTTCTCAGTAAGTATGGATGAAAGCAACTTCAAACATCGGTTGTGACTTGCTCTTAGCCAATTTCTGAAGCTGATGCCAAAAATTTTGGCTTGTGACGTTTAGAAGGTCACCTTAGGTCAAATAAATAATTTTTGGTGTTTTTCTCTATAAATTTGGAATAAACTAAGATAGAGCTTTTATTTTGTCACCAAAGTGTTTGTATAGTCACTGGAAGTCAAATGATCTACATCATGGCTATACCAGGTCAAGTTAGGTCAGACCGTTGACCTGGGTCAGGTCAAATTCTTAAAATTGACCTGGCATAGCAATATCATAATCATTCGATTCGTATTGACGAGAAGATTGCAATGGTGCATAAACTATGGCTATGTCTTGTTTGGTTTGGAAGCTATTAGCGAAAAATTAAACGCCCTTATGCGTGGGTGGCTATGGACATTCCCAAGAATATGCGCAATATTTAGTGACTTGTAGCTCCCTAGGCTCTGACCTGACACGAAAATGAATGCCAATGCAATGAAAGCGCATCTCAAGAGCTTTCGAATGGTGTTAGAAAAATGTTTCTAGCTATCATAGTTTCTGAGATATATGAGGTTTTCTTAGTACACCTCATCTTAGCGATTTTGACCTATTTTGACCTCCGGTGACCTTAATATTGACCTGACAAGAAAAATGACCGAAGTATTTTCGATATAATTTTCGAAGAGCTTTTGATTGTTGTTTTGCGCTTTTTTCTAGCTCTCTCAGTTTTTGAGATCGTGGGGGGTCTTTTTTAGCCCCCGCCCTCCAGGGCGAAGGTGGCTCGTACCCGCCACCGGGGCGAGGGTTAAAGTATTCTGAACATTTGTTGAAAATCGTTGAAAAACAAACCCGTCTTTTAATATCTTCTGAAAACACAATCAGTTGTTTACGAACGCTGGGTTATGGGGGAATTGTGGAGACTGATAATTTCACGTTTTCTCTTATCACATATTGGACCTTAAATATGTTTTCAGGATAATCCTTTTCAACACGCGCATTGACGGGGGCGGGTACCCGCCCCCATCGGGTTTTTCGGAGAGAGTAGAAAAACGGCGGCGCGTAGCGCCGCCGTACTTGGCATACCTTTTCCCTCATCATTTTTACAACTTCTGTAAAAATTTTAAAGTTAGGTCTTCTCAGGTCAGGTCACCAGTACAGGTCAAGTGAACCTACCTCAAAAAAAGTTTAAGATAGCATAAGTCGGAGCAGGGTGAACTTATCCGATTGAAACCCATATCACATAATGTCCCCACTTAGTTCTTTAAAATATGTTCCGGTATTTTTTATATCGATGACCTAAGATCAGGTACGAGACATGACCTCTCCATTGGAAATACATGGGACAAATGGTTTCCATCACTAACGTTTCCACTCAGTAACGGATGGTGATAGAGCGTTTACTTTAGCTCCATTAGACTCGCCTGGGCTTTGCGGTTCTAATAATATGCATTTTATATGATTTGACCCTGACCTGACCTAAGGTGAGGTCAAATCATTGTTTTGACCTAGCAAGGTCAAATTACATATCATTCGATTTGGCTTGCTGAGAGGATTCATACAGTTCAGGTCGTTTTTCTGTATATTTATTTGTTCAGATGTAATGGCCGAAAAACTTAATTTACATGTTATCCGTATGACGGCATGTTTTGACTTCTCGTGACCTTAAATGTGACCTGACCAAAAAATGGTTAACATGTTTTCGATGGAGAAGTTGACGGGCAACCCAACGCCGTTTACTGTTTTTGCTAATTACCATGGTTCTCGAGATCTTAGGGGGCGGGTACCCCCGTCAAAGCGAAGGGGCTCTGACCCCCGTCAATGCGCGTGTTAACTCCGAACTGGCACGAGAATTATCCCTAGAGCAATCTTCCTGGAAAGGCCAGATGGATAAAGCCGTTCTCCGCCACTATAAAACTTGTTCTCCGCCACTGTGATAGCTAAAGCCGTTTCTATTTTAGAATATAATGGCCTTCGCAGCGTGTTTTCAGGTGCGGATCCCTTTGTCATAGTGTCACGTTCTCCAGTGGATATTTTAGCTGATATGTAATAGACAAAAGCTAATAAACTCGAAATCTGCCAAGTTTTCAAATTATTTTAAAGGCATAGTTATCTGTGATTCAACGATTATATGCTCCAGGAAAATTTACTGTGTCTTGAGGACCTTCAATTCAAATATTATCGGAGTCAGAGAGGGATAAATCTCCATACCTTGCTGAGTGCGTCAGATTAGGCAACTCCGTCTTTAAGAAGCTTTTGGGAGAAATCCAGGATGTTACGTCCATTTCCCGTCCTGAATAATCGATCAACTGGTGCTTGGGTGACATCCAATTACTTTTCGGACATATATTTGTACTTCGGTCGCCGATCGAGGTCCACACTAAACGAGGCAAGCTAGACGAAAGTGACGCAAGATAAAACAGCGCAGATTTAAATTGAGTGTCTACGTAAGACTTCAACAAAGGTTATCAAAGAATGGAGAATGTTCACAGGAAGTCACATGCAGTTCACAGCCAATGAGCTGAGAAAGCTGTTGCGAACTTATATCTGATTAAGGGTCTGGTAACAGTTTTAATTGTACTTAGTTGTGTTTCTCCGCACCGTGATAGACAATGGTGGTATTCCAAGGAAGCAGGCTAGATTTTTTAGGAACGCTCGTATATGGGTTGGTTTAGCACGCGCATTGACGGGGGGCGGGTATCCGCCCCCCCTCGGGTTTCTCGGAGACAGCAGAAAAACGGCGGCGCGCAGCGCCGCTGTACTTGGTATACCTTTTCCCTCATCATTTTTGCAACATCTGTGAAGATTTTAAGGATAGGTCATCTCAGGTCAGGTCACCAGTAGGTCAAGTGACCCGACCTAAAAAAATTTAAGATAGCATAAGTCGGAGCAGGGTGAACTTATCCAATTGAAACTTTTATCACCTAATGGGCTCACCGAGTTCTCTAAAATGTGTTTCGGTATTTTTGATATCGATGACCTAAGGTCAGGTACGAAGCATGACCTCTCCGTTGGTAATACATCGGAAATATGGTTTTTACTGAATAACTCAGTAACAGATGGTGATAGAGCGTTTATTTTAGCTTCATTAGACTCGACTTGGCTTTGTGGTTCTAATGATATGCATTTTATATAATTTGACCCTGACCTGACCTCAGGTCAGGTCAAATCTTTGTTTGACCTAGCAAGGTCAAATCATATATCATTCGATTCGGCTTGCTGCGAGGATTCATAGAGTTCAAGTCGTTTTGGTCTATCTTTAGTTGTTCAGATGTAATGGCCGAAAAACTTAATTTACATGTTATCCCTATGACGGCATGTGACGGCATGTTTTTGACCTCTGGTGACCTTAAATGTGACCTGGCAAAAAAATGGTTCAAATATTTTGGATGGAGAAGCGGATGGGCTACCCAACGCCGTTTACCGTTTTTTGCTACCTACCGTGGTTCTCGAGATCTTAGGGGGGGCGGGTACCCGCCCTCCTCGTCAATCCGAAGGTGGCTCAGACCCCCGTCAATGCGCGTTTTAAGCTTAAATATCCTTGGCCGTGGTATACTCCAGCGAAATTACCTTATCCGAACAAAAATGCGACTGGCATATGTCGGTGAACCAAGTGGGAAAAATAGAGCATCTATTTGTCTTGTTTAACACACTCACTCCAAATTCAACACTATAAATGAGAAGTTAACCGTAGACTCCCCCCAATCCGGGTCTACGCTGTGTTTTGCACGCTGATGACGTCAGTGGTGCTGGAGCCGAAGTTTCCGAACGGAGTCTGCGAGTTGAACTGGGATGGAGATGCACTCAGATGATGATGAAATATATTGTTTCACATACTTTACAATCACAGTACAACAACGTCGACATAGAACGTTAACCGTAGATTCCTCCCAGTCCAAACTGCGGCTGCGTGTTCTGTATGCTGATGGCGTCAGTGTTGCTGGAGCCGAAGTTTCCGAAGGGAGTGTGAGAGTTGACTTGAGATGCGCCTGCCTGGTTAACGCTGGATCCTCCATTGGCAGCAAAACCCTGCCGAAGAAAACGTGTTTATGAACAGATATACATTAAACCATGATGAATGCTTTCTTTTATGGGCAATGCAGTATATTTCCGTAGAATACCTAGGAAATTCGATAACTAAGCTTTACATTTTCATTGCTTTTGCTGGTATGCCCTGTCCACTATATTGCTGCTTGAATCATCAACATTGAAAAAATAGTTTGAAGTATTAGTAATATTTGACGTGAAAATACGCTAGAAATACACTTATAAAATATGCAGCAATTTGTCACAAACAATATATGAATCCCTCTTTGTTGCATATTAACCTAAACTGAGAAAGGTTTTATTGACAAGCTAAATGTCGAGCATGCTGTAGTGTGAGAGTGATCTGTTCCCTCAGTCTTACTTTCAAGGGTATAATCTATCATGTCAAATTGCCTGTGTCCGCTTATTCCACTTTCAGCGCTTGGAAGATATCTGAATGAATTATCGTCTACGAAATGACATTCATAGCAGTACCAGTAGCTCCTGGCTAAAATCAGTGGTTCTTACCCCGGCGTTGGCGTTCAAAGAATTGATTGAACTGAACGGAGTGTTTCCAGAAATGGCGTTAGCGTTGGCAGAGCCCCTTGCAATGGAAGGTCCTCCGAAGCCTCCGAACCCAGGCTGGATGAATCCGCCTCCGAATCCTGGTTGGTGTATGTTGCCGCCGAAGAAGTGGCCAGCGGAAGCCATCGCAAAGATGCAGCACAGAACAACAGCAGCCTTCATTTCTGTGAAGAAATGGTTCGGTGAGTGCCGGAAATCTGTTGAGCCTAAGTAATACTCAGCACGGGAACAACTTATGTCATATGTCTACGTTGTTAACGTGATGCTACGCGTAAGTATTACACCAAAGTATTGATTTCCCTCAGATGCTTGAGCAGTTTGAATGGGCTGTAACTACCGACCTTGGATACGAGCTTACCAACTCATGTAACCGGGAGTCTGCTTTCGGGAGTCTCAGCCCATTGTGTGGTAAGTCCGTTCCCGCGAGCGGTAGGTAAATTGAGCGTATTGAAACGGCTAGTGTATCCGAGGTAGATGACGCCAATTTAAAGACTAATCAAAATGCAGGACGTGCAATTAAGTGATGATACCAGAAAACTTCTGAGGCTTTGAATGATTTGACATGTAAGTGCGTGTGAATATTATCAAACCAGAAATCATACGATGAACTATCTGATGGTGTATAGGTGAGTGTTGATTTTCCATCTGCTTGTACAGCGAAGAAATAATTACAGTACTTTAGTAGATACACGCACGGTGAGAAACGAAATATTCTGTAAACACTTTGTTAAAAGTGCACAAAGAAATACATGCCATTATTATTGTTACCTAAGTGAGTAGGCAAGTGCCCCATTTTTTGATATTCTGAAATGGATTTCTGGGATAGGCTTAAGAGCAGGGAGACCATCCTAAACGCCTGATTCCTGGCTAACATCGTATCCATTCGTTGGTAATATTAATACTAATTTTGGGGGTCTAATAAAGCACTAACTGGTAAGGTTACAACGTGTTGGCTTTTCTCACCCTGTTGGGAGGGATTTGGGGGACAGGATCGACCTATTCAGAAGCTCCTCCGGGACAGTGACCCGGGACCGGTGATTCAGGAGGCATTGATACTGCCATCTGAGCCACTCATCCTCTGTTTGGCAAACTTAGCCTTGGATCGAGCTCTATTATTTCTACCTATACTTAGAATCTACAGCTTACAGATGTTATGTCTCTATTGAAAAGCAGCCATGACTGGAAACCATGAGGTCGAGTGAACACGATACAATCATGTGTGTTTGTGTGGGCTCCTCGCGTTGTTAATAACTTTTTAGCTTTCTCACCAACCTGCGATATTTTGACGGATCCCATTGGACGACTTAAAAAGTGTATCGCCTCTTTTACGACTCTACAAACAGCTTTCATAGGTCAGTGACCAGATTGATTATTTGTGTTTGTTGTGTTAGAAATGTTTTTTGCGCGTTTTAGGCGTAGGCTGTTCGTGACTATGCATTTTTATCTTTCATTGACTTCACCTATAATTGGGTATGTGCCTGTTGGTGATTAATACATATACAGAGATATACAGAGATACAGAAACGCTTCATGTAAACATAAATTATTATCTTCATTCAAAATGCCATTTCCTTTCAACTCCTTACCTGTGTTTTGATGAGGCTGGTGGACACAAAGCAGAGGACTTCAAGATGGTTACTTATTGGCTGCCAGTGTTGAACTGATGACCGATTTCTGCACCGCGTCCTTATATCCGACGCCATGAGAATTAACCGCATTGGAAAACACACCAGCGGCCCCAAAGTCGCCGTCACTCGCAGACTGCATCTCCCGCTGCACGTGCAAGCTCGCGGTGCCCTTCCTGTTGACTGGGATTATACCTGCATTACCTTTATCCACACACACACACAAATGTGTGAAATTATCATGCATTTGATGTGTGGTTGATAGCAAAAACGGCGTGTCAGATCGACTGGCAATGAGTGTGGGTAAGTTTTTGTGTGTCAAATTTTCTCAGACTGTCCAACTTTACTGCGTTGGAAAACAGGCGGGAATGCGGGGCTCAGCGGGCTGGTTACATAATCCTGAAAGTCCTGAGAAAGCTATTCCTAAATGCAGCGTTAGTTAGTACAAGATACGCTCATCAGATTTCTGCTGTTTACCACCCAGGGGCTAGTTTATTTCTCTTTCTGTTTACATCTTTCCCCACCCTTCATATACCGATAGGTGTATCGGTCTCAACCGACCAATTATTAAAACTCAACTCCTTTGTAAAACCCATGGGTGCCGAAAGTCGTGGGGGAGGGGGACACGCCTCCTCTGAGCTGTGCACAGACGAAATTTACCCCTCCCTCTCAATTTTGGCACTCGATTTATATTTATTTGCGTCTTCTTTTTATGCTGCGTGTTGCTGCATACGTATGATGAAGTACATTAACCATCAGTGTTTGGATTTAAAACACTATCACAATTCATCTGCCGTCCCTCCTGCCGCCCTGCCATTGATAGTCCGGTGTCCACAGCCCCCTTTAACCCTCGCCCCACGGGGGGCTATCGATGGCCCCCTAAGGTTTTTCCGGGATAGCAGAAAAACGACGAGGCGCAGCACCGCGGTTGAGGGCTCTACTTCTCACTGCATAATTTTCCCATCATCCCTGAAATTTATTACCCCGGGTCACCCAAGGTCAGGTCACCAGACGAGGTCAACCAAGGTCACCTCACTTCACTTTAGAGCTCTGTAAGAGCTACATTTCAAAGTCGATCGATTTGAAACTTCCTACACTTCATGACCCCTCCAGGGTCTACAAGGTGTATATCCGGGATTTTTCGATTTCGTGCCCTGAGGTCAGGTCACGAGGCGACCTCTCCCATTGGAAAAGCATGGGGAAAAGCTATTTCATGATATAAAAGCCACAAAAATGATTGCAAATACTCAGACTGCTCAGAACAACGTTTTTGGACACCCTTTCACGGATCCCAGGGGTCATATTTGCCCTTTGACTATTCCAAGGTAATCCAAGGTCACCAGATGTCAAAAACAGTATTTTGGCAATAACTTTTGACTTAATTAAGCTAGAGCGGTGAAACAAACACCATCGTGTTTGCCTTGTCACTGGCTTTCATTTGATATACAGCAAGGTCACTTTTTGACCTTTCGTGACCTCAGGTCACATTAGGTCACGAGGTGACCTCTGGCGGTCAAACCACTGGCGGGAGGTCTTTACGTTCCACATAGCGGAAAAAGTACCGGGAATTTGCTATCAAATGTACTTTACCAGGTCTCAATAGCTCTAATGGCATAAGAGTTATGCCCAGTTTGCTTAATCATTGCATATTTGAGTGAAAATAGCCGATCTTGACCTAATTTGACCTCTGGAGGTCAAACCATTGACCTGAGCACTAAAACATGCGAAGTAATTTCTTACTGAATTCACGCGAGCTTTCTATTGCACTTTGCAGATTTGCGCTAACGCCCATATTTTCGGAGTTAGATGGGGGGCCATCGATGCCCCCCCTGTGGGGCGAAGGTGGCGCCGGACCCCCGGTGGGGCGCGGGTTAAAGTTGCCTGTCATTTTGCGACGGTGATGTCATCGCCGCGATGCCGCAGGCGTTTTGCTGCTTGAAGTATCGGCAAACTGGGTATATTTGACATGGTCAGTAAAGCTTGCAAATGACTGAAATACGTCAAAAATGGCTTAGTTGACAGGTTTGATCATATTTGTAGCCAGTACAGAATTTCTGCAGCCCCAAGACCGGCCAGCAGGGACTTCAGAGGCTTTTCTTGCAGTAATGTTCCGTTGCTCTTAAGAGTCATTATCATTGTAATAGCATTGTAATTTCGTCCTTCACGTCATCGTTGCTTAGATGAAAATAAGAAGTACGGGTCTTTCCAAAGGAGTTTTCTTAGCGAGACGAAGAAATTGTTTGAGGTACCGGGCGGTCGCGGGTCCAGGACTTCTTTTGGGGAGGCTAGAAGACCTCAACCTCCCCCTGCCAGTGCTGATACAAGGGGACTAGGGCTCGAGCCCCCCAATGTTAGTGGCTATTAAATACATATGCTGATGCTGATGTGAGGCAATGGCGGGAAGCTCGAACCCCTTGCCCCCCACCCAAAAAAGTCCTGTACCCGCCACTGTCCCCCGCCATAGCCTCCGAACATCCTTTGCTTATATAAATATTAGTATCCGCCACTGGTACCATAGGCGGATCCAGGGGACAAAAACCGGGCGGGTGTCCCCCGATGGGCCCTCGAGGTGTCCCCTGAAATGGCCACAGCGCCTCCTGAAAGATCGATGGCGCCACCTGAAATGTCGCTTCCCACCCTCTCCACCCCCGCATGATGCGGAAAGCAGCACCCGCCGATAGGATTTGGCGCCCACCTGATGGGTTTTGCCAGCCAAAAATGCCGGCCCCTGGTCCGAATAAAGCCCCCTGCCTGGATGACACCCCTCCCGGGAAGAATGCCCCTCCGACTGGCAATCTTGGATTAGCCTATGACTAGTGCCCTGTATATATACACATCCCAATAACAATAGTTTTGGGTAAAATTTAATCACATTTACGGGTTTAAATGGAGTGAGTCAGAGGCGTAGCCAGGGAATTTTTTACGGAAGACAGGAGTGGTCCGGCAATGACGACAAGGGAGGGGGAAGAGTTGGCACTTGGCGGATGCAGGAGGCAAGGGGGCACTTGGTCCTCCAATAGCCAATGGGGAGCACATCCCACGTCCATGTTGCTTTCGACTCCCATGACTGCAACTGTTAGAGCGATCGGCACGTGTTGCATTTAGGCTTTGAGCAGCGGCTATAATCCGGCTCTGAGGTGCAATCTTCCCTACTAATACTATCGTTACTGTTTCCGTATTTACCCAAACCCGCTCCCTTCACCCCGTATGTCGTTCAATTGGCTTTTATTCTCGCTCAGTCCTGTCATGTTTCTCTTTTACAGGGTTGCGGCCAGTAAAAACCGTAGTAGGATTGGCAGGCTAGTATACTTTTTAGTATAACATACCAAAGCTACTAGATTTGTCAACATATTTTACTTCGCAGACATTAAAGTGCTAAAAATTGTATTCCATGGCTCTTTTCTTAAATATCTAAACTCAATTTCTCCAAAAAGTTTAAATTTTAGCCTACAAAATAGAGAGATGTTTCCTTTCTTAGTGTATACAAAGAAAACAACTAAAATTTTACTAGTAGAAAACTTGAACCAACCCGGGATTCTAGGGACTTGGGTGTCCATGTCTCAAGTAAAAATTCCGTATTTGAAGTGTGGTAAGGGGGCGCGGTGGTGGAGTGGTCAGCGTACCTGGATTCCATACAGCCGACCCGGGTTCAAGGCCCAGCGGCTTCCCTGAACAAGGAGCAGGCTGGCTCCCGAGAAACCCTTCCAACAGGGAAAGAGTGGGCGACGCCATATGAACCTGGCAGTTGGTGCGTCGATGAGCCCTAAAAATCATTATTTGATGTGTGGTGGATAGAAAATAGTGCATATCAGGTCGGCTAGCATCCGGTTTGGGATTAATTTGGTCTGCCAAATTCTCTCAGGCTCTCCAGCGTCACTGCGGTGGAAACCACGCGGAAATACGGTGCAAAGCTGGTTGAATCCATAATCCTGAAAAGTCCTGAGAGAGCTGTTTTTCGATGAAATATTAGTTAGAACCTGATACGTTCATCAGATGTCTCCTTTTGCCATGTGTCTCCACCGAAGGGGTGGCTTATTTCTGTTTCTATTAACTTTTTCTCCACCCTGCATGTATTCATGTATTTGTTTCAACTGACGATATGTATTTGGTCAAAAAGCAGGTCAGCTCTCCATCAGTACAGAAAGCAATAAATCTGAAGGTCATTCACCCGTCAATGGTAGGCACATTACATTCATACATAGGCGTAGGAACCGGGGGGGCCAGGGGGCCACTGGCCCCCACTTTTCTGTGATGGGCCCCCGCAACGGAGATAAGAATATCGACAACTGTAATATCAAGCAAGAAGCTCAAACTGGACCGATAGCTTGCCATGGAACCCCGTTAAAGTTACCTGTGCCCCTAAGCCAAGTTAAGGTCATATGGGTCGATTTTAAGGTCCCCTGAGCTTCTCGGGGCCCCTGAACTGGCCTCTGATGCCATACGAGCTAATCTGGGCCCCTTGAGCTGAACTGAGCGCCCCTGAGATGGTTTGGGCAGCATGAACTGTTCTGGGATGCCTAAACTGAGCTAGGAGCCGTGACCTTGAACAGGGCCCCGTGAGTTGGCCAGACCCTATATCCACCGACCTGGGGGGGAGCTGAGCTGAGCTGGGACCGTAAAGTTAATGTTGTCCCTTGAGCTAATCTGGATCCCCTGTGATGCAAAGAAGACCCTAAACTTATCCGAGGCCCCTCCACAGTAATAGGGCCCCTGCCCTGAAATTGGGTTATAAGCTTTAATTGAAACCCTGAACTGTTCTGAAACCCCATATATGCCGACAAGGGGCCCCTGGATGATCCGGGCCCTTAAGCTTATCTGATCATCAGAGCTAATATGAGCCTCTGTGTTGAACTGAGGGCCCCTGAGATGGTCTGGGACCCCCTATAAGGCTTTACAGCCACTGATCTGGCGGCCGTGAGCTTGAATGGGCCCCTTGAGATGTTTTGACAGTAGCGTAGCCAGGGGAGGGGCGTCCCTGGGGTCCACGGACCCCCTTGGGCTGACCTTATGCACTAAGAAAACGAACATTAATCTCGGGGGCTCCCTGAGCTTGGTCTGGGGGGGCCTTCCGAGCTTGGTCTCAGGAGGTCCCCGATAATCGGTATCGAGGACTCCAGAGTACCGAATACATTGATATATTGATGTATTGATCTTGGGGGACCCCCGTGCTCAGTCTCAGAGGGTCCCGAGCTTGGCCTCAGGGCCTCCGAGCTTGGTCTCAGGGCCCCTCCCCGAGCTCGGTCTCACGGGCCTTTCGATCTTGGTCTCAGGGGCCCCCCGAGCTTGGTCTCAGGGCCCCCGAGCTTGGTCACAGGGGCCCCGAGCTTTGTGTCTAGGGGCCCTCTGAGCCTGGTCTCAGGGAGCTCCCGAGCCTGGTCTCAGGGGGCCCTTCGAGTTTGGTCTCAGGGCCCCTGAGCTTGGTCTCAGGGGCCCCTGAGCTTGGTGTAAGGGAGCCCTCCGAGCTTGGTCTCAGATAACTCTCGAGCTTGGTCTCAGGGCCCCCGAGCTTGGTCTCAGGGGACCCCCGAGCTTGGTCTCAGGGGTGCCCCCAAGCTTGGTCTCAAGCCCCCTCTCCCCGAGCTTAGTGTCAGGGGGCCCTCGAGCTTGGTCTCAAGGGGGCATCTGAGGGCATATGATGGATAAGGCTGACCGTATGCCCTGGAAAATACGAGCATTGGTCTCGGGGGCCCCTGATCTTGGTCTCAGGGGCCCCCGAGCTTGGTCTCATCGCCCCCGAGCTTTGTCTCAGGGGCCCCGAGCTTGGTGTCAGGGGCCCTCCGAGCTTGGTCTCAGGGGCCCTCCGAGCTTGGTCTCAGGGATCCCTGATCATCGGTATCGAGAGCTCCAGAGTACCGAACATTGATTTCGGGGGCCCCCTGAGCTCGGACTCACGGACCTTTCTATTTTGGTCTCAGGGCGCCCCAGAGATTGGTTTCAGGGCCCCCAAGCGTGGTCTCAGGGGAACCCTGAACTTGGACTCATGGGCCCCAAGCTTGGTCTCACGGGCCTTCCGAGCTTGGTCTCAGGGTGCCCCCCGATCATCGGTATCGAGGGCTCTGGAATACCGAACATTGATCTCGGGGGCCCCTGAGCTTGGTTCCAGGGGCCCCCGAGCTTGGTCTCAGGGGACAACGGAGCTTGGTCTCAGGGGGGGCAAGCTTGGTCTCATGGGCCTTTCAATGTTTGGTCGCATGGGCCTTTTGATCTTGGTCTCACGGGGTCTCGAGCTTGGTGTCAGGGGGCCCTCGAGCTTGCTCTCAGGGAGCATCCGAGCTTAGTCTCAGGGTACCCTCGAGCTTGGTCTCAGGGGCCCTCGAGCTTGGTCTCAGGGGTTCAGGGTCCCCCTCGGGGTGCCCCCGACTATTGATATCGAGGGACTCATGAGTGAGGCACGAGCATTGGCCTTATAAGACTCAGAGTTTGGTGTCAGGGTCCCCAAGGCCTGGGTTCAGGACCCCCGAGCATCGGCATCGAGGGGCTCCAGAGTACCGAGCATTAGTCTCGGGGGAGGGGGCTCGAAATATTCATCTTGAGGGCCCCGGAACATCGGTGTCGAGTTACTCCTGAGCAAAGCGCGAGCATGGAGGCCCTCGAAGGGTGCCCCTGAGCCTGATCTAAGTGGGACCCCGAGCTTGGTCTTAGGAGCCCCCGGGCGTCAGTATCAAGGGGCTCCGGAGTATTGGTCTGGGGAAACAATTATTTTAGGGGCTTCCAAATGGTGATTTCGGAGGGCCCCCGAAAGTGTGGATGCAGTGGTGTAGCCAAGGGGGCCCTAGGCGTCCGCCGACCCCCCTTGGGCCGATCTGAACCACTGCAAAGGATTCTCTGATCACGGTGCACCCAGAGTCAGTCTCAGGGGCCCCCTGAAGATTCGTTCTTAGGGCGTCCCGAGTCGGCCTCAAGGCCCCCACCCTGTGAGTCGGTCTCAAGGCCCCCCGAAAGCAGATTTCGGGGGCCCCAGAGGGCTGGTCTCAGGGGCCCCGGGAGTCTGTCTCAGGGGAGGGGCCGGGCTAGTCTCATGGGCCCCCAGAGAAAGGTTCTCAGGGCCCCGCAAAAGTCTATTTCAGGGGGGCCCTGGGAGTCAGTCTCAGAGATCCCCAAGTGTCTGTCTTAGGGGACCACGAGATTCGGTCTCTGGGGTCCTCTGAGAGTCTGTCTCAGAAACCCCAAGAGTCAGTCTCAGAGCACCCCAAGAGTCGGTCTCAGGGGGCCCTCATAGTCTCACGGGCTTCTCTCTCAGGAGGCAATATTTACTTTTCAGTGGTCCCGAGAGTTAATCCGGGGGTCTGAGAGTTAGTCTAAGTTGATCCGCAGAGTGCTGGTTTTAGGGGGGCCCGGAGGGGTAATTTTTGGAGCCCTCGAGATTTAGTCTCAGACTGTGCCCCCCCTTCGGTAGGTTTGGTATAAGCGGCCCCGAGAGTCAATCTCAGGGAACACCCAAAAGTTAGCCTCAGAGGGCTCCCGGTTGTCAGTCTCAGGTACATCCCATAGTTAATCTCGGGGTTCTGAGAGTAATTCCCAGAGGTGCTCCCGAGTTTTGGTCTCACGGGCCCCGAGTGCTAGTCTGGAGGCCCGTGAGAGCTAGTCTGTAGCCTCCGAGAGTCAGTCTCAGGAACGCCAAAGGCTCAGTCTCAGAGGTAATTTCACGCCCCCCCGGGGTGTTTGTCTCAGGGGCACCCTAGAGTAAGTCTCAGAGGGCTGTCGAAAGTCATTCCCAGCCCCCTCCCCCACCCGAAAGACAGCCTCAGGGGACCCCAAGATCTAATCCGGACGGCCACGATAGTCAGTCTCAGCCCTCCCCCTTCTAGAGCAAATCTGGGGGCCCAATAATTAGTCTCAGAGGTGCTGCCGATAACTAATCTCAAGAGCCCCGAGAGATTCTCAGGGGTCCCCAGTTTTGATCAAGAGGCGCCGTGAATCGGTCTCAGGGACCCTCTCAGATCTAATCGGGAGAGCGACCGAAAATTAGCTTTGTGAGTGCCGCCAAGTGTTGCTCTTAGGTGGCCCCAGAGCTCAAATGACAATTTTCAAAATCATATGCCCCAGAAAAAATGTATCTACCCCTATTGCGTACTAAAAAAGATAAAGTGAAACATGCCGATCAGGCACCATTATCGAAGGAAATGCAAACATTAATCTAATTTTACCATAAGAGCAAATCGAACAGGGATTTTGGCACTTCAGTCAATTTTTAATCTATTAGCTTAACACCAATAACCACATACCTAAGTATTCTGAAATAAACAACTTTCAAATATTTTCGTAGGAAACCAGACAAACAAGGGTAATGACAGAAATTGATGAGCATAATCCCAAAAAGAAAACTAGGTATGCAAGGTTGAAAATAACAATAACAGAGTGAGCCAAGGCGATAGATATCTTGGGCTCTTTTGTCTTGGTAATTTGTTGTTTTACTAGATAGCAAGGGTAAGAAAGTAACTGGATCTCAACAGGATCTGTCGACGGAATAGAGGCCATGTAGCGTTCGGGACATACCACCATATCTCTTGCATTTTTATTCGTTTTGTTCCGTTTCTTTGGAAATTTCCTGATTAAAGAGATCATGGATTCATGGAATATTTGCTAATCATTTCCCGTAGAAGATAATTTCTTCGTACTCAAAACGACTGACGTCCAATTGCATGTCTGATTACCTGAGTGAATTGAGGTAGACTCAGGTTATGCGCGCATCAACATTAAACTTCCCGAAATATGGCACAAAGCTATTATTATAGTCACGCTACCTTATAAGGTATGGACCATCCTTAAGATTTGGTGACCTTAGTTTACCAACACTTGGTCGGATCGAAAAAATCAAGCTATAAGCAAAATAAGAATAAATGCTTAAAAAGGCACAACAAAATTTCCTTCGTGTGAATATTATAATGTTAAAATACTATAAAAAGATATAGGAGATGGGCCCCGGTTACTAAGGGGACCCCGGCCTGGGCCCTCCGACGGTAGTCGGACCCTCCTTGGCCGAATCCTGGCTACGCCACTGTTTTCTGAGACTCTATATCAGCCACCCTGGGACCCCTAAGCCTAGCTGGGGCCCTGAGCTAATCTGGGTACCGCTGTGCTTAACTGGGGCCTCTGATCTGGTATGGGGGCCCTGAACTCTTCTAGGGTCCCTGGGCTAAGCTGGGGGCCGTGAGCTTAAATGGAGCCCCCTGAGCTGGTATGAGAGGGGACCCTATATCAACCGATCTGAGCCCCTGAGCTGAGCTGGCTTGTGGTGAACAAGAGCCCTGAGCTGGTCTGGGGCCCCTGAACTGTTCTAGTCATTGAGCTAAACTGGGATCCGTGAGCTTGAACAAGCCCCTTGAGCTGTTTTGAGACCCTATATAAGTCGACCTGGGGACCTCTGAGCTGAACTGGGCCCCTAAGCTAATCTGGCACCCTTTGCGAATCTGGGGCTCCCCTGTGATGAGCTTCTAGGGGTCCTGCGCTTATGTAGGGTCCCTTGATAAGCTGGTCCCGAGGCTAACGCACTGGTCTGGGCCCTTGAGCTGACTGATCTGGGTTCCTGAGCCATGGTCTGGACCTTGGGGCCCTCCAAGATAATTTGGCGTCCCTGGGCGGCATAGGCATAGGAACCGGGGGTCAGGGGGATACTGCCTCCCTTTTTGAGGTGGGCCCCCGCAACGAATATACAAATATCAGTAACTGTAATATAGAACAAGAAACCCCAAACGGGCCTGATAGCTTGTCTGGGAACGTTTAAGTTCGGTACTACGCTGCCTGCAAGCCTCTGGAGGAGGAGCGCTTCGTAAAAAAGCCAAGGCACCTACTACCCGAGTTATTCCGAATGAGTCCCGAGAAATGGGCCCAATCAAACTCCATCCCATATCAATCCCAACTCAAAACATGAATCGGATACGGACCCCGCACCAAATGCCGAGCAACAGTCGTCCCTGAGCCATCGAAAGTCTTTCGATGCCAGGGTTATATGGCGTCGCCAACTCTTTCCCTGTTGGAGGGGTTTCTTGGGAGTCGAATTGCTCCTTGTACAAAGAATCTGCCGTGCCTTAAACCCGGGTTGGTCGCGTGGAAGGGAAGGTTGCTTAACAGTATAACACCATGCCCACACCTCCTCGGCATCGCAAAGCTGGCCATCAAGTACCTACATTGCACTTGCAGTCATGCTGGAACTCTGCATTTTAGGCATCGAAATATAGCTAGGCGTATTTATTAATGATGGAAAAAAGGGATCCATAATAACCTAAATAAATTTTCCCATTTTGTCATTAAATAAGCAAATACGAGTTGATTAGGCATAGCTAAGTGAGGGTATTTGGTATCAAAGCATTGTCTATAGTTTTCTAAAAAGTTTTTAATTTTGTAAATGTGATGAAAAGGGCCTAAGCAATAAAAAAACGTGCTCGTGGTAAAACATGATTGAAATCCTCCAAAAGAGCTTAAAAATGTATTTCGTATTTGAAGAGTCTACGTAAAAAAATGTTCTTTCTGCGCTTGACTATGATTTATTAGATCATAATGGGGACAACCCGAAATCATAGGGCAAAATTTAATTTCACAATTTTCCACATATTGACATCCTAGTGTGCATGCGTGCCTTATTGACACCAAACGAGCTAACTGTTTTTTTTATAATTATGGGTCCCGTGGACTGGGGCCCCCCCTTGAGGTGGGCCCCCCACTTTTCAAACCGTTCCTACGCCCCTGCATTCATAGGTACATTTCATCCAACTGACTTAATATGTAAAGGGAAATTTCACCCTTCATTATTTGCAGACAATAAAATTACTTGAAATCGCAACACACCTAGATTTCACCACGTGCGCATTGTGGCACATCTCTGGTGGCATAGCAGAGTAGGTAGGCTGATGCCGTCTTTACTTTTGCGGCTGGCACTTCCATGACAGAACCATCGTCCATGCGGTGCCAACGCGCGGCTGGCTGGTTCCAGTAGATGGCGTAGTAGTGGCCGGTTTGGGCGCTGTCATGGTGTTCTACTACAGCGTACAGACTATATACAAAGCTGCCAGAGAACTGCGAAGGCCTGCTAACCATTATACTGAGATCAAGGTCACTAGGAGGGAAAGAAACATGCGTCTTTGTTTTGTGCAAGGCGTTTTCGCTGTAGAAAAACTGCTTCAGGTGTATAATCACCACATGTGGCAGTCGCTCGATGCCGAATTTCTTGTAGGTGTCCTGTTGCCTCTGACAATTTGAACATGTCCAGCCTGAAATGGAATCGTCATGCATATACTGCTGGATACATTGGTGGAGACTGAATTGTGCCAGCGGGTTCGGATTTGGAGAAAGCGCTAACGACAGCAGAGTAAAGTTCTCGAACGTGACAGATTCGTAGCTGCAAAAGATGTAGAGAAGCACAGACTTTTCCTGCCCGTAGAAAAGCCGGGATATGATAGAATCGTTTGCCTGACAGAACTAATGCCAGGGAATATCACCAGCGCTGTAACCATCCAATTCCTTGGGGAATGGTAAAGGTTTTTCGGAATGAGCAGCAGCATTCAAGTCTTCATTGAGCCATTCCAGCAGAAACTGTAGAAACTCATGTGCCTCATGCATGTGGTCTTCACCGAATTCACTTCAATGGGTACGAACAGGGGCGCCGCCACAGAATTTTCGCAGGGGGGACGGACCCGGGCTGGTGCTGACCGGGGAGGCGAATTTTGAGCATATTCGGTATCTGACAGCATTAATGACGATTGAACCAACAATTTTTTTTGGCGGACGTCCCCCTGGTTGGCCAACAGGGGGGACGCGTCCCCCGTCCCCCCCCACTTTCGGCGCCCATGGGTACGAACCACATCACGGATCATGTGTGGCGACACAAATGGATATTTCTGCGACCAAATAATTACCAGGAGACGCGCTGTTTCCTCAGCAATGTCACCGCGAGTTGAGGACCGTGAATTCAGGTCCTCTCGGTACAGGCCACTCGTTATATGATGGACAAAATCATTAGTGTGCGCTAAAACCTGGAATACAACGTTCATGTAGCAAGTATTTCCAAGATTCTCCAGGCCAGTGACGCCGGCCGGCGTCACTAATTTACACTCCGAACTCTTCTTTGACCTTTCTTCTTTTCCTTCTTTAAGCCCGAATGAAACATCGCTGACGGGTGAGAAATTGCTTGTGAGTCGCACACAAGCTGCGTTCTCTCTTACCACCGCCGCCGCCAGTCGCTGCCACAGCCAGGCCATCTCCCGCGGGTCACCGGTTGTTGTGCGCAACTTTGCACCCAGCTGGCGCAGGAAAGACTTTGTTGCTGGGCCACATGCCCCGCTGGTTTCGAAGGCAACAAGCTGAACTATATGGCGGTCCGAAAGTGAGGAATATTTCCTCACTTTGGCGGCTTCCACTTCCTTGGCTGCTGCGCCGGCAGCGCTGGCGGCGGCCAGCAGGTGAGAAGCTGCATATGTGTTGATGCAGGTGGCGTCCCACACCAACGACTTCCCCTCTGCGTGCGGAAACACCGTCATGCCGTCCGGTCGCCTGCCATCACCGCGGTCCACGCCAGTGGGTTCGTGAATAGAGGGGATGCCGGCGGCTTGTAGAGTCCGCCTGACAACATCGTTCAGTGCGGTGTGACGGGGATGGCGGCCCGCACTGAAACGATAGGTCAAGTCATGATGCCCTCTGCTGTCCGCCTGTGTTCCGCATCGGCATATGCGTGTCTCGCACACAGGGGCACCGACTCGCAGCGCCACGGCGATTCTCAATGTTTTGGGGTCTAAAAGCGTACCTAAATTGACCGATGGTAGGGCTTGGAGCCAAGCGCTACTTTCCGAAGTGCCAGCTGCCAGAAGACGGGCATGATCCAGCTGGTTGGCAGCAGCTAGGAGTAAAGAGCGGGACTTTTCAGCCAACACAGAGTCCCAAGCGCGCTGATTTCGGGAAGCTTCATCTGCCGGTGGCTCCTCCCCGTCTGCCGCAACCCGCCAGGTAGTCACGGCCATTTCGTGCTCGGCTGACAGACGAGGGTGCAGCTTTACGGGCAACATCGACACCACCAGCTGCAGGCAATGGTGGAGAGATGTCACATAGCTGGGTAGCGCTAGATCTACTGTGCGTCGCAGGTCCAGTCCGCCGTATCTGGTAGGGAGAACAGCCTGCTGCCAATTATCGGCGTCAAACCGCACGTTGGTGATGCTGGTTGCAGCCGATTTCACCATGTCGTCAATCGGCTCCAGTATGTCGGGCTGGCGGTATACGGGCGCGGCACGAAGCAAGTACTGTAACTTCGGGATCCCCATGCAGTTCTTCAACAAAAACAGTGCAGAGTGGGCGTCTACGTACTGCAGCCTGTCTATCATCCGTTGTAAATCATTGGCCTTCGTTGTAATCACTGTCTCTGTAGCTGCGGCTGTGAGAGGTACACCCAACATAATGGGCATGGGATTTACAGCAGCTTCTGGCAACTGGCGGTGCAGCCTGGCAGTGTTAACCTGTTGCTCGGATTCCGGGGTTGAGTTGGATATAAAAATTGTATTATTTACTTCTAGACCCAGGTTGGATAAAGCTGGAATAATGCGTTCAATGTCTTGACAGACAGCGTGCACATTTCCACCAATAGTCCCATCATCCAGATACCAGGAGTTAAATACTGCACAACTCCCCGTGCCGCCGCGTCTATTGCCAGAGAGAAAACGGCAGGACCGGCGGGATACCCTGCTGCAGGCCCGTGGATGACATTATCTTGGTGGTGCCAAAATAAAGAGGAATTTTTTTAAATATTTTTTTTTAAAGGGAAATTTGACCCGTTGATTATTTGCAGACAATAAAATTATTTGAAATCGCAACACACCTAGATTTCACCTAGAGGAATTGGAGCTGCATATGCTTGCGACATTAGTCGGTACAAGGACGGAGCGCGGGCACGGACGACTCGAAGAAAGCTGTCTCGGCGGATTGAATTAAATGCATTCTTCATGTGTATTTTAACAAGTGCTTCGTCTTTACTCATATTCTGTATGAAGAGCCGGGACGCGTGCGCTGCTGCCTCGCAGCCACCTGGAGTGCCAAAACCGAGCTGCATTGGCGGTAGCTGCTGCCCGAGCCCTCCGGTCAGAGGCTTGAGAGTAATTTTTGTGGCCAGCCTTTTGTAAACAGAGTCGACGGCTATAGGTCGAACACCACCATCAGTCTTCCTCAAAGCAGTCAGTGACGCCGTGAAGAACATGTCCCGTGCTGCAGCCGGCAACTCGGCTAGCAGGACTTGGTCAACCAGACCTGTGAGCGCCGAGACCAGACGCACGCCAGCCTCACCTGCTGATTTTCCGGTGAGATCTTTGAGGTGCGCCGGACGCAGGCCATCTAAGCTACCACTGGAGCCGGGGTTGAAGGCAGAAATGACAGCAATTATTTCGGCCTCAGATACCTTCAATGGCAGCTCCACTCCCTAATCGGGGCACCGTGGTAGTTCAAGGTCTGAGGGGGCTTCTGGGTACTTGAGTCTGAGACCGGAGATGGTCTCTTCAGACGGCGACACCGCCTCATCGCTGGACGCCAGAATCCGTAGGGCACCCTTGATATCGCCGTCGCAGAGTTTGGCGCCGACTTGCCTGCGAAATATATCGCCTGTTATTTGCAGTCTCCTACGTTGCCGCGTTGATGCTGATTTCTTGTTTACTGCAAGTACATTGTCTCCAGTGTCCATATATGCCGAAGCCTGACGCCTTATTTTCGTTGCAAGAGAGGTTTCGTCAGAAATTTTGTCCGCTCTGGGCGGCAATGCAAGGGACAGTAGAAGGAACTTCAGTAGCTGAGACCAGGCAGTTGCAGACCTCTCCCTCGCAGCGGTAGTGATCAGCGTTGCCAGAGCATCTGCTGCCGCGATTCTGGCTCCTTTGGGAATCCTTGGAATCACTCGATATCTGTTTCGTAGCTCGGCTATATCATAGGCTAACGCTTCATTTACTTATTTTTCTGCAAGGGCTGAGTCATGTGTCTGAAACCGAGTAGACTGCGGGCTGTCGCCTACGCCCATACAAGTGGGACACCACCACTGTGCCAGGGCAGCTGCCTGGGCTTTCGTGATCTGGACGCATGATAGATGAAACCAGTTGTTGCATCTGTTGCACTGGATGGTCCGTTTTCTCGCGTTAGCCCTTGAGCACTGGTCGGCTTTTGCCCTGGATTGGGCCCTGGATGGGGATGCACGTCTCCGGATGTTAGCAAGAGTAGGCGGAGGAATAAAGACCTCCTGTGGGGGCTGTTGGGACATCTCGCCGGATGAGTTGGACGCCGAGGGTCTAAAACAGTGCTAACTGCGGCGATGTTTTATAGCCGAAGGCGTCGGTCTGATCACTTGGTGGTGTCCACCAGCGTGCCACGATGACACACAGAAGCAAAGCGGTCTTCATTGTCATCAAAAAGATGTCATCGGAAGCTTATAAGTTTCGGTATATTTCTCCATTGGACTGTATTCTTCACTTAACCTTCGCCCGGGTGGGGGTCTTTTTAGACCCCCCTTGGGTTTTTCCAAAGTAACCAAAAAACGGCGGCGCGAAGCGCCGCCAAACGTGGTGTGGCTGTCCCTTTATCATTTTTACATCTTTCCTGAAAATTTAGGCTCAATGTCATATCAGGTCAGGTCCCCAGGCCAGGTGAACTGACCTCACCTCAAAAATACTTAGGACCGCATAACTAAAAGAAGGGTTAATCGATCAAGTTGAAACTCATACCACATATTGGACCCACCAGGAGCTACAACATTTTTCCGGGATTTTGTATATTGGTGACCTAAGGTCATGTGCAGAGCATGACATCCCCATTGTCAATACATGGGGAAAATCACCAAATAAGCTTTTCTCAGTAAGTATGGATGGAATCAACTTCAAACATCGGTTGTGACTTGCTCTTAGCCAATTTCTGAAGCTGATGCCAAAATTTTGGCTTGTGACCTTTAGAAGGTCACCTTAGGTCAAATAAACAATTTTTGGTGTTTTTCTCTATAAATTTGGAATAAACTAAGATAGAGCTTTTATTTTGTCACCAAAGTGTTTTTATAGTTACTGGAAGTCAAATGATCTACATCATGGCTATACCAGGTCAAGTTGGGTCAGACCGTTGACCTGGGTCAGGTCAAATTCTTAAAATTGACCTGGCATAGCAATATCATATATCATTCGATTCGTATTGACGAGAAGATTGCAATGGTGCATCAACTATGGCTATATCTTGTTTGGTTTGGAAGCTATTAGCGAGAAATTAAACGCCCTTATGCGTGGGTGGCTATGGACATTCCCAAGAATATGCCCAATATTTAGTGACCTGTAGCTCCCTAGGCTTTGACGTGACACAAAAATGAATGCCAAGTAATGAACGCGCTTCTCAAGAGCTTTCGAATGATGTTAGAAAAATGTTTCTAGCTATCATAGTTTCTGAGATATATGAGGTTTTCTTAGTACACCTCATATTAGCGATTTTGACCTATTTTGGCCTCTGGTGACCTTAATATTGACCTGACAAGAAAAATGACTGAAGTGTTTTCGGTATAATTTTCGAAGAGCTTTCGATTGTCGTTTTGCGCTTTTTTCTAGTTCTCTCAGTTTTTGAGATCGTGGGGGTCTTTTTTAGCCCCCCCTCCAAGGCGAAGGTGGCTCGTACCCGCCTCCGGGGCAAGGGTTAAATTATTCTGAACATTTGTTGAAAATCGTTGAAAAAACAAACCCGTCTTTTAATATCTTCTGAAAACACAATCAGTTGTTTACGAACGCTGGGTTATGGGGTAATTGTGGAGACTGATAATTTCACGTTTTCTCTTATCACATATTGGACCTTAAATATGTTTTCAGGATAATCCGTTTCAACACGCGCATTGACGGGGGCGGGTACCCGCCCCCTCGGGTTTTTCGGAGAGTGTCTAAGCGCTACGGCGCGTACGCCCCTCCGTACTTGGCATACCTTTTCCCTCATCATTTTTACAACTTCTGTAAAAATTTTAAAGTTAGGTCGTCTCAGGTCAGGTCACCAGTACAGGTCAAGTGAACCTACCTCAAAAAAAGGTTAAGATAGCATAAGTCGGAGCAGGGTGAACTTATCCGATTGAAACCCATATCACATAATGTCCCCACTTAGTTCTTTAAAATATGTTCCGGTATTTTTATATCGATGACCTAAGATCAGGTACGAGGCATGACCTCTCCATTGGAAATACATGGGACAAATGGTTTCCATCACTAACGTTTCCACTCAGTAACGGATGGTGATAGAGCGTTTACTTTAGCTCCATTAGACTCGCCTGGGCTTTGCGGTTCTAATAATATGCATTTTATATGATTTGACCCTGACCTGACCTCAGGTGAGGTCAAATCATTGTTTTGACCTAGCAAGGTCAAATTACATATCATTCGATTCGGCTTGCTGAGAGGATTCATGCAGTTTAGGTCGTTTTTCTGTATATTTATTCGTTCAGATGTAATGGCCGAAAAACTTAATTTACATGTTATCCGTATGACGGCATGTTTTGACTTCTCGTGACCTTAAATGTGACCTGACCAAAAAATGGTTAACATGTTTTCGATGGAGAAGTTGACGGGCAACCCAACGCCGTTTACCGTTTTTGCTACTTACCATGGTTCTCGAGATCTTAGGGGGGCGGGTACCCCCGTCAAAGCGAAGGGGGCTCTGACCCCCGTCAATGCGCGTGTTAACTCCGAACTGGCACGAGAATTATCCCTAGAGCAATCTTCCTGGAAAGGCCAGATGGATAAAGCCGTTCTCCACCACTATAAAACTTGTTCTCCGCCACTGTGATAGCTAAAGCCGTTTCTATTTTAGAATATAATGGCCTTCGCAGCGTGTTTTCAGGTGCGGATCCCTTGTCATAGTGTCACGTTCTCCAGTGGATATTTTAGCTGATATGTAGTAGACAAAAGCTAATAAACTCGAAATCTTCCAAGTTTTCAAATTATTTTAAAGGCATAGTTATCTGTGATTCAACGATTATATGCTCCAGGAAAATTTACTGTGTCTTGAGGACCTTCAATTTAAATATTATCGGAGTCAGAGAGGGATAAATCTCCATACCTTGCTGAGTGCGTCAGATTAGGCAACTCCGTCTTTAAGAAGCTTTTGGGAGAAATCCAGGATGTTACGTCCATTTCCCGTCCTGAAAAATCGATCAACTGGTGCTTGGGTGACATCCACTTACTTTTCGGACGTATATTTGTACTTCGGTCGCCGATCGAGGTCCACACTAAACGAGGCAAGCTAGACGAAAGTGACGCAAGATAAAACAGCGCAGATTTAAATTGAGTGTCTACGTAAGACTTCAACAAAGGTTATCAAAGAATGGAGAATGTTCACAGGAAGTCATATGCAGTTCACAGCCAATGAGCTGAGAAAGTTGTTGCGAACTTATATCTGATTAAGGGTCTGGTAACAGTTTTAATTGTATTTAGTTGTGTTTCTCCGCACCGTGATAGACAATGGTGGTATTCCAAGGAAGCAGGCTAGATTTTTTTAGGAACGCTCGTATATGGGTTGGTTTAGCACGCGCATTGACGGGGGCGGGTACCAGCCCCTGACGGGGCGGGTACCAGCCCCCCTTCGGGTTTTTCGGAGACAGCAGAAAAACAGCGGCGCGCAGCGCCACCGTACTTGGTATACCTTTTCCCTCATCATTTTTGCAACTTCTGTGAAAATTTTAAGGATAGGTCATCTCAGGTCAGGTCACCAGTACAGGTCAAGTGACCCGACCTCAAAAAAAGTTTAAGATAGCATAAGTCGGAGCAGGGTGAACTTATCCAATTGAAACTTTTATCACCTAATGGGCTCACCGAGTTCTCTAAAATGTGTTCCGGTGTTTTTGATATCGATGACCTAAGGTCAGGTACGAAGCATGACCTCTCCGTTGGTAATACATCGGAAATATGGTTTTTACTGAATAACTCAGTAACAGATGGTGATAGAGCGTTTATTTTAGCTTCATTAGACTCGACTTGGCTTTATGGTTCTAATGATATGCATTTTATATAATTTGACCCTGACCTGACCTCAGGTCAGGTCAAATCTTTGATTTGACCTAGCAAGGTCAAATCATATATCATTCGATTCGGCTTGCTGCGAGGATTCATAGAGTTCAAGTCGTTTTGCTCTATCTTTACTTGTTCAGATGTAATGGCCGAAAAACTTAATTTACATGTTATCCCTATGACGGCATGTGACGGCATGTTTTTGACCTCTGGTGACCTTAAATGTGACCTGGCAAAAAAATGGTTCAAATATTTTCGATGGAGAAGCGGATGGGCTACCCAACGCCGTTTACCGTTTTTTGCTACCTACCGTGGTTCTCGAGATCTTAGGGGGGCGGGTACCCGCCCCTCGTCAATCCGAAGGTGGCTCAGACCCCCGTCAATGCGCGTGTTAAGCTTAAATATCCTTGGCCGTGGTATACTCCAGCGAAATTACCTTATCCGAACAAAAATGCGACTGACATATGTCGGTGAACCAAGTGGGAAAAATAGAGCATCTATTTGTCTTGTTTAATACACTCACTCCAAATTCAACACGATAAATGAGAAGTTAACCGTAGACTCCTCCTAATCCGGGTCTACGCTGTGTTTTGCACGCTGATGACGTCAGTGGTGCTGGAGCCGAAATTTACGAACGGAGTCTGCGAGTTGAACTGGAATGGAGATGCACTCAGATGATGATGAAATATATTGTTTCACATACATTACAATCACAGTACAACAACGTCGACATAGAACGTTAACCGTAGATTCCTCCCAGTCCAAAACTGCGGCTGCGTGTTCTGTATGCTGATGGCGTCAGTGTTGCTGGAGCCGAAGTTTCCGAAGGGAGTGTGAGAGTTGACTTGAGATGCGCTTGCCTGGTTAACGCTGGATCCTCCATTGGCAGCAAAACCCTGCCGAAGAAAACGTGTTTATGAACAGATATACATTAAACCATGATGAATGCTTTCTTTTATGGGCAATGCAGTATATTTCCGTAGAATACCTAGGAAATTCGATAATTAAGCTTTACATTTTCATTGCTTTTGCTGGTATGCCCTGTCCACTATATTGCTGCTTGAATCATCAACATTGAAAAAATAGTTTGAAGTATTAGTAATATTTGACGTGAAAATACGCTAGAAATACACTTAAAAATATGCAGCAATTTGTCACAAACAATATATGAATCCCTATTTGTTGCATATTAACCTAAACTCAGAAAGGTTTTATTGACAAGCTAAATATCGAGCATGCTGTAGTGTGAGAGTGATCTGTTCCCTCAGGCGTACTTTCAAGTGTAAAATCTATCATGTCAAATTGCCTGTGTCCGCTTATTCCACTGTCAGTGCTTGGAAGATATCTGAATGAATTATCGTCTACGAAATGACATTCATAGCAGTACCAGTAGCTACTGGCTAAAAGCAGTGGTTCTTACCCCGGCGTGGGCGTTCAAAGAACTTATTGAACTGAACGGAGTGTTTCCAGAAATGGCGTTAGCGTTGGCAGAGCCACTTGCTATGGAAGATCCTCCGAAGCCTCCAAACCCAGGCTGGATGAATCCGCCTCCGAATCCTGGTTGGTGTATGTTGCCGCCGAAGAAGTGGCCAGCGGAAGCCATCGCAAAGATGCAGCACAGAACAACAGCAGCCTTCATTTCTGTGAAGAAATGGTTCGGTGAGTGCGGGAAATCTGTTGAGCCTAAGTAATACTCAGCACGGGAACAACTTATGTCATATGTCCACGTTGTTAACGTGATGCTACGCGTAAGTATTACACCAAAGCATTGATTTCCCTCAGATGCTTGAGCAGTTTGAATGGCAGAGGTGCAGAAAGTATACTGGCTGTCACAAACTCAATGCGATGTATGCCTCCTCTGTCACACAAAGCTGGAAATGATAATTTTATACTTGAATACTGTTTCCAATATGCTGAATGTCATCTGCCTGTCTCTTACTTTTTGCAACGGACAAGGTTCAAGCACCAAGCCATTACCGCATGAAAGTAGTAAACTGTGTTTTCATTTTTAGATCATGTTTATGTTTTGGAAGGAAAATTTCCAATTATGGATCATTGTTTTCAGTATTGGGATCATAACTATTATTGGCAACTCTGACTGCAATTTCCCCCAATGACATGCATTTCTCTTTTTGAAGAAGTTTCCATTTTTGGAAGGAGTGTTTCCAATTATGGTACATTTCCCCATGATTAAATGTGGCAATTATCATGAAAATTATAATTGGGAACTAATCTATAAATGGGAGCGTACACCTACACACAATTGGGAACCCTGATCACAGCTTCCCCCCCACCCCCCACTGAACTTCCATCTCACATACCAACAAAAGGGACAAAAATGTCAATGTCAACATAGGATTTGGATCTACCTAAAATGTGTTGGTAAAGTGGACCTTAGGTAGCATTTTTAAAGCCAGATAAAATGCTTAAAATTTTCCCCCAACAGCTGATTATCACCTGCCTGGTCGTTCCTTCTTGCAGTAAAAACTCTCAGGCAACTACCCTGCATAGATGTAAAATTATGTCTATTGGCCTAATGGGTACAGAGGTATTGGAAGTCTCATACCAAAGAAAGATCCAGTGTATAAGTCAAAATCCTGCTTTAACTCCAGGCAGTTCAGGTCCTGTGTGTTGCTTACTACCACTGGTAGTAAGCAACACACCCCCAACCAGCGTTTTTCAAAGTCTCTTTCTTTCTGAGATTTTCTGTGATTTTCTGAGATGAGAAGGGGGTCTACTAGGCCCCCTCTAGTGCACGTTAGTGCCAGGCCCCTCTCCAGTGTGTGTTTTAACACTTTGTGGAGGACTGCATTGGCACACATTTGCTATCTGTACAATATTGACATGATAATTTGATCATGAAATCTCACCTGAATTACTGTTGTTGCCAGTCTGCTGCTGGCGCCAACTCTCCCAACTTCCTCCAGCTCCAAATCTACCTCACCAATCTTGATCTAGGGCACAAATAAGGTAAGGCACAAGCAAGCTAAGGAATGAAAAACCAAGTTTGATATGTGAAAGTGCATCAGAATCAAAGTAGCCTACATTCATCTTAGACTAGCCATGGGCAGCACTATTTATTCCAGCTAGTTTTAGCCTGCACTTATCTCAGATATACCTAATAAATATGCCCTCAACAGAAGTAGCTTCCCACTTGTTCAAATTTTTTTGGCAGGCTCTACATCACACAAACATTGCGAACTTGTCTTGTCGCTGTTGCGTAGTTTAGGTAGAATTGCTGCCCAGCTATGTTTATTTCTTTCACTCATTTAGTACTTTTCCTAGTAGCTTTTAGGCGTACTTGATACTAAATTCAAAGAAATAGGGACCGCTAAATCGAAGATACTCAAACTTTAAATATTATTTTACCTGACAAAATGGACAGAAAAGTACTTGATAACGTATCTGCGTTATCTTTAATGCCTTAAATATGCCCACAATCATGTATTTCTCGAAAAAATTGACTGTCACATTTCGGGCATCTAGGCGGCATCTTTCTGGCAACTACTAACAATCGGCACCATTGGGCTGCATGTTAAAATCTGGCAACTGTGACAGCGGTTTCCGGGTTTTCTGCAGCGGGGGTCTCTCGGTTTAGTAGAAACTGAACACAGTACCAATATTGTATCGCTGATGGTACGCTGTGCAATTGAAGGACAGAGTTGCTAAATTAAAATATTCGCTACACGCTTCATTCTGTATTTCAAAAATGCGTGGTTTGATTTTGAACCATACTGTCACGATCGCTATTTTGTCACACTTATGCACCTCGACTATCATAAATGTGTCACAAACTCCAGTAGCCGAGTTGGCAAGTTTCTGCACCTCTGTTGAATGGGCTGTAACTACCGACCTTGGATACGAACTTACCAACTCATGTAACCGGGAGTCTGTGATGATACCAGAAAGAAGTGATGATACCAGAAAGCTTCTGAGGCTTTGAATGATTTGATATGTAAGTGCGTCTGAATATTATCAAACCAGAAATCATACGATAAACTATCTGATGGTGTATAGGTAAGTGTTGATTTTCCACCTGCTTGTACAGCGAAGAAATAATTACATGACCTTAGTAGATACACGCACGGTGAGAAAGGAAACATTCTGTTAACACTTTATTTAAAGGTGCACAAAGAAATACATGACATTATTGTAACCTAAGTGAGTAGACTATTGCCCCATTTTTTTATATTCTGAAATGGATTTCTGGGATAGGCTTAAGAGCAGGGAGACCAGCTTTTCACGTGGTTCTTGCGCGCCTGATTCCTGGCCAACATTCGTTGGTAATATTACTCCTAAGTTGCGGGGTCTAATAAAGCACTAACTGGTAAGGTTACAACATGTTGGCTTCTCTCAACCTGTTGGGAGGGATTTGGGGGACGGGAGTAACCTCCGGGACTTTGACCCGGGACCGGTGATTCAGGAGACTTTGGTGCTGTCATCTGAGCCACTCATCCCCTGTTGGCAAACTTACCCTTTGATTGAACTCAATTATTTCTACCTATGCTCAGAATCTATAGCCTCCAGATGTTATGTTTCTATTGAAAAGCAGCCATGACTGGAAACCCTTCATGTAAACATAAATTATTATCTTCATTCAAAATACCATGCCCTTTGAAATCCTTACCTGTGTTTTAATGAAGCTGGTGGACACAAATCATTCGAAATACCATGCCATTTCAAATCCTTACCTGTGTTTTGATGAAGCTGGTGGACACAAAGCGGAGGACTTCAAGATGGTCACTTTTTAGCTGCCAGTGTTCAACTAATGACCGAATTCTGCACCGGGTCCTTATATCCGAAGCCATGAGAATTAACCGCAGTGGAAAACACACCAACGGCCCCAAAGTCGCCGTCACTCACAGATGGCATCTCCTGCTGCAGGTGCAAGCTCACGGTGCCCCTCCCTGTTGACTGGGATTATACCTGCATTACCTTTGGGAGCACAGGCACAGATGCGTGAAATTCTCACGTATTTTATGTGTAGTTGATAGAAGATAATGCGTGTCAGATCCACTGGCATTTGTTTTGGGTTATTATTTGGGTGTCAAGTTTTCCCACTCTCCCAAACATTACTGCATTGGAAAACACGCGGAAATACGGTGCTTAGCTGGTTGTTACATAATCCTGAAAAGTCTTGAGAAAGCTATTCTTAAATGCAGTTATATGTGGTACAATATACGTTCATCAGGTGTTTGCTGTTTGTCGTGTGTCTCCACCAAAGGGATAGTTTATTTCTGTATTTGTTTTAGCTGTCCCCAGTCTTTGTGTATTAATATATTGCTTTCAATGAACCAATTATTAAAACTCAACTCCTTGGTAAAACCCATGGGTGTCGGAAGTCGTGGGGGAGGGTGACACACCTCCTCTGAGCTATGCACCGGAGATATTTACCCCTCCCCCTTCAATTTTGGGACTTGATTTATATTTGTTTGAGTTTACTCTTTATTACGTGCGTGGGACTATATATTGTACGCTGAAGTGTATCAATCATCAGTGCTTTTTATTACAACAAAAATTATCAAAACTCATCTCCTAGCCTCTCCTGCCGCCCAGCCATTGCTAGTCCGGGGTACAACTCTCCAGTAACAATTCCACCGCGAAGCCATTGGCAGCGTTTGGCGGCGACAGGACCCAGCAGCGTCACAGCACTCAGCGAGGTGGGCTATTTTAGTCATACGCCAGATCTTGCTAGTGTTGTCAACACCTGTGCCTGAATTGGGGAACAATTGCTTTGAGTAAGTAGCTTAAATGGAGTTAAAAGGGAGTTGAAGTAGCTTAAAGAGGGCCATACACAGCAGGTGCAGCTGCGTGGAAACGTGACACTCAGAAGACGCAGATGGCTGTGATAGGTACCCAGGCCATGCTCCGCGGTCTGCCTCCGGTCGCCCTTATATATATGTGAAATATTTTGTGATACGGTTCCTTTCTTACCAGTCTCATGTTGATTCAACCACAAAATGTGCACATGCATTCTCATGGCTCTAAATCATGCGCGACATGTGATCCCTACATCGGCTTTAAAATTAGTTGTTAAATATTTAGCCATTTCAATCGTCCGGTACTGCATCTTTGTGTATGGTTCCTGTGGTGCAACTCAGGTGCACCGTATCAAAAAAGTCTAAATTTCTGTGCGCGTGTGGTGTCGGGCCGACGTCGATATGACCACATATCAGACGTTATGGAGCTTCTGCAATGGCCCTCTGCCCGCCAGCTGATCACGTATCACTCTGTGAGTGCTGTTGAGAGGATTGTTAGCTCGGGACGAGCCTCTTGTGTTGCAGCAACGATGGGAGAGCCGGCCCATCGTGCACACACCCACGACACTCGCAACGCCGGGCAGCGCACACTGGCTCGGATCCGCACAGAGGCAGGCCGGCGCCGACTCGGCGGGGTTAGCTGCGTTGGACCCACGCGAGATCTTCCTAGTGCTGGCAACACTTGGGTCTGAGTTGGGGAACAATCGCTTTGAGCAAGAAGCTTAAAGGGAGTGTCCCACTTTTTTAATGGGTTTTGAAGTGATACAGGAGTTTTGTAGAGCGTGTTGCGAAACCACTATTCGAATATCTAATTTCACCCAAAGCTCTCGATATAAAACTTCTGGAAGCTTTAACACGGGATTTGACGGGGGTCTGAGCCACCTTCGCGTTGACAGAGGGGTGGGTACCCTTCCCCCGTCAATCTCGAAACCCACACTATATAGCAAAAAAGGGGAATGGTGTTGGATAGCCCATCCAGTTCTGTATAGGAAACATATCTTTATAGGAAATAGCTGAACCATTTTTTGTCAGGTCACTAGATGTCAAGACATGCCACCCTTGGGATAACATGTAGATGAAGGTTTACAGTCATTACATCTAAACTATTAAAGATAGAGCAAAACAATATAAACTATCAGAATTCTCGCATCAAGCCAAATCAAATGGTATATGATATGACTTTGGCAGTTTCGATTAAATCAAATATAGGATTTGAACTGACATGAGGTCAGGTCAATGTAAATTTAGGAAAAATTTTATATCAATAGAACCGCATGGATAAGGGAACCTAATGCCGTAAAAATAAAACATCTACCACAATCCAATCCTAAGTTATTCAGTTTAAACCATTTTCCTCCTCTTTTTCCACTGGAGAGGTTCTGGCTCGTGCCTGGCTTTACGTCTTCGATATGTAAAATACCTGAATATATTTTTTAGAACTCAGTGGGCCCATTATGTGATGAGCTTTAATCGGATACGCTCCCTGTTTTGACCTATTCCATGTTATTTTTTTAAGTTAGGCCACTTGACCTGCACTGGTGTCCTGACCTGAGATGATGCAACTTTAACATGGTGCCCAAAGTCGTCAGAGAAAAGGTAAACGAAGTACAGAGACGCTACGCGCCGCCATTTTCATATTTCCCAAAACAACCAAGGGGGATTGGGTATCCGCCGCCTGTCAATACTTTGTTAAAATTCAAAGTAAAGAGGCTTAATACTTTATTTCAAACTGTGGAGGAATACCTTCCATATGGTTGAACTAATATGAGAAGTCGTAAGCCCTAAGCCCTGCCCACTCGCTGAAATGTCATTCTTGCGAGTGATCCAGCATGCAGTATGCCTTCGACGGAAAACTTCGGCGGAGGGCTTGACCATTTCAGAGCGTTACGGAGCAGAATTGCGCCCGAGGACCTCAACACATCACATTCTCCCTCTCCCATACTTGCCAATATATATTTTTTTCTTCTTCAAAATCCGACTCAGTGTTAACTCAGGTTTAGGTCTGCATAATATCTTCAATACTGATTACCACAGCCGCCGTTACGCCATCTCTTGTTCAGTTTCTGCTCAAAATCCTAACAAGACGGAGAATGGACGGGCGGGCCGAGAGTAGGATTGCCGTGGCAAATGAACAAATATGATACTGATGACGAGAGCGGACTTTCTCAGTGGAAAACCGGTTTCGGTTCGTGCGATTATTTCGCCATGTTTTTGAATAGCCCCTGCATGCGGTTCCTGCCATACGGAAACGCTGTGAATGATTCTTTACAGCGTGTTTATGATCAAGCTTTTGGATTTAACTGACTTTCAAAATAGGTAATATATTTGTGTTTTTAGCGTATGAAAGCAGGGAAAATATTTCCTGTTTTTTCAGACCTCTTTTGTTCCTAATTTTTTATGTTTTAGAATTTTGAAAAAAGTGCTCCATTTTCATTAACTCTCGCCCCGGTGGGGGTGTTTGAACTCCCCTTCGGGTTTTTTTCCGAGGACACGAAAAAGCGGTGGTGCGAAGCGCCGCTGTGCTTGGCACACCTCTTCCTTAATCAATTCCACAGTTTCTATAAACTTTTAAGTCAATTCCGGTCAGATCACTAGTGCATGTCATGTGACCTTACTTCCAAATTGTTTAACACGCGCAATGACATGGGTCTGAGCCACCTTCGCTTCGACGGGGTGGCGGGTACCCGCCCATCTTGAGATCATAAAATCACGCTAGATACCGAAAAACGGTAAACGTTGTTAGGTAGTACATCCACTTCTCTATCGAAAATATTTGGATCATTTTTGTCAGGTCACATTTGAGGTCACTAGAGGTCAATACTTGGCGTCATAGGGATAACATGTAAATGAAGGTTTTCGGTCTTTACATCTGAACAAGAAAACATAGCGCAAACAATTTGAAGCCTTCCAATCCTCGCAGCAAGCCGAATCGAATGATATACAACATGACCTTGCTAGGTCAACTATGATCTTTGGCCTGACCTGAGGTTCGGTGAAGGTCAAATTAGGTAAAATTCATATAATTAGAACTGTAAGGACACGGCAAATCTAATGCAGCTACAATACAGGCTATATCACTATCCATTCATAAGTTATTGTGTTAAAATCACTTTTCCCATGTATTTCCCATGGAGAGGTCATGGCTCGTACCTGACCTTACGTCTTCGATATAAAAAATATCGCAACATATTTGGGAGAACTTGGTGGGGCCATTATGTGAAATAGGTTTCCATTGGATAAGTTCATACTGCTCTGACTTATTCTATCTTATACTTTTTTAGATCAGGTCGCTTGACCTCTACCAGTGATCTAACCTGAGATGACTTGACCTTAAAATTGTGCAAAAGTTGTAAAAATGATCAGGAAAAAGGGTTGCCATGTACGGCAGCGTTACGTGCCGCCGTTTTTATGCTTCCTCGAAAAAACCCGAGGGGGTGGGTCGGGTACCCGCCCCAGCCGTCAATGCGCGTGTTAAGGTGGCATAAGGAAAAACAAGGGTGAATGTATCGAATTGAAACATATACTACACAATGGTCCCACCGAGTGCTACAACATGTATTCTGGGATTTTTTTCATACCGATTACCTGAGGCCAGGTACCGACCTCTTAATTATAATAGATTTTGGCTGTATTTATGTAGATTTATGTATTTATGCAACTGAAAATAACTTTATATTCTTCAATTCGTAGTATCCTGGGCCCCTTTCGAGCTTCATGTGACAATTTTTGGCCTATGACCTCTGAGAATTCATCTGGGCTACTAATGCGGATTTTCAGACTTGGATCAATAATGTTGCGAGGAAAGGACGATAAAGCTGTTATTTCAACACCAATATGTTAGCAGTCGATTGTTGTCACATTGCAGTCACATTGTTATTAGCAGTCGATTGATATGCATATTGACTATGCTAGATCAGATAGTGACATGGACATGACCTCAGGTCAGGTCATTTTTTGTTTTATTTTTATGTGTAGGTCATTTGTGTCAGGTCATTTTGTGTGGACCTATTATTGTCATATTTCTCTGCTAGTTCAGATTAAATGCCTAAAAATTATATTTCCATCTTATCCCTATTGTGACATGCATTGACCTCCATTGACCTGAAATGTGACCTGATAAAAATAGTACGATTGTATTCCATACAGATTTGAGCGATATATCTAGTGCCCTTTATCCTTTTTAGTTATCTAACGTGATTCTTGAGATTTTAGGGAGGGGGCTGGTTCCCGCCCCCTGTCAGAAAGAATGTTGCTGAGGCCCTTGTCAATGTTAATGTTAATGTTAATTTTCGTATCATAACGTCTTTCATGGAAATATTGAAGCAAACAACGATTGGTTGCGCTCGCCTATCCATTGGCTGAGAAAGGTGTTGTCAGTTTAGATCTGGTTAAGGGTGTCTTAACAGTTTTAATTATATTTAGTTGTTTTCCCCACTGTGATAGACAATGGTGGTATTCCAAGGAATAGGGCGGGATTTTTGTGGGAGGGCTCGTATATGGGTCGGCTTAAATATTTATATCCTTGCTCGTGGCATACTCCAGTTAACTTACGTAACCCGAAAAAACGTGACTGCATATGTCGGTGAACCAATTAAAAACAGAAATAAAGTATATATTTGTATTGTTTCATACACTCACACCATATTCAACATGATAAATTAAAAGTTAACCGTAGATTCCTCCTAGTCCAAACTGCGGCTGTGTGTTCTGTACGCTGATAGCGTCAGTGTTGCTGGAGCCGAAGTTTCCGAAGGGGGTCTGCGAGTTGACTTGAGATGCGCTTGCCTGGTTGACGCTGGATCCTCCATTGGCAGCAGAACCCTGCCGAAGAAAATGTTTCAATCAAAAGATGTGGATATGAGGAATGATTTGATTTGTTAGCAGTACAAAAGCCGTTCCATGAAACGTACATCAGTACTTTTCATGAAAGGGAGCAGTACCATACAAGGGTACGTTCCAGGAAAGAGGTGGGAAATTTGTTGGCTTCGCATACTATCTGGATTACTTTTGTTTCTCCGAGTAATCCACAATGCTGCCGTTTCTAAAATCTAAAATCTTAGGTAATAAAATATATTGTAGGTAAAATTTTCCAAAAAATAGTTGACTCGGTTTGTAATTAGGCAGTGCTTTTTTATTTTTAGTAGATATGAACAGATGTGTTTGTGTGTGTGTGTGTGTGTGTGTGTGTGTGTGTGTGTGTGTGTGTGTGTGTGTGTGTGTGTGTGTGTGTGTGTGTGTGTGTGTGTGTCGGTGTCTGTCCGTCTGACCGTCTGTCTGTGTGTGTGTGTGTGTGTCTGTGTGTCTGTCCGTCTGTCTGTCTGTCTGTCTGTCTGTCTGTCTGTCTGTCTGTCTGTCTGTCTGTCTGTCCGTCTGTCTGTCTGTCTGTCTGTCTGTCTGTCTGTCTGTCTGTCTGTCTGTCTGTCTGTCTGTCTGTCTGTCTGTCTGTCTGTCTGTCTGTCTGTCTGTCTGTCTGTCTGTCTGTCTGTGCCTGCGTACATTGTGAGTGTTTATGATTGTGTGCAGCTCAGACAGAGGGTGAGGATGACTGAACTTGTTTAAGAAAGACGTTTTTCTTTAATTATTTAGAAGTAAATCTGTAGATGAAGGGATGGAGCTTAGTGAGCCTTAGAGCAGTGTGGAATGATGAACGGGTGTTAACTATACTCTAAGTATTCAGCATTTATGTTCCGTTTTAATTTAACATTCTTTTTTCGTGTTTTCTTGCGAATGTTAGTAATTCTCCATCTTTTCGCTTGAATCTCAGTGTGGCTCTCCTCAATGTTCACCTTTACGTACAGATGCTTGGAAGTTAGCGACTTGTAATATTGCATGTTTCTGGTATTAACGCAAAAGTGTTTTGTCCCTAGGATCGCGGAGGAGGGGGATCCTTTTCTATAAAAAGAAAGAAAAGTAAAAACAAATTCCAGAAAATATGTTGCCAGTGCCTAACAAAATGTCTATTAGTTGAAAGAGAAACGACAAACATGAACTGAACGGTGCTAACATAGGTCTTTGTGTTTTTTGAGACTATAAAACTCTAAAATATTTGCAATTTTGCTTGCAGTGCCCTTAGGATTGCGCAGCTGTGCACGTGTTATTTTTTAAATCCTCTTGTGCTGCATGTGTTTCTAAAGGCAGAGGATATTTAGTTTCAAACCAAACATAAGATATTGTAGTGGTCTGAGAAACATATTCTCACTTTTACGACTTAGAAGGTTATAACATATAATACGAGATTACCTGTATCTACCTATTTCACTTTGAACACCCCCAAAATATAGCAAAACAACAAAACAACTAAAATACCTGCAACCTCTCTTGCAGCAGCCTTAGAATGGCGCAGCTGTGCACCACATATTTCTCAAATCCTCTTGTGCTGCATTGTTTTCTAAAGTCAGAGGATCTTTAGTTGCGAACCAAATCATAAATATTGCTGTGGTCTGAAAATATATCTTCACTGTCACGTACTTGGAGTGCTATAACATATATCTAATATGAAATTACATGGATCTCCATATTAAACTTTCAACACCCCCAACATATAGCAAAACAACAAAGACATAATCCGCGGAGCTTACCCCGGCGTTGGCGCTCAAAGAATTAATTGAGCTGAAAGGAGTGTTTCCAGAGACGGCGTTAGCATTCGCAGAGCCGCTTGCTGTAGAGGGTCCTCCAAAGCCTCCACCCAATCCAGGCTGGATGAATCCGCCTCCCAATCCTGGTCGGAATCTGTTGCCGCCGAAGAAGCGACCAGCGGAAGCCACCGCAAAGATGCAGCACAGAACAAGAGCAGCCTTCATTTCTGTGGACAAATGAACCGAGTTTGCTGAGAGCGGCGACTCTATCGAACATTGCCAGTGGGCAAATGAACAACAACATATGATAAGGGATGTTGGCTTGTGCGATACTTTCCGTAAGTCTGACGCCAAGGCATCAACTGATGCCAAGTCAAATAATTGGGACAATGCAGTGTCAGGCAATAACTAGCGTTGCAAGAAACATTCATAAACCTATGAATGCATTTAATGTGAGTGGATCAGATATCATAAATTATACCAATCAGTCATGCACTATATGATGATGCATATGCTTTCCTATTGTACAAGCTAGTGGACCAATTAAACACCGAAACGTTTTTATTTGATGCGTACAAAACTGAGTTGCTTAGCAAATATTGTAAACACTTTATTTGTAGGCAGATGAGTAGACCATTGCCTATGTTTGAATGTTTACAAATATATTTCTGGCATCAAGATAATTTGTCTTTGTTGGAGAGTTTAGATTTTGGTTAACCTTAATGATATCTACCTATTCTCCGAGGATCTCCAGCTTTCAAACGGTAATCCTCAATGGAAGACCAGCAATGGCTTTTCACAGGATACGCTAACATAGCATTTCTCTTCTTGTTCGAATGCAATAAAGTTCCACCTCCTTACCTTTACTTTGATTCAGCTGGTTGAAAAGAAGAACCAAGAACCTGAGGATTGTCACTGTTCGGTAGCCAATGCTCAACTGATGACCATCTTCATTATCGAGCCCTTATATCTGACTCCATGACAAATAACCGCAGTGGAAAATACGCCAGCTGTCCCAGAGGCACCTGTTTGCAGACTGCACACTGAAAGGGCGTGCGGGCCGGCGGCGGGTCTTTGTCCGGTTTGATGCCTGCGCTACTATTGGCTACACTCTGCCGTATACAAGGTTGCAGCAACTTGAAATTTGATCCTGAAACCTATTACCATAGTCAACACAATTTAAGTTTTGTCGTGGATCCAATATAAAATAGTCCATTTCTCAGGTAATTTGTGGCGCTGAACACGAATCTGGCCGCAGAAATTCCGTATCAGATCAGAATTTTAAGATACAGTATGTCTGTGTGTTGTCTTTGTGCAAGCCTATTCGGCATCAGTGACATTGACAGTGCAAAACCTAAGATGTCTAGGAAAATGAACGTTTGGGTGTTTGTGAAGGCTAGGGTATTCTACCTTAAACCCGATTTTCATAGACCTAGGTCAATATATTCAAGGTGAAACGAGGCCATATATGTCAAATTCTGTCTGTGCAGGGTAGCGATTGGAAAATGCCGTGATTATCCGATGATAAGCTGGATTTGGACTGAAAGCGACCTAAAGTAACGGCGGAAAGGTCCGAGGCAATGTTCTCTGAAAATTTGAGGGCAAGGTAGTTCAAGGCCATTGACCTTTGACGTCAAAATATTGCATTTTGGCTATAACGTGTACTGCAACTAGCACTATGGCAACCGTAGGGCGGGAAATAAGGTTTGACCTTGATCCATGACCTTTGTCTTGAACATGCAATCTTGAGCTCAAGATTGAGTGACCTAGCGTATGACGTCATAGCACGATATAGGTCGTATTAGGCGGTGTCATCCGACCAAAGACACTAGGGTCAATGACCTTTGAATGGTGGTATGGCCTTGACTTGTGAATTTTTACTTAGACTCGACTTTCAAGGGAGGTGAATGTTACATAAAATCCTCATAATATAATGTTGCGACGTCACCTCTCGGTCTACAATACCGGCGAGCTTGTGCGACCGAGCGCAAGCATTGTTCAATGTACAATGTTCATGCACTTGAATGTGAGGTAGTCTTCCGTTGCAATAAATTAATATGTATATTGATAAGCTTGATTGTCTGGGTGCAGATAATTCGGGTTCTCGACATCCTTGATCTATATTTTTCCACAAAAGGCCAGGCGGATGACACTGTGTGGAAACTGCAGGTGCTTTATACCAGGTATGCTCTGGGGAAGAAACCAGGTTCGATTGCAAAAAAAGGTTACTAAATTTGAAATAGGCGGTATCGAAATAGGTAGAAACAGGTGTTCACGTCCCGGATCCATTTTGACTGTTGACTAGTGTTATTGGACAACGTCAACTTCCACTTTAGTGAGTTGTTTGAGCACCCATCCTCGTGATTTGTTTGGAAGGGAAGCTAGAAATCAGCTCACATTAACCTTCGCCCGGGCTGGGGTCTTTTTAGACCCCCTCGGGTTTTTCCGAAGTGACGAAAAAACGGCGGCGTGCAGCGCCACCAAACTTGGTCTAGCTGTTCCCTTGTCATTTTTACATCTTTCCGGAAAATTTTGGCTCAAGGCCATATCAGGTCAGGTCACGAGGCCAGGTGAAGTGAGCTCACCTAAAAAATACTTAGGACCGCATAACTAAAAGAAGGGTTTATTGATCAAATTGAAACGCATAGCACATATTGGGGCCCACCAGGAGCTACAACAGTTGTTCCGGGATTTTTTTATATTGGTGACTTAAGGTCATGTGCGGAGCATGACCTCCCCATTGTAAATACATGGGGAAAATCACGAAATTAGCTTTTCTCAGTAATTTTGGATGGAATCAACTTCAAACATCGGTTGCGACTTGCTCTTAGTCCATTTCTGAAGTTGATGCCAAAAATTTTGACTTGTAACCTTTAAAAGGTCACCTTAGGTCAAAGAAACATTTTTTTGGTGTTTTTCTCTATAAATTTTGAATAAAATAAGATAGAGCTTTTCTTTTGTCACCAAAGTGTTTGTATAGTTACTGGAAATCAAATGATATACATCATGACTATACCAGGTCAGTTTTGGTCAGACTGTTGACCTGGGTCAGGTCAAAATCCTAGATTTGACCTGGCATAGCAATATCATATATTATTCGATTTGTATTGACGAGAAGATTGCAATGGTGCATAAAATATGGCTGTATCTTGTTTGGTTTTGAAGCTATTAGCGAAAAAGTAAACGCCCTTATGCATGGGTGGCTATCGACATTCCCAAGAGTATGCCCAATATTTAGTGACCTGTAGCTCCCTAGGCTTTGACCTGACATGAAAATGAATGTCACTGTAATGAAAACGCATCTCAAGAGCTTTTGAATGGTGTTAAAAAAAATGTTTCTAGCTATCATAGTTTCTGAGATATATGACGTTTTCTTAGTACGCCTCATATTAGCGATTTTGACCTATTTTGGCCTCTGGTGACTTTGATATTGACCTGACAAGAAAAATGACCAAAGTATTTTCGATATCATTTTCGAAGAGCTTTCGATTGTCGTTTTGCGCTTTTTTCTAGCTTTCTTAGTTTTTGAGATCGTGGGGGTCTTTTTTAGCCCCCCACCAGGGCGAAGGTGGCCCGTACCCGCCACCGGGGCAAGGGTTAAGTAAACAGTAAACAGTAACAGTAAAGAAAACTAAACAGTAGAACACCGTAAGTAAAGTCACTTCTGAGTGGTACATCCCTTAGAATTGTATTTGTGATTTCTAAAAGACGAGTGGTTGTAGAGGGCCCAGATCTAAAGCACTGGTGGGCGTCAGCCAAAGCGTGCTGTAGGTCAAAGTGTTAACTATGAGCTGGAGCATTGCCAATGTTTCAACAAGTTTGCATGGTATTGCATAAGTACACTTTCTTGCTCATCTGAGGACTTGGCGGAGAGAGTCGTGTCTATTTAGTCTTGCCCCGGTGGTGGCGGGTATAAGCCGTCTTCGCCTTGGTGGAGGGTCAAAAAAGCCCCCACTATCTCAGAAACTGAGTGAGTTTGAAAAAAGTGCGAAACAGCAATCGAAAGTTCAAAATGATACCAAAGATACTTTGGACGTTTTTCTGTCAGGTCAATATCAATGCCACCAGATGTCGAAATAGGTAAAAATTATTATATGAGGTGTACTGTGAAAACCTCATTTATGTCAGAAACTAAGAAGGCTAGAATTTGTTCACACCATTAAAAAGCTCTTGAGCTGTTCTTACATTGCATTGTCGTGTGTTTTCAGGCAGTGACGTATCTAGAATTTTGTTAAGGGGGGCCCGGCTCGGGGGCGCCGAACCTAAGGGCCCCCAATTTACCACCCAAAAGGCGGCCAGTGTCAAAGAAAAAACCGCGTATAAAAAACGATTTCTAAATGCTAATTTTCATTAAAGCTTCCTCTTTGTGAGAACATGTTCAAGTTTACCATCAAACATATTGCGGGTCAGCTAACGGCTCGTACCTTGGTAGAAAATGCTGAAAGCACCCAGTGACACTAACTTAAGCACGATGAGCAAATAATACAGTTATCTTCGGTCATGGCGAAGACTGAGGTGTGCTATCCACCACCTCCACTTATCACAGTTGTCCTGGCTAATTGCTCCATACTGAAGTACCCGATTGACGCTAAGCTGAGCCTCAGGAGCCGCAGAACCTCTGCGGGCCTGTGGCTCCCGAGTTTATATCGAGTCCCTTCAGCTGATCTGGGACCGCTTTAGATAACCAGGCCCTCACACTGAACCTATATGAGCAACCACATACTAACCACACTGAACCACTGAATATGCTAAACCACACTGAACCACACTGAACCTGAACCTATGTTGCTACTGAAGCATATTGAGATTTTTGGGGCTCCTTTATTGGTAAAGGGCCCCCTCAACAGGTCCGGGGCCCTCTGAGCTAATTTTGAGCTTTCTGAGAGGGAAATTTTCAGGTTGCGACTGGACTGTTCTGGGACCGTGAGAGGGTATTGTACAGGAGCTTGCTGGCTTGGCCTTAGATCCTTCGCTGCTTTGGGCCCCCCTAAGCTAGAAAGAACCCTGTAGGTGGAATTATTGTGGCAGCCATGAGCTGGTCTAGGGCCCGTGAGAGGATTTTCTTCAGAGGTCTCTGCTTTGGTCGTAGGGCCCCAAGCTGAAGTAGTGTCCCTTAAGCTGGTCAGAGTCCCCTGGGTTGGTATTGTTTTCAACTGATATAGGTCCATTCAGCTTGTTTGGGGCTCGTTGTGCGTATCTGAGCTTTAGTTCGTCGAGGCATCCAGGTAGTCTGGCCCTATTAGTTTTATGGGCCTCCTGAGCTGCTGCAGGGTCCCCTCAGAGTGTCTGGGCCCTATGAGTTGAAAATTGGACCCCTGGGTTAGTTTTGGGTTCCTGAGCTTATTTAGGAAGCGGTTAAAGAGGTAGGCACCCTACGCTGGTTTTAAAAAATCCTGTGTTGGCACTGAGGTCAAATGAGCTCGTCGGGGGCTCTTATCTGGGCCCCTTAACTGGCATAGGCCCCTCAGCTGATTTAGAAAACCCAAAATCCCTCCCACCGAATTCCACCCATGACAGATCTCCTGACTACCTGAGACCAGCCATTGGGGACTTTTCCCCGCGACCAGCTCTGGGGGTCCCTCCCCCGAGACAAAGCTTACAACATGCCTCTTCACAAGCCCAGTAGCAGACAGCTTTAATTCTTTTCGCCAAAAACGCAGGGATACGTGCGGACTAAAAATATTCAATATGCATATTTATCGACTTTTAATGACGATCAAAACGTATCAGTATCAAAATGAAGCCTCAATCGCCATTTCCTGCGAAATCATTATTACTCGCCCCGGTGAACCTCTGAGCCACCTTCGATTTCGACTGGGCGAAATGTTCAAACCCGCCTTGAACTCGGCTCCTATGCGGAAAAGCGAAGCACACAAAGACTGGTGGATAGCTCATAAAACAATCCATAAAGAAGCTGCATCGGTCACTTTTTGGTTCAGGTCGATATTGAGAACATGACAGGTCAAAGAAGGTGGTATGTTAGAGAACAGTTTCTGGGCTTTAGCGTCTAACAGAGTTGAGCTAGAATCATTTTTAGGCACAATTTGCTTCCTCTCGTTACGGCGAATCATCAAATAATGTATAATATGACTATACTAGGTTAAAGCATAAAAATGCTCTGACCTAAGGCTAATTCAAGGTCACCATGTAATCTAGCATAGTCAATTTGCATATCAATCAGCTCACAATAGCAATCCAAAGTTCTATCGACGAGTTCTAACGACATTTCCTGCAAAACAATTGACCCAAGTGTTAAAACCTGCTCAGGAAGCCCCAGACGAACTCTCAGAGGTAACATGGCTAAGCTTGCAACATGAACCAATAAAGAGGCCTAGGATACTATGATTTGGGGAATCCTAAGTTACTCAAAGTGGCGTCTGCAGACATAGCGCAATGTTTCGGAAAGTTTATATTTTCCCCATGCATTTCCGATAGAGAGGTCATGATTCGTACCTGTCCCTAGGCCATCGATGGGAAAAATACCGGAATAGATTTATTGGTACTTTTTGGGCCCATTATATGATGCAAGTTTGAATTCGATGAATTTGCCCTTTCCTTACTTATGCTGACTTTAACATTTTTGGAGGTGAGGTCACTTTACCTGCACTGGTGGCCTGGCCTGAGATGACGCAAACTTTAAATTTGAGGGAAAGTTGCCGAATTGATCAATGATAAGGAGTGACAAGTACTGTGTTGCTTCGCGCCGACGTTTTTTCGTGCCATCAGAAGACCCCGAGGGGGTGTTCATGCACCCCCAACGGGCCGAGGGTTAATATAAGTCTCAAAACCTGCTGAGCATGCGCGGTGGAGAAAGGGTCCGGCGTCAACGCGTGGTGGACAGGGCCGAAAGTGCCCCCTCTCCGCTGAGATTTTGGAAACAAAGATGGGTAGAAATCGGGGTTTGTGTAGGCGTTAACGACCTACATGATATCGAAGTTTCGTTGATCTACCTCAATATCTCCAGCGTCAAACGGGGTCATAAAGGTCAAAATCGGGCCGTATTGAAACATATCGGGAAATGCCTTGATTATGCGGTAATGGGGTGCGATTACTCTAAAACAAGGCTGAGGTCAAAAGGAAAGGCCTTAACACGCGCATTGACGGGGGTGGGTAACCGCCACCCCCTCGGGTTTTTCGGAGACAGCATAAAAACGGCGGCGCTTAGCGCCTCCGTACCTGGCATACCTTTTCCCTCATTATTTTTACAACTTCTGTTAAAATTTTAAGGTTAGGTCATTTCAGGTCAGGTCACGTGTAGGTACAGGTCAAGTGACCTGACCTCAAAAAAAGTTTAAGATAGTTCGAGTCGGAGCAGGGTGAACTTTTCCGATTGAAACTCATATCACATAATGGGCCCACCGATTTCTCTAAAATATGTTCCGTTATTATTGATATCGATGGCCTAAGGTCAGGTACGAGGCATGACCTCTCCATTGGAAATACATGGGAAAATGGTTTTTACTGTATAACTCAGTAACGAATAGTGATAAAGTGTTTATTTTAACTTCATTAGACTAGTCTTGGCTTTGTGTTTCTAATGATATGCATTTTACCTAATTTGACCCTGACCTGACCTCAGGTCAGGTCAAATCCTTGATTTGACCTAGCAAGGTCAAGTTATATATTGTTCGATTCGGCTTGTTGCGAGGATTCATACGGTTCAAGTTGTTTTGCTCTATCTTTATTTGTTCAGATGAAATGGCCGAAAAACGTAATTTACATGTTATCCGTATTACGGCATGTTTTGACCTCTCGTGACCCTAAATGTGACCTGATAAAAAATGGTTCAAGAATTTTCGATGGAGAAGTGGATGGGCAGCCCAACGCCGTTAACCGTTTTTCGCTACCTACCGTGGTTCTCGAGATCTTAGGGGAGGGGTGTACCCGCCCCCTCGTCAAAGCGAAGGTTGCTCAGACCCCCGTCAATGCGCGTGTTAAACAATGTCTGTGAAATTTTGGGGCCAAGGTCCTTCAAGGTCATTGACCTATTACGTCTCAACCCAACATATTATGCCTAATGTACGCTATAACTAGCGCTGTGCCCAACCTTAACAATGACCTTTGATCAAGCCTTGATCATTAAGGCCAGTGACCTTTGAAATTGACCTGTGACCTTGATCTAAACACTGAATAACCTTTACTATGATAGCATTTGAGCGTTTGGACTTACTCCACAAAGCGTTTTTTGTTCGGAGCTTTCGATCTGTGTTACAGAGCTTCGTCAGCGAATCGGAATAGGTGGTTCCCACCATTTCCGATTCGCTGACGAAGCTCAGTAATACAGATCGAAAGCTCCACCCCAAAAATTATTTGTGGAGTACGTCCGAACGTTCATATACGATATCCGAACTCCACACAATGCCTTTTCAAGAACTTTACTGTGATCTAATAACATAAGACATAATATGTGTCGCAACTTTATGCTACGGCATTTAGGGGCTGTCCAGGAGTACCTGTGCTCATCAGGGACACCTATTCTCTCTGGAGAAGCCTTTGCTTTGATGGGGCACCTGTGCCGCCCAGGGGCGCATTTGCTCCCCAATGGACACAACCTAGCTATTCAGGGTCGTCTTTGCTGTTTCGGGGCTGCCTTTGATACCCAGTGCTCAAGGGGCGCTCTTTCTTATCCAGGTGCTTCTTGGTATTGAGGGGCGTATTTTTATTCAAGGTAACCTATACTACCCAGTGATGCCTACCCTATGCAAGGGGCGCTTAGGCTATCCAGGGGGCGGCAATTTGCTATGCCTTATGCTCTCCATGGGCACCTTATTCAGAGGGTGCCTTTGATATTCAGGGCCGCTTTTCCTATCAACAGGGTACCTGTGCCATCTTGGGGCTATTCTTATCAAGGGACGCTGCTGTTGTTTAGGAACACCTACACTACTTTCTAGGGTCGCCTTTGCTACCCAGAGGCGCCTTTACTTCTTAGGAAGTTTGGCGCCGGTGCTTTAAGGAGTGCTTTGGCATCGATTGATCGCTCTATTATTGGGCGTAGCTGAGCGTGAGCCTTGAGCTCATGTAGCGCCCATATTGTTGCTAAGGAACGGTTATGCTATCAAAGGGCGCCTTTACTATCCAGGGCCACGGTTTTATTCAAGGCAGTCTGTTCTATCCACGTGCATCTGATATTTTGGGGGCAGTGCCTAGGTTATTCAGGAGGCGGTTTTTTTCTCCACAGTGGCGCTCTACTCTTTCCAGGGGTGCCTTCTTGGGGGCGCCTTTACTGCCCATGGGTGTCTTTCTATCCAGGGGCGCATATGCTGTCTAAGTGTATATTGCAATCACAGACATGATTGAAATACATGCACCTACGTTATCCTGGGGTGCTTTTTGTCTTCGGAGGGGCGCTATTTTTCTTTTCCGGGCGCCAGTTTATCCATGGGTGCCTATGCTAACCAGAACACTTTTGTTATCTAGGGTTGCCTTCACTGTTCAGGGGCGCCTTTGCTACCCAAAGGGCGCCTTTTACTTTCCTGCAGTGCCTATTTCCATCTAAGGGGCGTATATGTTATCTTGGAGCGCCTTTGCAAACATGGGGCGAACTTTTATATAGGGTCGCCCGCACTTGAGGGGCGCCTCTGAAATCCAGGAGGGGCCTTAAACAGATGGAGAATAAAGATGATGAAATAAGGCGCTCAAACCCTGAATTAAGGTGCCCAGTTATCAGGAAGAGGCGCTCATCTGCTGAGCGGGGAGGACTGCTGGTTGGTGAGGGCAGTGTTCTCGGAAGTGGGTTGCACACCTACTGAAAAAGGCACCCGGTTGCAGCGATGGAGCACTAAGCCTTCAGTTAGAGGTTAATGAAATGTGGTTAAAGGCGGTCTATCCTCAAATTGAGCGCTCAAGCACTGTAACAGAGCGCCCGACTGTCAGACAGGTGTGCCAAACCATAGACAGTGGGGCAGCTGAAGATGGAAGGGGACACCTATGATATCCTAGGGGGCCTGTACTCTTAGGAGAGGCGCTTGTTTTCTTTCTCAGGCGCCAAGTTTATCCATAGGCGCCTATGCTATCTCCAGATCATCTATTTCAAGAAGGGTTACCTTTGCTGTCCAGGGGCGCATATGATATCGGTAGAGTGCTTTATCCAGGGGGCGCCTAGGCTGTCCAAGGGCGCCGTCCAAACCAAGGGCCGCCTTTTACTTTCCTGAAGTGCCTATTTCTATCTAAGGCATATATTTCTAGGAGCGCCTTTGATATACGGAGACACCTCTTTATCCAGGGGCGCCTCTGCTCGTGAGGGGTGCTGTTCCAATCCAGGGTAGCTGAAGATGGATAAAGGACATGTATGTTATACAGGGGAGCCTGTACTTCCCAGTGGGCCGTTCATTTTCCTTCTCGGGCACCTAGTTTATCCAGGGGGCGCCTAGGCTATCCAAAGGCGCCTTTTCTATCGAAAGGGTGCCTTTTAGGTGCGCCTTTGCTATACAGTGGCCGCCTTTGCTGTCCAAAGCACTTGTGTTATCCGGGGTTGTCTTTGCTGTTCAGCGGCGCCTTTGCTATGCAAAAGTGCATATGATATCCGTAAGGCGATTTAGCCACTGGGCGCCTAAGCTATCAAAGGGCGCCTTTTCTATCCAAGGGTTTCATTTATTTTCCTGAAGTGCCAATTTTATATAAGGGGCACCTACGATGTCCAGGGCACCTATGTTACCCAGATTTTCCTTTGCTGTCGGAGGGCGCCTTTGCTATCTAAGGGCACCTTTCCTAACCAAGGGGCACATTTTGCTTTCATGGAGGGCCTTTTTCTATCTAAGGGGCGCATATGTTATCTAGGAGCGCCTTTGATACCCGGAGGCAGCTTTTTGTCCAGGGGCGCCTTTGCTCTTGATGAGGGCGCTGCTTCAATCCAGGGCAGCTTAAGATGGATAAAGGACATGTATGCTATACAGGGGGAGCCTGTGCTTTCCACTGGGGCGCTCGTTTTCCTTTTCGTGCACCTAGCTTATCCAGGGGGCGCCTAGTCTATCCAAACGCGCCTTTTCTATGGAAAGGGTGCCTTTTATGTGCGCCTTTGCTATCCAGGGGCGTCTTTGCTGTCCAAAGCACTTGTGTTATCCAGGATTACATTTGCTGTCCAGGGGCGCCTTTGCTATCCAAGGGTGCGAATGACATCCGTAAGGCGCTTTTCCAGTGGGCGCCTAGGCTATCAAAGGGCGATTTTTATAAAGCGCCTATTTCTATCTAAGGGGCGCCTATGATGTCCAGGGCACCTATGTTACCAATATTTGCCTTTGCTGCCCAGGGGCGCCTTTCTTAGCCAAGGGCACATATGATATCCGTAGGGCTCTTCATCCAGGTGGTGCTTAGGCTACCCAGGGGTGCTTCACCCAGGGGGCGCCAAGGCTACCCAGGGGCGCATTAGTTCCCCATGGCGCAATCCTCATATCCTGGGGCGGCTTTTGTTTGCCGGGGCGCTTTTGTTAGTTTTCTAAATTTCATCTTCAACATTTTAATGGGTGCAAAAGACCAGCAAAGGCGTCTAGTGTTTGGGCAGGGGCGCTTTGCCAATTTTTTAGGAATATGTGTTAGTTCAAGTGGAATATGTGGTATATACCTCCTTGGTGCACGAAATGGGTACAGGCGCGCCGATCATATCGGGCGCCTTCGGCGCCCGATATGAGCTAGGCTGGGCTATGCTGAGGCGCTTCGGAGCTAAGAGGTGGGGGCCGGGCCCCCTGCCCCCCTAGGATCCGTCACTGTTTTCAGGTCAGGTCAAAGCCTAGGGAGCTGCGGGTCACTAAACATAGGGAATGTTATTGGGAATGGTCATAGCCACCCATGCATAAGGGCATTTCCTGTTTTGCTAAGAGCTTCCAAACTAAGCAAGATACAGCCATAGTTGATGCACCATTGCAATTCTCTCGTCAATACAAATTTATATATGATATTGCTCTGCTAGTTCAAATTAAGAAAAAATTAATCTGACCCAGGTTAACGGTTTGACCCAACTTGACCTGGTATAGTCATGATGTATACCATTTGCCTGCAGTAACCATACAAAGATTTCAGTGACAAAATACAAGATGTACCAGTATATTTGTTAATTCAAATTTTATCGTGAATAACACCGGAAAATGTATATTTGACCTGGGGTGACCTTTCAAAGGTCACAAGTCATAATTGTTTATATAAACTTCAAAAAATTGGCTAACAGAAAGTGCTAACCGACATTTGAAGTTGATTCCATCCATACTTACATAGAAAAACTCATTTCGTGATCTCCCCCATGTATTTTCATTGCGGAGGTCATGCTCTGTACATGACCTTAGGTCACCAATATCGAAAATCCCGGAAAATATATTGTAGCTTCGGGTGGGCCCACTTTGTGATTTGAGTTTGAACGTGATCGCTTAAACTTCTTATTAGTTATTTCTATATTTTACCAATCATTTTTAGGTGAGGTCACTTCATCTGGCCTAGTGACCTTACCTGATATGGCTTTGGGCTAAGATTTTCTGGAAAGTTGTAGAAATAACAAAGGAACAGCTATACTAGGTTTGGCGGCGCTGCGCGTCGCTGTTTTTTTGTCACTTTTAAAAAACCCGCGGGGGTATAAAAAGGCCCCCACCCGGGTGAAGGTGAATTAGCTCTCATTATAAGTCATTTAAGAGGGATGTAGCCACAAGTATTTTAACTTAAGTGCTTTGTGGGACGTTACAGGTAACTTTCTCTTCTAATTCAACCCATCATTGCGGGAGTTGCTTGTTTGGGTGGTGGGGCTGGGGTCTTAGTGAGAAGTCCCTTGATGTTTTTAGTGAGGCACCGACTCCAAAAACCTATCTCCAGCAACTTGGACCAAATTTATAAACAAACATTGGTCATTGACCGGTGTTTTTAGACACCCTGAATAATGTTAGAATAAGCCTTTAACTGATTTTGTTCATTTTTACATTCAAGACTGTAGGGTTTGTTTTTTCCTGTTCCTGGAAAAAACCTGAGGGGGTGGGGGGGGGGTGGATACCCTCCTCCTTGTCAATGCTCGTGTTAATATTGTGGCATTGCTCGGGCATAATCATCGGTGGTTTTGTTCTGTATTCAGGTTTTATTATCGTAACATCAGCAAGTTGACCAGGGGCAAGGCAGGTTTAGTTACCTACTCCCAGTACATTTCCGCTTGCCAAGGAATGTCTGTCTGCTGGCCAGGGGCCAAAGAAGTGTTCTGTGTGTGACTATTGAAAATGTCAAACCATAAATGTGCCACCAACCCAGGCTGAAAAATTTGGCACTTTTCGCGTTAGTAGAATATCAATGAATACTCCTGGATCAACCTACCTGTTGAAAAACATTGCAAGTTTAAATTACATGTGCCAAATTCGGCGATTTGTTCTGTTAATTAACTGGAGGAAACACGTTGGCTAATTTTTGTTACCTTGCCCACCTTGGGGTGTCACCATTAAGAATGGCAAAACGTCATTTTATTTGCATTTTATTTTCATTTTGTTTACTAGATCATCAACGGGGAAGTCCCCAATTACAGATGACGTCAGGTTGTTAAAAATATATACAAATGTTATTGTGAGCTCAGTGGTGTTGAAATTGACCATTATCTGCCAAATTATTATTTTTATTTTAGATCTAAACTCACACTGAAAGAATAGATACAGTAATAATCGGAGCTTTCGACTTCAAGTCATCTTCAACAATGATACATTTTTTAGCACAAAAATTCAAAAAGACAAGCACACGCTTAGGAGCAACCACTTCTTTCTGCAGAATTAAAAACACGCATTCATACACAGTATACATATCAATATTTTCTTTCCTAAAACAGTTATATATATTTTTTACATATATCACGCATCACAGGACCAACTAGATTTTTGCTTTGTAATTATTATTATATATAGGATTTGTGGGTGATAGGCCAAGAAGCTGACATGGTATTCATTTTGGGTTCAAGATCACGTATAAAAATGGATTCCTTGATTTTCGTTTCTGCGACGTCCCGGTTAACACTTAAAATTTCGATCCGAAATAGGGAATTAATTTCATCATCACTTAGGTCTTTATGATAGTGTAATATATGATCACCGAAGGGCGTGTCCACTCTATGTAGGCGAGCATCACCTAAATGTTCGTTTAGACGGTACCTAATGGGTCTTTTGCTCTCGCCTACATATGAATGGACATTCCCTAACTGCTCACATTTAGTGCAGGTGGCCTGATAAACAACGAGCCGGGTCATACATTTGCCCCGAAGGCCACACTCACAAGCATGACAGTGTTTGTTTCCAGCTGGACAGGGAGGATGCATCAGAGCAGATCGTATCAGTTTTTGTTTTAGGGGAGTTCCGGAAGTCCAGGATATGCGGATGGGTAATTTTGAGGCTCTGATGATTCCTTGTATCCGCTTAGACAGTGTATCATTAACGAACGGCTGGCGCATGTAAATGACATCAGTACGACTTTTTTGTTCTTGTAGGGGCTATTGTGTGACTTAAGAGTTGTAGAATCATTTGATGCAGAATTCCTTGTACATGATAGTATGGTGCTGGTGATGACCTTTTGAGGGTAACCATTGAGCGAGAAAAGTCTAGCTATTTTTTCTATGCTACGTTCTTTAGCTACTGTGTCGGATGAGCAGCGGATTGCTCTAGTTATCTGTGTATGTAGAATGTTTCTTTTGGTTGACATAGGGTGGGCGGAATCAAAAGGAAGGATTATTGGTGCTGTCATAGGTTTCGTGTAGAGTTCTGTAGAATAAAAACTATGTTTTACTGTGATAAGGGTGTCCAAAAAAGCTATAGTGCCTGGGTCTTGTGCATGTTCCATGGTGAATTTTACGACAGGATTGTAGGAGTTCCATTGATTGAAAAAGCTTTGTAATGAGTCAAACCCATGGGTCCATACTCCCCATATGTCATCAATGTAGCGGACATAGAAGATTGGATTCAGTGTCTGTCCCGCCATGAAGGTAGTTTCTAGCTTATGCATGAAAGCAACAGCCACAGGGGGCGCTATTCTGCTACCCATTGCTAGTCCTGTTGTTTGCTGGTAATATTTCTCCCTAAATCGTACATAACTATTCTGGAGTACGTGACTTATTAATGTGCGAAGATTAGTGATTGATATGCCGAAAAGGTTGATTTGGTCTGCATTGCTTTCAATTAAGGACATTGTTGCGTCTATGCCTTCTTGAATGGGAATACTACCATAGAGGTTAACCACATCAAAGGAGAAAACAACACTTTTCGGGGGGAGATGATACGGAAACCTAGTTCTATGTCTGTTTAGAAAGTCGTCTGTGTTTTCTAGATGTGCTGGAACAAATTTGAGGATTTGAGAAAGGATACATTGTAGCAGCCACGATAACTTGTCAAGGGGGTTACCACAGGCAGAGACTATAGGACGAGTGGCCTAACCCACAGGACGGAGTGGGTTCGAAGGCTTGTGTGTTTTTGGAAGCCCATAAAACTCCGCCGTCCGGCAATGAAGGCGGCGAAGGTATTCCTCTGGAAGACAGTCGTTGAGGGTTTTCTTCATGAGTCTTTTTGTTTCCGCTTCTAGTTTAGTGGTGGGATTCGACCTTTTGTTACCACCCATAATCCTTCCTTTTGATTCCGCCCACCCTATGTCAACCAAAAGAAACATTCTACATACACAGATAACTAGAGCAATCCGCTGCTCATCCGACACAGTAGCTAAAGAACGTAGCATAGAAAAAATAGCTAGACTTTTCTCGCTCAATGGTTACCCTCAAAAGCTCATCACCAGCACCATACTATCATGTACAAGGAATTCTGCATCAAATGATTCTACAACTCTTAAGTCACACAATAGCCCCTACAAGAACAAAAAAGTCGTACTGATGTCATTTACATGCGCCTGCCGTTCGTTAATGACACACTGTCTAAGCGGATACAAGGAATCATCAGAGCCTCAAAATTACCCATCCGTATATCCTGGACTTCCGGAACTCCCCTAAAACAAAAACTGATACGATCTGCTCTGATGCATCCTCCTGTCCAGCTGGAAATAAACACTGTCATGCTTGTGAGTGTGGCCTTCGGGGCAAATGTATGACCCGGCTCGTTGTTTATCAGGCCACCTGCACTAAATGTGAGCAGTTAGGGAATGTCCATTCATATGTAGGCGAGAGCAAAAGACCCATTAGGTACCGTCTAAACGAACATTTAGGTGATGCTCGCCTACATAGAGTGGACACGCCCTTCGGTGATCATATATTACACTATCATAAAGACCTAAGTGATGATGAAATTAATTCCCTATTTCGGATCGAAATTTTAAGTGTTAACCGGGACGTCGCAGAAACGAAAATCAAGGAATCCATTTTTATACGTGATCTTGAACCCAAAATGAATACCATGTCAGCTTCTTGGCCTATCACCCACAAATCCTATATATAATAATAATTACAAAGCAAAAATCTAGTTGGTCCTGTGATGCGTGATATATGTAAAACAAATATATATATATATATATATATATATATATATATATATATAACTGTTTTAGGAAAGAAAATATTGATATGTATACTGTGTATGAATGCGTGTTTTTAATTCTGCAGAAAGAAGTGGTTGCTCTTAAGCGTGTGCTTGTCTTTTTGAATTTTTGTGCTCAAAAATGTATCATTGTTGAAGATGACTTGAAGTCGAAAGCTCCGATTATTACTTTTTTATAAATTTTGTTCAAGTTGTTCCTAGTACGACTGATGGAGTCGGAGTCTCACTAAAGTCATCAAGGGACTTGTCACGGAGACCCCGACCCCACCACCCGAACGAGCAACTCCCTCAATGGAGGGTTAATTTAGAAGCCAAAGTTTAACGTCCCACAAAGCACAGGGACGGCCGCCCCGCTCAGGTCACCCTCTCACCAGTCAGTTGCCAGCCGACCTGTACGTCGGGTAAACTATTGAGCGCCGGAGCGTCTCAGGGGAACCGATCCCAAGCCTGGGCATGCCCTGCCACTGCATGCTTCTGAGCAGCGGGCCGGAGCCCAACGCTCTACCAACTGAGCTACCGGGGCGGCTCATGTTGGTAGACTGTACTGTACTGTATAGTAGTACGGTAGTACTGTATCTATTCTTTCAGTGTGAGTTTAGATCTAAAATAAAAATAATAATTTGGCAGATAATGGTCAATTTCAACACCACTGAGCTCATAATAACAATGCTGCTGCCAACTGTTTTCCGCATACTTAGTTTATATACAAATGCATACACAGTCGTCATGATAAGACAAAAATCAGGATTGCAGAAATAAGAACTGATAAATATTACACTGTAGTACACTCAAACGATCATAGTTAACATGAATGTAAACATGAAAGAGTAAAAAGTAAATTGATAAAGCCCTAAAAAGTGAATCACAGCGATGCCACATATACCCGAACTGACGAACGAAACGCATTAAATGAGTCTTGAAACAAATCGATCCCCTGGCATTGTCTTAAAAAGACGTTCATAGCCGTTGGCAACCTCACAAACAAGCCCTCCTTCACAGTTCTCACCCTGGCGAACGGAACATTGCATAGGCTGCGCTGCCTTGAGAGTCGGGCGGGTACTTATAGATTAAAACAGTTGAGTAAAGCTGACGAGTCTATCCTACCCCTAAAAACATTACGTAAGAACATTAAATCATGCTGCATTCTTCGAGCCTTCAATGATGACATATTGAAATGGTTGAGCGGGTCATTGTACGCGAGCGATGCTGATTGATTATGGTAATGCCTGTTGAGCCAAATTGAAAATTTATGCTGAGTTCTCTCAAGCCTATCAGTGTGAGTCCCTGCAGCTCCTGCCCAGATCACACAGCCGTACTCAAGTATCGAGCGAACATTCGCGCAGAACGATGCAACCGCTGCTGGTCTTCTGAAATGGCCTCTCGGACCAGCTACTTGAAAAGACCGGATCAGTAAACCTAGTGCCCTATTTGCTTTTTTGGCAAATAGGACAAATGTCGGTTTTTCTACCTCTGCGGCTGGCAAAGGTGATACCAAGACGGCTGCACTTTGGAAACTTAAAAGTGTGTGGGGAGACAGTCCACGTCTTGCTGACCACGAGCTGCCTGCTTTTGGAAGAAGAGCATAACGGTTTCAGGCTCTTGTTACCTTTTCCAAATCCTGGTTGCACATAGTTCCTGTTATTTTTCCAGTCTGGCTGAAGTTGGGAAACTTTAAAAAGGGGATCCGGACTGTGCGGTTTCAACTGGGCATTGACCGGTCAATGTTCAAAATGGCTGACAGGGGGTAGCATGATAAATTGATGTATTATATATTTTGCAACATCTCACCTACCTACCTACCTACAAGTAAGACTCAAGTCTGCATTGGTAACTTAATTTGTTCAATGGAGACGGTTTTTGTAAATTCTAGAGTAAGCACTTCATGCTTTGTGGGATGTGTAAAATAAAATGGCCTTGCTAGGTCAAATAGGGAAAATGACTTTATATTGATTTAGGTCAGGTTCGCAGGGTGACCTGGTATAATCATGTTGTTTATCCATCGACCCCCCCGTGATAAGATAAGCACAATGCAAGCAAAATAGAAACTTTATCTCAATTCTCTAAGAGGTTAGTGGTAAAATTTTCATTGTAGAATCCTGTGACCTCACATGACTTTTGAGAACACGGATTGTCAAAAACCTAACTTTATGGTCAAGATGATAGTAAGAATACAGGGTTTGAGGATTTTAAGGTTTACATATCTAATATTTATTGAAAACGAGCCCTTTCTAATGTTCACCATTTATTTATCATGTTTTTTTTAATTGCCCCACCTTACGTTAGAAATATAAAAATTCCGAGAAAAGATTTACAGACCCTAATGATCGTATCATATTGTGAACGTTAGAAACTGATCGATTGGCAGATCTTCCTTAAACGCCTCTTCAGATTCGTGATTTAGGGTTTTGAAGTTGGGTCACTTGACGTCAAATAGTTCTTTGACCTGACATGACATGACTTAAATATAATTATTAGATGCGTGGAATTGATCAGGGTAAGGTACTGTGAGTTTGTTGTTCTGCGTTTGTTTGTTTTTGCGTTATTTTGGAAGACCAGGAGGGGGCGATTTTTGCCCTCCTCGCCAGCGGTGCTCGTGTTAACAGCATTGTACTTGTCTTATCTTTGCAATCCTAAGAATATGCATGTTTAATTCCCTTTACCTTGACCTGACCTAGAGCCAGGTCAAATCCTATATTTAACCTAGCGAGGTCATAAATATTTGATGCGGTATGCTGCAAGGATTCCAATCGTGGGGATTGTTTTGCTCTATCTCTGCTAGTTCAGATGCAATGATAGAAAAATTTTATTTCCATTTTATCCCTATAGGGTCTTTCTACCACAAGTTGAACCAAAATGTCTTAAGATAAATCCCTTCTATTTTGTTTCTCTTAAAAATTAGTGCCAAGAGGGTTTCAAAGATGTAAAATCTAACCGTGGCGTCAAAAAAACAATTATGTGAAAATGAACTAAGTATGCGGAGAACAGTTGGCAGCAGCATTGTTATTATGAGCTCAGTGGTGTTGAAATTGACCATTATCTGCCAAATTATTATTTTTATTTTAGATCTAAATTCACACTAAAAGAATAGATACAGTAATAATCGGAGCTTTCGACATCAAGTCATCTTCAGCAATGATACATTTTTGAGCACAAAAATTCAAAAAAACAAGCACACGCTTGGGAGCAACCACTTCTTCCTGCAGAATTAAAAACACGCATTCATACACAGTATACATATCAATATTTTCTTTCCTAAAACAGGTATATATATATATTTTTTTACATATATCACGCATCACAAGACCAACTAGATTTTTGCTTTGTAATTATTATTATTATATAGGATTTGTGGGTGATAGGCCAAGAAGCTGACATGGTATTCATTTTGGGTTCAAGATCACGTATAAAAATGGATTCCTTGATTTTCGTTCCTTGATTTACGATCATGTACAAGGAATTCTGCATCAAATGATTCTACAACTCTTAAGTCACACAATAGCCCCTACAAGAACAAAAAAGTCGTACTGATGTCATTTACATGCGCCTGCCGTTCGTTAATGATACACTGTCTAAGCGGATACAAGGAATCATCAGAGCCTCAAAATTACCCATCCGCATATCCTGGACTTCCGGAACTCCCCTAAAACAAAAACTGATACGATCTGCTCTGATGCATCCTCCCTGTCCAGCTGGAAACAAACACTGTCATGCTTGTGAGTGTGGCCTTCGGGGCAGATGTATGACCCGGCTCGTTGTTTATCAGGCCACCTGCACTAAATGTGAGCAGTTAGGGAATGTCCATTCATATGTAGGCGAGAGCAAAAGACCCATTAGGTACCGTCTAAACGAACATTTAGGTGATGCTCGCCTACATAGAGTGGACACGCCCTTCGGTGATCATATATTACACTATCATAAAGACCTAAGTGATGATGAAATTAATTCCCCTATTTCGGATCGAAATTTTAAGTGTTAACCGGGATGTCGCAGAAACGAAAATCAAGGAATCCATTTTTATACGTGATCTTGAACCCAAAATGAATACCATGTCAGCTTCTTGGCCTATCACCCACAAATCCTATATATAATAATAATTACAAAGCAAAAATCTAGTTGGTCTTGTGATGCGTGATATATGTAAAAAAAATATATATATATATACCTGTTTTAGGAAAGAAAATATTGATATGTATACTGTGTATGAATGCGTGTTTTTAATTCTGCAGGAAGAAGTGGTTGCTCCCAAGCGTGTGCTTGTTTTTTTGAATTTTTGTGCTCAAAAATGTATCATTGCTGAAGATGACTTGATGTCGAAAGCTCCGATTATTACTGTATCTATTCTTTTAGTGTGAATTTAGATCTAAAATAAAAATAATAATTTGGCAGATAATGGTCAATTTCAACACTACTGAGCTCATAATTATGTGAAAATTTGGTATTGCAGATTTAGTTGTTTAAAAGCCTATAGTTCCGCCATTTTTTAATGATCGTAACGATATTTTACGATTTTGTTCATCATTTAACAGATTTCAATTTGCTTATCTTCGATTTGTTATTTCTGCAAAATTGACCTCATGGCTTCGTGACCTAGTTTTTGAACGACGGCCTAGACCCGGATTACAGTGACATTTATAAATTCATGTGATAACATTTTTACGTTTGGAAATTCTATTTTAAGTAAGATAATAAAAGATAGAGTTTTTGCACTAAATATACTACTTCTTACTTCCGAAACATGACACTAGGTGTCACCATGGAGCTGTACCGTCCTAACGCCCGGCATGGTTAATACCAGTGACGGCGAAACGTCTTAATTTAAGGGTGGGGCAATATGAACTTTTCAACCCATTTGCTTTCCAGCGAACTCCATAGGGTGTGTTAACCCTTGCACGTACAGGAGGAGGACTGTTGCAACCCCCTCAGGTTTTTCAAGAATTGAAAAACGAGTTTCCTGAGCTAGAGTGCTGAAATGTTGTATAGCCTCTGGGGCATTCGTTGCGGAAATAAGAACAATTTGTACCTACCTTTCAAGGTCACGGAGTTATTACCTCAAGAGTGGAGGCATGTTGGCGTCATTTGAGCGCCTGTACCCGTTTCCACGTGAATGTTTCATACTCTCATCGTTCTTTTGCAGCATTTGCTCATAAATTGGCCCAGAATATTTTCTTTCAACCTTTGAGGCTAACCTTTATCAGGTTAGACCTTTCGTGAACTTTTAACACAATCAGTGACCTTGATTTGACCTTGTGTGACTGCATTGATAACAGTGTCGAGTAACAACTACAGATGCGTGTTTCAATTCTGTATTTCTAAATGAGATGAACACCGAATTATTTTACTTGCATCCGATACGGACTTGTTCTTTTCGACCTGTGACCTTATTTGACTTTGAAAATGGGTAATTAGTAACATATGAAGAAGCAATTTATTTGGCGTAAATGATGCAGAATGGCTTATAACTAGTCAAATTGAATGAATGGACACTAAACTAGTTGGTTTGCATATTATATGGACTTGACCTTTTTGGAAATTTTACCTTATTTGATCTTCAAGGGAATGTAAGCAATAACAAATGATGAAACAGGCACTTGGTGTTTAGAATGCAACATTTCTTATGAATAGTCAATTTTCATGAAAAGGACACATCACATGACGTTTTTCTTCCAACACGGACTTGACTTTGTTTAGCTTTGAAATAATTTGACCTTGAAGAAGCAGTGACAGATGATTATAAACTCACTAAATTGGCGTAAATGATCAGAATGGCTTATGAATAGTCCATTTAAATCATGTGGACACTAAACTAGTTACTTTCACTTCTAAGGAGTACTTTTGAACTCTGAACCGGTCCAATGCAATGCAATGCAATGCACCACTAAAAATCACTAATGATTTGTTTTAGTACCTAAAACTTCTTCATTATAAAATAGTTTAAATCACGAGCACGCTGAGCAAAATTCACTTAGATATTTCCATGGTCAAGCTTAAACACGTTTGAAAATGCTACAAGAAATTACCAAAGGCTAAAGAAGCCGAACTGAGGCCATAACATGTTTTAAATTCAAGCCATGTCCGGATGAACGCGGCACAAAACCTCAAAAGCCAAAAATCTTCCGTGACCCTCGCCCCACCTAGAATAATGAAATCGGTCACTCCTCTAAGGTTTTTATCGGAATAACAGAAAACAAGAGGAGCAGCGCCACGGTTGAGGGTTCTACCTCTTGCCCCATTATTTTCCCATCATTCCTGAAATGTATTCACTCGGGTCACCCTAGGTCAGGCAACCAGGCGAGGTCAATAAAGGTCACCTCACATCAATTTTGTAGCTCTACCATAGCTACATTTCTAAGCCGATCGATTAAAACTTTTCAACACTTCATGAACCCTCCGGAGTCTAAACAAGATATATCCTCGATTTTTTATTTGGTGACCTGAGGTCAGGTGAAGAGGTAACCTATTCCATAACAAAAGCATGAGAAAGCTGTCTTATGAGCTAAAAGTCACAACATAATCGCAAATGCTCATATTCTTCAGAAAAAAAAACTTTCTTGGACACCCTTTCATGGATCCCACGGGCGATATTTTCCTTTCCACCAATCTGAGGTCACCAGAGGGTCAAAAACGGTATTTTGAACATAACTATTGATCTAATTAAGCTAAAGCACCGAATTAAACGTCATCATGTATGTCTTGTTACTGGCTTCATTTAACGTACGGCAAGGTCACTTTCTGACCTTTCGTGACCTCAGGTCATATTAGGTCCCGAGGTGACCTCTGGACGTCAAACCACTGGCGGAAGGTCATTATGTTGCACATAGCAGAAAAAGGTTTGGCGTTTTCCTATCAAATGTACTTTACCAGATCTTAATACCTCTAATGGCATAAGAGTTATGCTCAGTTTTCTCAAGCATTGCATATTATAGTTATGATAGCATATCGTAACCTAAATTGACCTCTGGAGGTCAAAACATGGACCTGAGTGCTTAAACGTACCAAATAAAATCATACTGAATTGACATGACTTTTTAATGTACTTTGCAGATTTGCGCCAACTTTCATATTGCCGGAGTTAGGGGCATTGATGACCCCCGGTGGGGCAAAGGTGGCGCTGGACCCCCGGTTTAGCGCGGGTTAAATTGCTTCTGGAAATGGCATCATAGTTTGGTGATTGAATGTGACGGGGGCAAATTTATTTTCAAAAGATATACAATGATCCCAATAACTATACATGACATTTACAACAGCTAAGTTCATTATCAAAGGGACAATAATGTGAATTTAAAATAGGGGAGGGTAGACCCTTTTTCCTTTACATGTGGGGAAATGCTTAAATTATAGGTTTTGATTCTTCCAATGTCTTTTTTAAAGTTGCAATTCAATTAGAACATGACATACGATACCATAGCTCCAGAATGCTTCTTAGTGTTATATATATATATATATATATATATATATATATATATATATATATATATATAGCTAAAAGTAGTTTATGCATTTTGAAAGCCATTTTCTCATTATCTGATATGAAAGACTGCTACCATATGCCAAAATGCTTTCAAGACAATATTTAATTTCACTGTACAACGGGTGAAGGTCACCGTTAAAAAACTCTGTCATAAGGTCACTAAAATTTGTTGTTTAAATTTTAAAATTGGAGATAGCGAAAATATGGCCCGTACAAACTACATCCCATGGCTACAAAATTTTCAGAACTCACTTGAGAATTTTTTTAGCTACAGGCAATCTAATCAATACCTATATAATGACCTTCACAAATTGCTTGAGGCTATTTTCCTGAAATAAATTTTCAAATGATAAATACGTAAACTAGAGCAGTTTCAATCATAAATTAACCTAATAAAAATAAAAGAAAATATGATACAGAAGAAAACAAAGGTATCAGTTCAAGTAAAGTTTAAAAAAACAGGCTCTCTTGTCTTGAAACACTTTTCATTTGTATGGTCCAGGTTATGGTGCTCACAACTGGCTCTGCTCCTACTGCACCTGCCCCTTGCCTCATGCAGTAACTGTGTTTTATCCTAGAATAACGTTGATACCCAGTCGTAATTTTTTTAACGCTACTTATATTTTTTTCTCACCATCTCCAGGAATATATTGAATCACTTTGTGTGTATGTCTATATGTCTCTGTTTCAAATACCGCTGTGAAATATGTATGATGTATTATGCGTGTCTTATATATGCAATCTGTTGTTGTTGTACCCAATACATGTTGTGGATGAGAATAATTTTTTGTTTGCCTGGATTCTACGCCCTTGTGAGTCCTCATCTACCAATTATGTAGGAAATTAAAAATATTAGGGTTTTATGTACTGGTCGATTTTTGGTGGAATCGCCCTATATGGATATGATACGCCCTATCAATTGCAAACACAATGGTGTATCTTATGGCGGGGTCCGAATTTTATGACATGTTCCCATTATAAAAATGCTAACTTGACTGCGCTAATAGTGCAGTGCATTGACCTCTAGTGACCTAAAATGTGTATTAAGGTAAAATTGTCTGTTTTTAGGTATCTATTGTGATTCTTGAGATCTGGGGGGCGATAGCTCACGCCACCCGTCAGAAATAAAGTTGTACAGATCTTCGTCAATGTGCTTGTTGATTTTCTCATTATGAGGACGGTCATGAAAATATGTTTCCAAGCAACGACATGGTTAGACTCGCCTGCCAATTAGCTGAGAAAGCTGTTGCGAACTTGTTACTGATTAAGGGTCTGTTAACAGTTTTAATTATAATTAGTTGTGTTTCTCCGCAATGTGATAGACAATTGTGTTATTCCAAGGAAGGAGGCTTGATTTTTTAGGAACGCTCGTAATGGGTAGGTTTAAACATAAATATCCTTGGCCGTGGTATACTCCAGCGAAATTACCTAACCCGAACAAAATGTGACTGACTTAACCCGAACAAAAATGTGACTTGACTATGTCAGTGAACCAATTGAAGACAGAAGAGAGCATTTATTTGTGTTGTTTCACAGGCTCACATCATATTCAACTTTACTTTATGGCTTTTTATTAGGCGTTCTGTGCATAGCACCTTTGCCCGCCTCTAAAGGAGTGCGTGGGAGAATTTTAGAATTTTGTGTGAGGGCAAGCTACGTTAGTCTGTTAAAGCAAAGGGAGTTATTTCAAATGATGGGTTGCAAGATGTTTTAGCTTGCGAATGGACGGTCGTGGCAATGGCATAGCCATGCCAAGGGAGTGTCTTTTAATAAGTTTAGACCCGCAGAGTGCGAAGGTTATTTCTGTGGTTGAAGACCTTAAATTTAGAATTTGGAATTTTAGAATTTAGAATTTTTGTGTGTCAGCTACTGATGTCCGCTTGTCTACTTTACTCGAAATCCTCCGTTAAATCAATAATTTTCATATTTTAGAAAGTGCGCTAAACACCTGGCCAGGGTGCCGCGAATTTACCCTGCAACCCGGAGGTGAGGTTGCAGCTCCCCTCTCCGGCTGGGCAGCCGCCGCGCAGAGGAAAAGAAGTGTGAGAGGATAGTTAGATTGTTAGTAAGAGTTTGAGTGTGGTTAGCATAGAGCCGCAGTGAGAGGTATCACTGCGGTCCTTTGATACCTCTCACTGCGGCTCTATGCTACTTACTTTACTTTATGGCTTTTTATTAGGCGTTCTGTGCATAGCACCTTTGCCCGCCTCTAAAGGAGTGTATAGGAGAATTTTAGAATTTTGTGTGAGGGCAAGCTACGTTAGTCTGTTAAAGCAATGGGAGTTATTTCAAGTAATGGTTTGCAAGATGTTTTAGCTTGCAAATGGACGGTCGTGGCAATGGCATAGCCATGCCAAGGGAGGTCTTTTAATAAATTTAGACCCGCAGAGTGCGAAGGTTATCATATTCAACACGATAAATGAGAAGTTCACCGTGGGTCTACGCTGTGTGTTCTGCACGCTGATGACGTCAGTGGTGCTGGAGCCGAAGTTTCCAAACGAAGTCTGCGAGTTGAACTGGGATGGAGATGCACTCTGATGCTGACGAAATATATTGTTTCACATACGTTACAATCACAGTACAACAACGTCGACATTGAAAGTCAACCGTAGATTCCTCCCAGTCCAAACTGCGGCTGTGTGTTCTGTATGCTGATGGCGTCAGTGTTGCTGGAGCCGAAGTTTCCGAAGGGGGTCTGAGAGTTGACTTGAGATGCGCTTCCCCGGTTAAAGCTGGATCCTCCATTGGCAGCAAAACCCTGCCGAAGAAAACGTGTTAATAAACAGATATACATTGAACCATGATAAAGGCTTTCTTTTATGGGCCGTACAGTATACTTCCGTTGAATACCTAGCAAATTCGATAATTTAGCTTTACATTTTCATTGCTTTTGTTGGTATGTCCTGTCCACTATATTGGTGCTTGAATCATCAACATCGAAAAAATAGTTTGAAATATTAGTAACATTTGACATGGAAATACGCTGGAAATACTTTTAAAAATTATGCAGCAATTTGTCACAAACAATATATGAATCCCTATTTGTTGCATATTAACCTAAACTCAGAAAGGTTTTATTGACAAGCTAAATATCGAACATACTGTGGTGTGAAAGTGATCTGTTCCCTCAGGCATACTTTCAAGTGTAAAATTTATCATGCCAAATTTCCTGTGTCCACCTATTTCACTCTCAGCGCTGGGAAAATATCTGACTGAATTAACTTCTACGAAATGACATTCATAGCAGCACCAGTAGCTACTGGCTAAAATCAGTGGGTCTTACCCCGGCGCTGGCGCTCAAAGAATTGATTGAACTGAACGGAGTGTTTCCAGAAATGGCATTAGCGTTGGCAGAGCCACTTGCAATGGAAGGTCCTCCGAAGCCTCCGAACCCAGGCTGGATGAATCCGCCTCCGAATCCTGGTCGGTATATGTTGCCGCCGAAGAAGCGACCAGCGGAAGCCACCGCAAAGATGCAGCACAGAACAACAGCAGCCTTCATTTCTGTGAAAAAATGGTTCGGTGAGTGCAGGAAATCTGTTGAGGCTAAGCAATGGTCAGCACAGGAACAACTTATGTCATATGTCCACGTTGTTAACGTGATGCTACGCGTAAGTATTACACCAAAGCATTGATTTCCCTCAGATGCTTGAGCAGTTTGAATGGGCTGTAACTACCGTCCTTGGATACAAACTTTCCAACTCATGTAACCGGGAGTCTGCTTTCGGACTCCCAGCTACTTGTGTGGTAAGTCCGTTGCCGCGAGCGGTAGGTAAATGGAGCGCATTGAACCGGCTAGTGTATCCGAGGTAGATGACGCTAATTTAAAGACTAATCAAAACACAGGACGTGCAATTAAGTGATGATACCAGAAAACTTCTGAGGCTTTGAATGATTTGATATGTAAGTGAGTGTGAATATTATGAAACCAGAAATCATACGATGAACTATCTGATGATGTATAGGAAAGTGTTGATTTTCCACCTGCTTGTACAGCGAAGAAATAATTACATTAATTTAGTATTCAGAAGCTCCTCCGTGCCATGGACCCTGGACCGGTGACTCAGGAGGCATTGATACTACCATCTGAGCCACTCATCCCCTGTTTGGCAATTTAAGCCTTGGATCGAGCTCTATTATTTCTACCTATACTTAGAATCTACAGCTTACAGATGTTATGTCTCTATTGAGAAGCAGCCATGACTGGAAACCCTTCATGTAAACATAAAATTTATCTTCATTCAAAATACCATGCCCTTTCAAATCCTTACCTCTGTTTCGATGAGGCTGGTGGACACAAATCATTCGAAATACCATGCCCTTTCAACTCCTTACCTGTGTTTTGATGAGGCTGGTGGACACAAAGCAGAGGACTTCAAGATGGTCACTTATTGGTTGCCAGTGTTCAACTGATGACCAATTTCTGCACCGCGTCCTTATATCCGACGCCATGAGAATTAACCGCATTGGAAAACACACCAGCGGCCCCAAAGTCGCCGTCACTCGCAGACGGCATCTCCTGCTGCAGGTGCAAGCTCGCGGTGCCCCTTCCTGCTGACTGGGATTATACCTGCATGACCCTTGGCCACACACGCACAAATGCGTGAAATTCTCACGCATTTTATGTGTAGTTGATCTGAAGTTTTCCCACTCTCTCAGACATTATTGCATTGGAAAACACGCGGGAATACGGTGCTTAGCTGGTTGTTACATAATCCTGAAAAGTCCTGAGAAAGCTATTCTTAAATGCAGTTATATTTGGTAGAATATATGTTCATCAGGTGTTTGCTGTTTGTCGTGTGTCTCCATCAAAGGAATAGTTTATTTCTGTATTTGTTTTAGCTGTCCCCATTCTTTGTGTATTAATATATTGATTTCAATGAACCAATTATTAAAAATCAACTCCTTGGTAAAACCCATGGGTGTCGGAAGTCGTGGGGAAGGGGGACACACCTCCTCTGAGCTATGCATCGGAGATATTTACCCCTCCCCCTTCAATTTTGGGACTCGATTTATATTTGTTTAAGTTTACTCTTTATTACCTCCGTGGGACTATATATTGTACGCTGGAGTGTATCAATCATCAGTGCTTTTTATTACAACAAAAATTCTCACAATTCATCTCCTAGCCTCTCCTGCCGCCCAGCCATTGCTAGTCCGGGGTCCAACTCTCCAGTAAAAATTCCACCGCGAAGCCATTGGCAGGGTTTGGTGGCGACAGGACCCAGCAGCGTCACAGGACTCAGCGGGGTGGGCTGTTTTAGACCTACGCCAGATCTTGCTAGTGCCGGCAATACCTGTGCCTGAATTGGGGAACAATCGCTTTGAGTAAGTAGCTTAAATGGAGTTAAAAGGGAGTTGAAGTAGGCTTAAAGAGGGCCATACACAGCAGGTGCAGCTGCGTGGAAACGTGACCGGCGCCGATCGCGGAGGGCGGCAGCTGCCGAATGGGGGTGCCTGTCCAACCAGCTGCGTCTGCAGAACTGGGGGTCAAAATTTGTCTAAAACACGGGCTATTAAAACTGGTATTTTTCAAGGAGGAGAGCCAAGTTGTATTTTGTGCGCGCTTTTTACGAACTACCTGAGCTTGTGTATAGGTGAGGGAGTAACGACGGTCTGTTATGCAGACGACACGAGTATCATGGTTTGTGGTGAAAAACAAGATTTACATTTGGTTATCACCCGCTTGAAATCTGCCCTCAGTTCTGGCTACAATTGGTTTTGCCATAATGGCATGAAAGTCAACACTCAGAAGACGCAGATGGCTGTGATAGGTACCCAGGCCATGCTCCGTGGTCTGCCTCCGTTCGCCCTTAATTTTTGTGGAAATATCATGCATGACTCACGCGTTGTTAAAAGTCTCGGAATCGTTATTGATAGGCACCTTTCTTATCAGTCTCATGTTGATTCAATCACAAAAAAGTGCACATGCATTCTCATGGCTCTAAATCATGCGCGACTTGTGATCCCTACTTCGGCTTTAAAATTAGTTGTTGAATCTTTAGCCATTTCAATCGTCCGGTACTGCATCTTTGTGCATGTTTCCTGTGGTGCAACTCAGGTGCACCGTATCCAAAAAAGTCTAAATTTCTGTGCGCGTGAGGTGTTGGGCCGACGTCGATATGACCACATATCAGACGTTATGGAGCTTCAGCAATGGCCCTCTGCCCGCCAGCTAATCACGTATCACTCTGTGAGTGCTGTTGAGAGGATGGTTAGCTCGGGACGACCCTCTTGTGTTGCAACAACGATAGGAGAGCCGGCCCATCGTGCACACAACCACGACACTCGCAACGCCGGGCAGCGCACACTGGCTCGGATCCGCACAGAGGCAGGCTGGCGCCGACTCGGCGGGGTTAGCTGCGTTGGACCCACGCCAGATCTTCCTAGTGCTGGCAACACTTGGGTCTGAGTTGGGGAACAATCGCTTTGAGTAAGCAGCTTAAAAAGAGTGTCCCACTTTTTTAATGGGCTTTGAAATGAGATAGGAGTTTTGTAGAGCGTGTTGCGAAACCACTATTCGAATATTTAATTTCACCCAAAGCTCTGGGTATAAAATTTCTGGAAGCTTTAACACGGGATTTGACGGGGGCCTGCGCTACCTTCGCGTGACAGGGGGTGGGTACCCGGCCCCCTTCAATCTCAAAAACCACGCTAGATAGCAAAAAAGGGGAGCGGTGTTGGATAGCCCATACAGTTCTGTGTAGGAAACAGATCCTTATAGAAAATAGTTGAACCATTTTTTCAGGTCACATTTAAGGTCACTAGAGGTCAAGACATGCCACCCTTGGGATAGCATGTAGATGAAGGTTTACAGTCGTTACATCTAAACTATTAAAGATAGAGCAAAACAATATAAACAATCAGAATTCTCGCAAGCCAAATCAAATGGTACATGATATGGCTTTGCTATCGGGTTGGCATCGGGTCGGGTTTGGGATTAATTTGGCCTGCCAAAGTCTGTCAGGCTCTCCAGCGTCACTGTGGTGGAAAACACACGGAAATACGGTGCAAAGCTGGTTGGTTCCATAATCCGGAAAAGTCCTGAGAGAGCTGTTTCTCGATGAAGTATTAGTTAGAACCTGATACGTTCATCGGATGTCTCCTTTTGCCACGTGTCTCAACCGAAGGGGTGACTTATTTCTGTTTCTATCAATTTCTTCTCCACCCTGCATGTATTCATGTATTTGTTTCAACTGTCTAGTTATTGAAACTAAACTCCTTGGTAAAAGCCATGGGCTTCAAAACTCCTGGAGGGGTGAGTGTAACAGTACACACTTCCTATTTATTGAACGGGAGCCGCCTTCCACCCGCCTTATTTCGGGGTTCGGCTAGTATTTTTTGAAATTTATTATTATCTGCATGACCTATGTAAGTGTGCTGACATGTGAAATCAGGGTTTTCAAAAACAACAACAATTATCACAACTCATCTCCCACCTCTCCTGCCGCCCAGCCATTGCTAGTCCGGGGTCCAACTCTCCAGTAAAAATTCCACCGTGAAGCCCCTAGTAACAAGGCAGGAAGTGGCGGCGTCGGCACCCAGCAATGTCACAGGACTCAGCGGGGTGGGCTGTTTAAGACACACGGGATATATTTCTGGTGCTGGCAATACTTGTGTCTGAATTGGGGAACAATCGCTTTGAGCAAGCAGCTTAAAAAGAGTGTGCCACTTTTGTAATGGGTTTTGAAGTGAGATAGGAGTTTTTTTAGAGCGTGTTGCGAAACCACTATTCGAATATCTAATTTCACCCAAAGCTCTCGAAATAAAACTTCTGGAAGGTTTAACACGGGATTTGACGGGGTCCTGAGCCACCTTCGCTTCGACAGGGGGTGGGTACCCGGCCCCCGTCAATCTCGAAAACCACACTAGATAGCGAAAAACGGGGAGCAGTGTTGGATAGCCCATCCAGTTCTGTATAGGAAACATATCTTTATAGAAAATAGTTGAACCATTTTTTGTCAGGTCACATTTAAGGTCACTAGATGTCAAGACATGCCACCCTTGGGATAACATGTAGATGAAGGCTTACAGTCGTTACATCTAAACTATGAAAGATAGAGCAAAACAATATAAATAATCAGAATTCTCGGAGCAAGCCAAATCAAATGGTATATGATATGACTTTGCCAGTTTAGGTTAAATCAAATATAGGATTTGAACTAACGTGAGGTCAGGTCAATGTAAATTTAGGTAAAATTGCATATAACTAGAACACACGGATAAGAAATCTAATGCCATAAAAATAAAACATCTACCACAATCCATTATTAAGTTATTCAGTTTGATACGGGTATTGACGGGGGTGGGTACCCGCCCCCTCGGGTTTTTTGGAGATGTCATAAAAACGGCAGCGCGTGGCACCGTCGTACTTGGCATACCTTTTCTCTCATCATTTTTACAGCTTTTATTGATTTTTAAGGTTATTTCATCTCAGGTTAGGCCCCAAGTACAGGTCAAGTCACCTTACCTAAAAAAGTTTAAGATAGCATAAGTCAGAACAGGGTGAGCGTATTTAATTGAAACTCATATCACATAGGTAGGGGAGAGTGGGGAGAAATAGGACGCAGGAGAAGTGGGACACACCCATTATTGAATCCACGTGTAAACCAAAAATAAAATTTTTAGCTGGTTTCCGTACTATACGTGCCACTGCCCATTAGGGTCAACTTCCTTTTCCGGCGGGTGCTGGAAGCAGGAGGTAAGTGTTCCTTAAAAAGGTATCTTTCTAACGTTTTCTTGAATGGATTTTCTGCTAAATTTGCAGCCGAAAAGTTAGCTATTTTGGTTCAATAAAGTTGGTTTCATATTCTACTTAGATCTGTACCAGCTTGGAATAACGAAAGGGGTTTTAATATTGCTGACATCGCAATTCTGAAAAATGGTGGGGCCAGGAGAAGTGGGACAAGTCGTCCCACTTCTCCCCTTCCTGTCCCACTTCTCCTTGTACTGTATTTTGATTGTACCTAGAATTATCCGGGCCCTAGAATTGACCGGGCCCCTCAGAATTATCCCGCGCCCACTACTACCGAAGCCGGGCCCCTATCCTCAATCGCTGCAGATAATTCCCCTGTAAATCACCCGGGCCCTTTGTGACCACAGTCTGGCACCCTGCGGCTCACCCAGACCTCCTGTGGCTATCTGGGCCCCTGAAATGCTTCCGGGGCGCCTGTGGCTCACTGGGAGACTATGTGTCGGCGACCGGGCCCCTCATGATAGCCTCAGACATACTGTGGTCAAAGCCAGTCTCAGATTTCCAGTATTCATGCCCCCCCCGTGGTCTACCTGGGCCTTCTGTGGCTACAGCCGGCCCCTGCCTTGCTTGCGGGACCCCTTTGGTCTCCGCCCTCTGTAGCTGTAACGTCGGACCCGGGTTGGAAAAAGTAGGTATAGGATCTTAAGCTCTTCTTGTATCTTGTATCTTGTATTAATCGCCAACAGGTATTTATGAAAGTAACCCAATTACAGGCGAATTCAGGATAAAAATAAACCTAAAATACATACAATACATGGTCACAATTAAAACGTCGTATGGTTAAAACAAAAACAAGCACAGATACACCTTCAAAGAGGCACTAATCGGGTCGCCGTATACACAGAAATCTCCTTTTTTAATCTGCCGATTGGATCCACTAGCATGTCGCTCCTCGGTGAAAATGTCACAAAATCATTAGCAATGAGAGGAACTCGCACGAACAGGCCAGACTTCACAGTATTTACCCTGCCAAATGGTACATGGAAGACAACACAACTTCTCGTCAGCCTCGGTTGTACACGCAATGAGAAACATTCTAAGAGGTGCGACGATGAGATGAGACCTTTAAAAATCTTGTGTATAAATAAAATATCAAATTGATCGCGCCTCGCCTGCAGTGATCGAACATCGTAAAACATCATCGACTGAGTATATTCGAGAGATGGGCAGACTGGTCTAGTATCGTTTGAAAGCCACATGAGAAAGCTGTGCTGAGCTCTCAATGCGAACGAGATGACACTTTGCCGCTCCCGCCCAGATGACGGAACAATATTCTAATATGGAGCGAATGTTTGCATTAAAGGCGGATATTGCGGCGTGTTTATCAATTTTATAACGGGGAGAAGCAGACTGCAAGGATCGAATGAGTAACCCGAGTACCCTGTTGATTATGAAATGTACACATTTCCACACTGATACTGGCGCTGGTTTTCGTTTGCTTGTTTTTCTATTTCACACCTGAAATATTCTTAAAATTATGTAAAACATTTATTAATGCACAATGAATACACTGAGTATAAAACCCGACCGATTTCGGGAGCATCCCGCCCCGTTTTCAAGGGAGATGAAGATAACACTATGACATGAACCTAACTAAGCGAAAAACACGAAGACAGGGTACACTTTGAAAGAACAATCTTTGCTATGAACATGACGGATCATTTTAAAATTATTTACTTTAAACACGTGTTATTTTTCAATTCAATATCTTGTTTGGCTGGCGTTTTAAGAGGCCCAAAAATCTAGAGAAGATGGTAACTTTGCCGATATTTATATTCATTTTTGGTTTCGTGGTGGTTTGGATGTAGTTTGCCTCTTTTATTTCCCGCTGTTTTTGTCTTGAGTCGAAAGTTAAAGTCGTTGTGGCGTCCCATTTGATATAATGATCCTTCTTGAATGAATGTTCCGCTGTGGCCTCCGCTGCTCTCTCGTCAATTGACCCTCGGATTAGTATTTGTCGAGATTTTTGGTGTTCGTCTTGTCGGACTTCCATCATGCTTTTGCTTTCTCCAATGTATATTGTTGGACAGTCATTACATTCCATATTGTATACTGGGCCTGGTTTTTCCGGTTGTTTATCCTGTCCTTTGGTTTGACCAGTAATTGTTTGATCGTTTCATGTGGTTTATAATATGTTATTACGTTGAATTTAGAACATATGCGTCAAATCTGTTGCGATACTCCTACAAATGGGAGGGATTATTATATCAAATGGGACGCCACAACAACTTTAGCTTTCGACTCAATACAAAAACAGCGGAAAAAGATATCACCCTCATCAAGAGGTTCAACGGATTCGTCAAGGACGAGAAGCAGAAGCAGTACCTGCTCCGGGTGGTGGAACTCCATCTGAGGGCTCTACCCAAGCGCACCAAGAAAGAATGCGCCTCTTTCAAGTGTAATGGTTTTTGGTGATAAAAGTGCGCGACCTCTAAATGTCTTTTTATTTTGCTTTTAAGAGTGCCAATCGATTCAGTTTTACGTATAGAGCTGGGGGAAAGTCGATATGACTTCGTTCCATAGAAACAAAATTTTACTATAGTGGGCTGAAACACCCTAACCTACATCCTTAGCCAAATGGTTCCTCCAACATGTAATGTTTCTTCAATCTACCAGGAACGCATAACTAAATTTATATAATTTTTTAACTTGCCGCTTTTTTAATGTCCCAGTTCTCCCCACTCTCCCCTACTGAACCCACCGAGTTCTCTGAAATAAGTTCCGATATTTTTGACATCGATGGTTTTGTTCTTCTTTTTTCGTTCGTATATTCGATTCCATCCAAATATCATTGGGGATTTCAGGCATCGCTTGACAGTATGCAAATACTCACAGCGCTGCTAACCAGCACACAGGCAAGAAAGCAAGACACACGGGATACGCCTACGTTGGGTGACACGAGACCGATAATTAATGATTGACCGATGGTTGTTCTCTGACCACCTTTCTAAAGCTGGCTAGTGACAGTGCGTTTACGGTGGCAACTCATTCCAGCTCTTCGCCCCCGGTAATTAAACGACCGTTGTGATGCGGTAAGGCGAAGAGCCGGCAGCTGTAGCACACCTCTTGACCAGGCACGCGTTTCTCTAGTTGAGAATTCACTGCTGCTGTGAAAAAACTTTTGGTCCCTTCGGGGGACCTATCAAGCTTTAGTGTTTTAAACATTTTGATAGCGTCTCTTTCAGCTACTATTGTCTCGATCTTTGGCTATTCTAGGGAGTTCGGGACAGGGGTTTTATGGCCACTAGGCCATTTCATTTTTCAAATGTTTTTATTTTTGTCAGGTTTTGCGACTTTTCCCGTGCTATGGTCCAAGTGGAGTCGATCGGTACCATTTTTATCGAAATCGGACAATATTTAGGCCTGCCTCATGTAGTGGCGTAGCCAAGGGGGGTCCTTGGGGTGCGCGGACCCCCCCTTTGGGCTGACCTTATGCACTGGAAAACACGAGCACTGGTCTCGGGGGCCTCCTGAGCTTGGTCTCAGGGGGCCCTCCGAGCTCGGTCTCAGGGGCCCCCGAGCTCGGTCTCAGGCCTCCCCAAGGTTGTTCTCACGGGCCCCCTGAGCTTTGTCCCAGGGGGCCCCTGAGCTCGGTCGCAGGGGGCCCCCAGCTTGGCCTCAGGAAGCTCCCAAGCTTGGTCTTAGAGACCTCCGAACTTGGTCTCAGGGGCCCCAAGCTTGGTCTCAGGGGCCCCTGAGCTTGATCTCACGGGCTTTCCGAGCTTGGTCTCAGGGGGCCCCCGATCATCGGTGTTGAGGGCTCCAGAGTACCGAACATGGATCTCGGGGGGGGCCTGAGCTCGGTCTCAGGAGCCCCCGAGCTTGGTCTCAAGGGACTTCCGAAGTTAGTCTCAGGGGCCCCCGAGCTTGGTCTCAGGAGGCCCCCCGAGCGTGGTTTCACGGCCCCTTGAGCTTGGTCTCAGGGGCCCTGAGCTCGGTCTCAGGGGCCCCGAACTTGGTCTCAGGGGCCCCTAAGCTTGGTCTCAAGGGAACTCCGAACATGGTCTCAAGGCCCTCCCAAGCTTGGTCTCTGGGGCCCCACGAGTTTGGTTTCAGTGGGCCACCGAGCTTGGTCTGACAGGCTTTCCGAGCCCGGTCTCAGGGGCCCCTGATCTTCGGTATCGAGGGCTCCAGAGTACCGAACATGGATCTCGGGGGACTCTCTGAGCTCGGTCTCAGGGTGTCCCCCGAGCTTGATCTCACGGGCCTTTCGATCTTGGTCTCAGGGGACCCCCGAACATGGTCTCAGGAGGCCCCTGATCATCGGTATCGAGACTCCAGGGAACCGAACATTTATCTCGAGCGCCCCTGAGCTCGGTCTCAGGGCCCCCGAGCTTGGTTTTAGGGGCCCCGAGCTTTAGTCTCACGGGCCTTTCGATCTTGGTCCCAGGGGCCCCCGAGCTTTAGTCTCACGGGTCTTTCGATCTTGGTCTCAGGTGTCCGAGCTTGGTCTCAGGGGCCCCAAGCTTGGCATCGGAGAGCCCGAGCTTGGTCTCAGGGGTTCTGAGCCTGATCTCACGGGCCTTCTGAGCTTGGTCTCAGGGGTCCCGAGCTTGGTCTCACGAGCCTTTCGATCTTGGTCTCAGGGGGCCCCAGTGCTGGTCTCAGGAATCCCCCGATCATTGGTATCGATGGCTCCGGAGCAGCGAACATCATAGCATAAGCCGGAACAGGGTGAACTTATCTGATTGAAACTCATATCACATAATGGGCCCACCAATTTCTCTGAAATGGTTGCACCCGCTTGTCAGGCTGTCGGCTAAGAAAGCTGTTGTCATTTTAGATCTAGTTAAGGATCTGGTAACAGTTTTAGTTATATTTGGTTGTATGTTCCGCATTGCGATAGACAATGGCGGTATTCCTAGGCGGTAGGCTGGATTTTTTAAGAAGGCTCGTATACGGGTCGAATTAAATATTAATCTCCTTGGCCGTGGACTCCAGCGGAGTTACCTACTCCGAATACAAATGTGACTGTTATATGTCTGTGAACCAAGTGAAGACAGAAATAGAGCATCTAGTTGTATTGTTTCACACACTCACAACATATTCAACATCATAAATTAGAAGTTAACCGTAGAATCCTCCAAAACCAGGTCTTCGCTGTGTGTTTTGTACGCTGATTGCGTCAGTGTTGCTGGAGCCGAAGTTTCCGAACGGTGTCTGCGCGTTGAACTGGGATGCCGTTCCACGGTTAAAGCTGGATCCTCCATTGGCTGCAGAACCCTGCCGAAGGAAACGTTTTGGTCAAACGATGTACACATAAGCAATGCCTTGGTTGGCTAGCAGTAGGTACATAATCTCATCCATGAAAAGAATGCAGTATAAATACATCAGTACCTTCCATGAAAAACAGCAGTACGATACATGAGTGCGTTCCATGCAAGGGATGGGAAATTTGCTGACTTAGCTTAAAATCTAAATTTTACGGTTTACTTTAACATTCTTCTTAAGCCGCGCCCCACCGGGGGTCCGGCGCCACCTTTAACCCACGGGGGCCATCGATGGCCCCCTCTAACTCCGGAAATATGGGGTTTAGCGCAAATCTGCGAAGTAAATTAGAAAGCTCGCGTGAATTCCGTAAGAAATTACTTTACATGTTTAAGCGCTTAGGTCAATGGTTTGACCTTCAGAGGTCACGTTAGGTCATGATAGGCTAGTTACACTAAAATATGCAATGCTTAAGAAAACTGGGCATAACTCTTACGTCATTAGAGCTATTGAAATCTGGTAAAGTACATTCCATAGGAAAATGTCAAATTGTTTTCCACTATGGAAAACGAAATGGCCTCCCTCCAGTGGTTTGACCTCCAGAGGTCACCTCGTGACCCAATATGACCTGAGGTCACGAAAGGTCAGAAAATTACCTTGCGGTATATGAAATGGAAGCCAGTGACGAGACACACGATGATGTTTGATTCAGCGCTTTAGCTTAATTAGGTCAAAAGTTAGTAGCAAAATACTGTTTTGACCCCTGGTGACCTTGGATGACCTTGGGGAGGTCAAAAAGGAAAATATGGCCCTTAGGATCTGTGAAAGGGTGTCCATGAACGCCTGTCTGAGCAGGCTGAAAATTTGCAATCGTTTTTGTGACTTTTAGATCATAAGACAGCTTTTCCCATGCTTTTCAATGGGAGAGGTCACCTCGTGACCTGCACTCAGGTCAAGAAATCGACAAATCCCGGATATACATTGTGTAGACCATGGAGGGGTCATGAGGCGTAGGAAGTTTCAAATCGATCGACCGAGAAATGTTGCTCTTACAGAGCTCAAAACTTGAAGTGAGGTGACCTTGGTTGACCTCGCTTGGTGACCTGACCTTGGGTGACCCGGGGTAAAAAATTTCAGGGATGGTGGGAAAATAATGGGGTGAGAGATATAGTCCTCAACCGCGGTGCTGCGTCTCGTTGTTTATGTGCTATCCCGAAGAAAGCTTAGGGGCCGTCGATGCCCCCCGTGGGACAAGGGTTAAGTGTTTTCCGGTGGATGTTAGTATGTCTCCATTTTCTCGCTAGAATCTCGCGGTGGCTAAAATGAATGTTCACTTTTAGGTAGGTATGCTTGGAAATTAGCGCCTTGTAATGGCGTATGTTTCTGGTGTTAACGCAAAGGGGATTTGTCATAGGGATCGCGGGGGAGCGGGGAGCCCATCTCGCTACCCCTGTTTAACACGCGCATTGACGGGGGTCTGAGCCACCTTCGCATTGACGGGGGGCGGGTACCCACCCCCTAAGATCTCGAGAACCACGGTAGGTAGCGAAAAACGGTAAACGGCGTTGGGCTGCCCATCCACTTCTCCATCGAAAACATTTGAACCATTTTTTGTCAGGTCACATTTAAGGTCACGAGAGGTCAAAACATGCCCGTCATAGGGATAACATGTAAAATTCAGTTTTTCGGGCATTACATCTGAACAAGTAAAGATAGACAAAACGACTTGAACTGTATGAATCCTCTTAGCAAGCCGAATCGAATGATATATAATTTGACCTTGCCAGGTCAAATTAAGGATTTGACCTGACCTGAGGTCAGGTCAGGGTCAAATTATATAAAATGCATATCATTAGAACCGCAAAGCCCAGGCGAGTCTAATGCAGCTAAAATAAATGCTCTATCACCATCCGTTACTGAGTTATTCCGTAAAAAACCATTTTTCCCATGTATTTCCAATGGAGAGGTCATGCCTCGTACCTGACCTTAGGTCCTCGATATTGAAAATACCGGAACATATGTTAGAGAACTCGGTGGGGCCATTATGTAATATGAGTTTCAATCGGATAAAATCACTCTGCTCCGACTTATGCTATCTTAAACTTTTTTTGAGGTCAGGTCACTTGACCTGTACTGGTGACCTGACCTGTGATGACCTAACCTTAAAAATTTCACAAAAGTTGTAAAAATGATGAGGGAAAAGGTATACTAAGTACGGCGGCGCTACGCGCCGCCGTTTTTCTACTATCTCCGAAAAACCCGAGGGGGCGGGTACCCGCCCCCCGTCAATGCGCGTGTTAATTGGGTGGCATATATTAAAAAAACAGTAAATGTGTTACCAGTGTCTGACAGTATGCCTTTTAGCGAAAATAAAAACTACCAGCTTGTATTGAGCTGTGCTAACGAACGCATTTACTTGTGTCTGAGACTATAAAGCTCTAAAATACTTGCAACCTTGCTTGCAGCAACCTTAGGATGACGAACTCTGCACCAATTATTGTTAAATCCTCGTGTGCTGCATTTTTTTAAGTCAGAGGATATTTAGTTTGAAACCAAATATTAACTATTGCAGTGGTCCAAAACTATATTATCACTATCGCGTACTTAGAAGGCTATAATATATAATATGAGATTACCTGTATCTACCTATTTCACTTTTATCACCCCCCAAAAAATATAGCATAACAACAGAGCCGTAATCCAAAGAGCTTACCCCGGCGTTGGCGTTCAAAGAGCTGATTGAGCTGAAAGGAGTGCTTCCAGAGATGGCGTTAGCATTAGCAAAGCCGCTTGCTGTAGAGGGTCTTCCAAAGCCTCCGCCAAATCCAGGCTGGATGAATCCGCCTCCCAACCCTGGTCGGAATCTGTTACCGCCGAAGAAGCGACCAGCGGAAGCCACCGCAAAAATGCAGCACAGAACAACAGCAGCCTTCATTTCTGTGAACAAATGAACCGGGTTTGCTGAGTGCGGAGACTGTATTGGACGTCAGCAATGCACAACAGAACAACATATGCCATCTATTTTGGTTTGTGCGATACTTTCCGTAAGTCTTACACCATGGCATCAACTGTTGTCAATTCAAATAATTGGGACGACGCAAAACCAGGAAATAAGTAGCATTGCCCGAAACATTCAGGAAGCCTTTGAATTCATTTGATTTGAGTGGATCATATATCATAAATTATACTAATCAGTCACACACTTCGTGATGATACATATGCTGTCCTATTGTACAAGCTAGTGGGCTAATTAAACACCGAAACGTTTTTATTTGATGCGTACAAAACTGAGTTGCTGAGAAAATATTTTAAACACTTTATTTGTAGGCAGATGAGTAGACCATTGCCTATGTTTGGATGTTTACAATTATATTTCTGGCATCAACATAATTTACTTTTGTTGGCAAGGTGAGATTTTGGTTACGCCTAATGATATCTACCTATTCTCCGAGGATCTCCAGCTTTCAAACGGTAATCCTCTATGGAAAACCAGCAATGGCTTTTCACAGGATACGTTAACATAACATTTTTCTTCTTGTTTGAAATACAATATCGTTTTAACTCCTTACCTCTGCTTTGATTAAGCTGGTTGAAAAGAAGAACCAAGAACCTGAGGATTGTCACTGTTCGGTAGCCAATGCTCAACTGATGACCATCTTCATTATCGATCCCTTATATCTGACTCCATGACAGTTAACCGCAGCGGAAAATACGCCAGCTGTCCCAGAGGCACCTGTTTGCAGACTGCACACTGAAAGGGCGTACAGACCGGAGGCGGGTCTTTGTCCGGTTTGATGCCTTCGCCACTATTGGCTACACTCTGCCGTATACAAGGTTACAGCAACTTGAAATTTGATCCTGAAACCTATTTTCGGTCAACGTCTACTTCCGCCTCAGTGAGGAGGTGTTTGAGCAACCTCCCCCCGTTATTTTTTAGGAGGGGAAGGGGGCTAGAAAACAGCAGTTTGGGGTGGCGTTGTGCAGGCTTTCTAATAAGTATTTACCCATCCTCTGGTGGTGTTGTGTGTCCCATATTCGCCGTTCGCGATTTCGCGATGTAAAACATCCGAGCGATGATTATGTATGGTGGTGAATTAAGCACAGGTCGCCCAAGCGTCGTATACTGGACAACTCAGTTCCCAAGGGATGGGAAGACACTTAGTGGATAGTCTATACATGCATAGGCGACGGAACGGGGGGACACTGTGCCCCTCCTTGGACGGACCAGAGGGCATCACCATTGAGGTGCCCCCTTAAATTGGCGAAGATTGCAATGAAGCTGCTATCGGTCCGGACTTTCAGAAAGAAACTTGGATTGGATTTTCACAGACCCACAATCTAACAGAAAATCGATTCTTTTGATTTTCTTCAGATATAATATGCATTGCACAGATAATCTTCTATATCATTGTGTAGCCTCTCCCATGGCCTACACAGAGAGAAATTTAGTGACACTCAATGTTGCGGTGACTCTCTGCTGCGGAGTCTGCGGCTCCAGTTTTAGTGGTCGATCCCAGCCTAGAGCGTCGCTGGTAAAGAAAAGAGTCAGTCCCCAATAAATTGTGTCACTTTCGAGGCGCCCGATACCCCAAATCCGTGAGTGATTATTTCGGGGTGTCAGACACCTGTTGTAAGCGTGCTTAAGCACCCTCAAAAGTACTTTCTGGTTCTTCAAAGGAATCATGTCCACCCTTATGGGAGTCATTAAGTGTCATTTCGAGCAATTGACACTCTTAAAAACAAACGGATTATTCTTCTAAGAGACAGCTGACTCCCTACAGTGATCTTGGCACCCTAATGCATACCGTACCACGCTTAAAAAGATGTCGAATATCTCCGAAATGTGGAGTCGGACTTCTTTGCGAGCACGTGTGTTGTCTTTTATTTTACTGAAAGGCAAACCACCCCGCGGTTGGAGCAGCCATATTGAATTATTATGTTGGGATTGTCAGACACCTGTTTTGAGCAAGCTTAAACACCCTTAGAAGCACTGTCTGATTCTACAGGGGAATCATTTCCACCATTATGGGAGTCATTACACACAATTCTTAGTGTGTGCCATGTTACATCTCACACAATGCTTCAGACCAGAATAGTAACCTTTTTCAGTGTTGTATTTTAAAGACAAATTAACCTAGATAGCTCCGGATCTATGATATCACGTCGGAAAAAGAAACACCGTATGACTAACCCAAAAACTATGGTCTTTCCAGTGGCATAGCCAGGAGTTCGTCAGAGGGACCGGAGCGGGACTAAAAACTGTGCTCCCATATCAATGAAACCAGCGGCTTCTGATTCCACATATGAGCTGACTATGAACAGAGGAGCTCCGATGTCTTACTGCTCTCGCTGCTGCGCTTCGCCATGACATAAATAGCATTCTGTCATTGATAAGCCCAGTCACGGCTAAAATAGAATCCGCTTACAACCGTGCAAAACGTTAATGTGTATATCAGGGATTAGATGCTTGCAAGGATGCTCACTGCATTGGGAAGACAAGCCGTAAAAATGCAATCCCTTTGGAGGCACCATTGGTGAGCCGCACACCCTATGACTTTGAATAGACGGCGTGAGGCGAAAGGCGACAGAAGGCGACAGCAGTGTGCTCGGGTAGGACTTTGGATAGGCGACAGGAGGCGAAAGGCGACAGAAGGCGACAGCAGTGTGCTGATGATGATGATGATGATTTTTCCGGCCGTCGGCGTTGCCATATGGGGGCGCCCCTACAGGCGCCCCAACCGCCGCAGGAAAAAACCCCGGCCCGCCAGGCACGGCGCTGCTCCATTGGCGGCTCCGGTATTGGGAACGGTCGTTTGGTGGCCGAGGCGACGTCACCGCCTCCTCCGCCGTCCAGGTCCCACCTGGCCCAACACGTGGGGCCGGAGGCGACCGCCGTCAGGACCCCTTCGGGTGGTGTCGCTTCTTAAAACCTATATAACACCAAAGAGATGGTACTTGAGCTCCAAATGTCACGTGTCACATCCAACTTGTGGTGTCATCCAATTTTTAAAATACAGATAAATATAATGTGCCACTGAAGTGGTGGTGCATGGCTCAAAAACGACACGTTTTCCATCCAACTTTTGAACGGGGGATTTCTTGGCAGTTTCTATCTATGCGCCGCTTTAGTCACACGTATTGTATGGATTCTCGTCGAAGATTTTCGATGCCCACACCATTTGAGATCACAAATGCCGTAACATCCGCGTTGCCGGTCTTCATGATATCCTGTCGCAGGATGCAGAGTGAGCTTATCTTCTTGATCAAGGTATTTATAGGGCAAACAAATCGCTAAATCAGATTTTTGATTCGGTTAAATACGGAGCACTCATTTCAGTGACCCGGCCAGCTGGCCATCAGCTGGCCAAGTCCCCAGCAGTGTGCTCGGGTAAGACTTTGAATAGACAACAGGAGGCGAAAGGCGACAGAAGGCGACATCAATGTGCTCGGGTAGGACTTTGAATAGGCGACAGGAGGCGAGAGGCGACAGAAGACGACAGCAGTTTGCTCGGGGAGGGCAATAATAAAAAAGCAATTACGTTTGAGATACGTTTCGATTGCAAGGACAGACAAACTCATCTTATGTCACACAAAATTACTAACACATTCGAGTTAATAAAACGGTGTATAATTCGAATGCATTATTCGGCCCGAGGCTTAACGCTCGCCCTGGTGCACCGGGGCGAGCCACCGCGGTGGCCCTCCAAGCCACCTTTGCCTTTGTGGGGGAAGGGTGGTTCCAAAACACCTTCCTTTGAACTCGGCTCCTATGCGGGATAGCGAAAAACGTGAATGCTAGTGGATAGCCCATAATAATTCATGACGAAACTTCATCTTTAGACTTTTGGCTGAGGTCAGTATTGAGGTCATGACAGGTCAAAGAAGGTGACAGGTTAGAATATAGATTTTGGGCTCTAGCGTCTAACAGAAATGGGTTAGAATAATTTTTTAGACACCGTTCGCTTCCTCGCGTTACGGCAAATCGAATGATGTATGATATGACTAACTAGGTCAAAACACGAAAATGACCTGACCTGAGGTCAGGTCAAGGTCACTATCTGGTCTAGCATAGTCAATATGAATATCAATAGATTCGCAAGAAC